>ML779091.1:939709-977726 GCA_009831015.1 Picea engelmannii | reverse complement strand
TCACGAGCTCCATAGTGAAACTGGGCATTGGTCAATTCCTAAAACGCCATGGGATGAAAGAGTGTGTCACCTTTGTGACACTAAGAAGGTTGAAGATGAAAAGCACTTTCTCTTAGATTGTCGAGCCTATACCCATATTAGATATCATTTTCAAAATATTGATCACACTACAAACCTTCCTAACCTCTTAACTCAACAAAAGTCATCTTGGAAAGCTTTTCTTAATGCTTTTCGAGCATAGAAACAAAATTCTAAAGAATCACAAGTAATCACTTACCCTCTTAAGGTCCGATAGACCAATTAGGTCTTAGTGGACGTTAATCATCATCATCATCATCATCATCACCATCATCATATTGATATTTAATTTAGAAAATTTACAACGATTCATTTGTAAATATTAAATTATTAATCATTTATAAATATTAAATTACTAAATTTATATTGAAATGTAAAATGATTTGAGAATTTTGTTTTGAAAATGTTGTGATTAAATTTGTTTTTATTGATTGTAAAAAATATATAATTTTTGTATAGAAAACACCAAGGCTTTGTGCACATTCGATTAAAAATAAAAATAAAAAAATTGTTAAAAAATAAAGTTATTATATATTTAAACAAACAATAACAATAAATTAAATATAGCATATTGATACTAAATTTAGATATTTAAAGATATGATTTGGGAAATTTAGATTTTGGTTTTTGGATTGATATGATTAATTATGTTACCATTAAATATTAAAAATATAATTTTTTGTATAAAAATAAATAAGGTACTTTATAAATTATTTGTGTTACCATATATATTTAATGTTGCTACCACAATGTAAAATATTTTGAGAAGTCTAGATTTTGATTTCAGGATTACTATCATAAATTACTATCATTAATTGTGTTTCCATCCATTATAAAAATAAATTTCATTCTTTGAGATGAAAATAAAAAAATTATATATCTAAATAAACAACAATAAAAATAAGCTAAAATATATTGATATTAAATTTCAGCATAGAATGAGAAGGAATATGTTCGGAAATAAAAAAAAATTAATAATTATACATCTAAATGAACAGCAATAAAAATAAGCTATATTAAATTTCAGCTCAGAATGAGAAGGAATATGTTCAGGATGGAAACGGCTTTCTGGTTTCTTATGTTGTTGGGGGTTTAATACAGAAGGAACTTCATGGAGGCTAACATAAGCATACATTATCCCCTATTCTCTATATGTTTGAATTCGCGGGTTCACAAGCCCTTCCTTCCCTAATGTGCATATCCAATATATATATATATTATATATGGTGCACACCATAAGTTATTTAATCCTAGTTTAGTTAGTAAATTATTAAATTTACATCCAGATGTACATCACCACAAGAGTTGTCTTAGCAATGTAAGTTTATTTTTCGAAGTTTATATGCTAGTTTCTCAAATAATATCATTAATTGTTTTTCCATTAATTCAAAATATATATTTTTTTAGTAAAAAGAAACAAAGTTTTGTGTACATGTATACCAAATTAAAAAATAGTTAGTTTCACAAATAATATCATTAATTATGTTTTCATTAATTCAAAATGTATATTTTTTTTAAAGTAAAAGAAGCAAATTTTTGTCTACATGTATATCAAATTAAAAAAATAAAAAATAAAAAATCAAGTTATTGTCTATCTAAATAAATAATAACAATAAATAAACTATATTAAATTTAAATTAAATTTAAATTCTTTAAAATAAGTATATTTATGAACAATAAATAAACTAATGTATATTCATATTAAATTTAGATTAAAATGTATATAGTCACAAAAGTTGATCATAGTGTAAGATAATTGATTTTGGTTTTGAGAATACTATCATTAATTGTGTTCCCATTATTTGTAAAAACAAATATTTTTTTATGTTAAAATAAATAATTTATTGTATACATCATTAGGAATAAAAAATAAAAACAAATTAAGTTATTGTATATGAAAATAAAAAACAGCAAATAAACTATTATATATATATATATATAGTAAATATATTAATGATTATTATGATGAATGTTAATAACAAATATTTTTTTATGTTAAAATAAATAATTTATTGTATACATCATTAAGAATAAAAAATAAAAATAAAACAAATTAAGTTATTGTATATGAAAATAATCAACAGCAAAATATATATATATATATATATATATATATATATTAAATATACTAATGATTATTATGATGAATGTTAATAGAGTTGTCCACAATGTAATATGATTTGAGAAGTTTAGATTTTGGTTTCTAGGATATTATGATTCATTATGTTTCCATTAAATATAAAAAAATATATAATATTTTGTGTAAAAAAAAACAAAATGTTATATATATTTTTAGAATATTTAAAAAATATATATTAAAAATCAAATTATTATATATTTAAATAAATATAATCAATAAATAAATTCAATTATATTATTATTAAATTTAGATTTTTTAAAGTTATATATATTTATAAATAGTAAATAAATTTAAATGTATTCACACTAAATTTATAATTAAATTTATAACTACGAAAAACAAAGTGTTAAAAAAATAAAATATGCAAAATCCTCATAATTTATATATATAAATTTTACTATATTATTTATATTTAACAAAGAGTTTCTCGGATGGGGTGCCACATTGTACGATGGAGCCACGCGGGATCAGGCTGGGACGCGGTATTAATGTATCTACCGGCCACCATCCCCTCAGTCGTTAACATCCCATGGATCAGCGCAGTCACATTCATGCGATGAGACCCTTCGTACAAGGGAACAGTACTCGACATCAGCGCACTTAGTAGCAGGTTTTAATGGCTATGGCGGTCACGCTAGCCCTCCTCCTTTTCACCCAAATCGACAAAGAAGAGCGACATTCTCCCTCCGCAGCATCCACTCCACTGGAACAACAACAGTACTTTGTGGCCCCGTTAGAGCTCTAGAGCAGAGCGGCCCATTTGAAAGGAACCCTGGTCATCTACGGGATCCCCATCATTCCCAGAGCGAGAGGGAAGTTGTGCAGGGGAGCCGCCTAGTACACGATCGAATCTCGATGCCAGAGACAAAAGAAATTTGAGCAGGCGATAGCAATGGCAGCCATCCAAAGGCGCAAGAAACCACGAATGCCTCCAATGGCGTACGTGGAAGAAATTACCCCGAAGGATGATTTGCAGAGCTTCCCTCAGCACACTCTGTTCACAGTGCCGGATAATTGGAATCCACCTTCAGAGTTTGGTTCAGACAGCAAGCCTCCACCTGCGAGCCTGTTGCTTGGTCCCAGAGCTACCAGCCTAGAGGAGCATTACACCACTTGCTATATAGAAGAGGAGATTCCACCTAGCTCACCCATGGAGGCAGTGCTGCAAGCCCACAACCAACAGGTGCATACACATTACGACGCAACAGAGACCATTCCCCCAACGTCCATCGATAGCTACGGGCAGGAGCAACCAATCTTCACTGACTCAGGGTACCTCACTCTCATTTTCGAGCTGAGGAGTCTGTTGGATGACGAGGTCTTTCGCCTCGCTCGAATTGACCAAAGACTCGACCTGCTCTTCGCGGCTCACTCCAGAACTCTTCCAAAGAGGCAATGCCCAACGTGCGCGCAGGCTTACGCGCTTCCAACAGGGTGGTGATAGCACGAGGACGAGGATAAGCGCGTAGGCTAAAAGGTTCAATGATGTTCGTGGTTAGAAATTGCTTTTTCTGTTCTGAATTAGGCTTCAGTCTAGTTAGTTCTTAGTTTTCTTATAACCAGTGCATGGCATACAGTTTAAACTTCATGAGTGATGGTCCTGGTTTCCTTCGGGCAGGACGACACGCTGTTAATTTTGTTAGCTGGAAAACACATGGCAAGGGATGCTCAACTGTCTCAGTTTCCTGTTTAGACAAAACAGCTAGCATCGCAAACAGTTATTGTATTTTGCTTATGCTAATATAATAGGTCCCATCCTTTTTACTTAAAAATAAAAAATAAAAATAAAAATATTTAACAAAGTGTTAAAAAAATTAAAATCTGCAAAGTCCTCATAAAATATATATGTATCTATAAATTTTACCATCTTATTTATATTTTGTTAAACGCGGAAGATTTGTTTATAAACATGATATGGTTTTTAATGTTCCTAAATTCATTTTAAACATTTTGCATTGGTTTGAAATTATATTCGATAATTATATTCGAATATAATTTCAAACCAATAAATACAATGATCTTAATTTTTTTTTATGGAAATCCGAAATATTTTCTAGAAGAGAAGAACTATAACGAAAAGGGAAAACGTTTTAGCAAAAGTACTTTGATTTATGTTAAAATAATATAATACCACTCATTCGAGTTTGGAAGGGGATGTATGTCTCTAAAATATGGTATGTGGGTTTACCTTTAAAAAAAGACAAAAGACATATTCACCTTTACGGTAATTTTTTTTAGAACTTGTGAATGGTGGGAGAAACATGAACACAAGCTTCCTATAAAAGATGGTTTATCTTTTTATGATATATAAAATAGATGGTTTATCTTTTTATTATATATAAAAATATATTTAATTTATTGTTTTGTATTTTTAGTCCATTAAATTTTATTTATAATAAATATAAAAATTTTAATGAATAAATTATTTATTACGCAAGGTGTATATTTATTGGAGATGGGAACAATTAATTACCTTTTAATCTAAAATTCTAATGTGATGGCTAACAATTGAAGATGTTGGCATATTCTTAGTCGTCATCCCAAATCAATGAATGTGATTTACTCTTCATAACTTCCTTGTATTTTTGAATGCATGAGTGAATCTCTTTAATTTTTAACATTTACTTAATCATATTAAGAAATTACTCTACCACCATATGATTTCCACGTTTAACTGATTAACCTTTGAAATTACCACATTTGAAATTAACTTTTAGATTTCCCTATGTACGTTTCAGCGGTCCATGAAACGTACATAATATGAGTTGAGTTGAGCTTCAAATTAACCTCAGAAAGACCTCTGAGTATTGCAGTCGACGTTCGATCGCTAATTCGCGCCGAGAATGTCACAGTATGCCTTGTAGAAACCGATGCGGTCCTCTTGATTTGAGTCGCTGCCTCTCTCGCATTCCACCCCACCGTTGATTATGTTGGTCACCACTCAATATCCCGACACTTTGCCCGCGGTCGTATCACTGCCCGACGGACTCCATTTTCCAATCATCACAGTGTGGGGGGAAGGCTTCGGAGACTGCGTGGTCATCCAGAACCAGACCACCGTCTTAAACGAAATGGTGGGATTGGACGCCACAATGCCCGAGTTGTTTATCAGATTGTACCGTATGGGCTGTCCATTTCAGCTGTCCGGGAGGAAGCATCACCTTTCAGTGTTCACCAGCCACTGTGTGGCTGTGTTAGTAATAAGTAGATTTGATTTTTTTATTGTTTTGCATTTTCAGTCAATAAAATTTTATTTATAATAAATAAAAGAAAATTTTATGAATAAATTATTTATAATGAGTAGATTTGATTTTTATTGATATGACCGAAAGTACATTAAAAAGTTTTAAAACATTATAATGGAAACATGATTTATAAAAAGAAGATTTATTTTGTTATATAATGAAGTTGTAAAAATAAATTTAATTTAAAATTTTCATTAATTTAAAAGGAAAAAAAAAAAAAAAAAACATCTCTTGATTTTTTTTAAAGAGAATCATCACTTTTAGAATAGAATGTTCACTTTCTATTTTAATGATGTTAAAATGAATAAATATAATTTAAAATATTAAAAAATGTATACTTTCAAATTTTGGTTAGGATCAAGGTAGTAGGTTAGACTTGAATATTAAACTTTGTATTTAAATATATTATATTTCACACAAATTATATATTAAATTTTTTATTTAGTGTTTGGTTAGAATATCAATCAACAACACATAAATTTTACAGTCTTTTATGACTACTATATGAGAAAAATGCTTTTATTAAAACTAATAGGTTTTAAACTTAATATTTGATTATGCAATCTTAAGGTTTAGAATTTAAATTTGTAATAGCATGGAATAAAATCAATTATTTAAAGAATGAAATTCAATATTGGACTATAAAATATTGAAACATAGACTATGAAAACATTGAAACCACATACTTGGATTTGAAAAACAACTATCGAGATCATAATTTCAATCAATCTTGTATTTTGAAATTTTCTTCTTCTAAATATGAGTCCCCATGTGATATATTGTTTTGGCTATTTATATAAAAAAATAATAATAGTGTTTTGGGATAAAAGTAAATATAATGTATTCAGATGATATAAAATAGCCAGTGAGCTTAAAAAAATGTTCTAAAATTTCATCTTTGAGCTATAATTTTCCCATAAAAACTCCTTATGTGAGTTTCCCACTTTTACTTTAGAATTGTCCTGCATAAAGAATGTAATACTAGGATTTAGACATGCATATAGATATTCAAGAAGTTGTGTGATAGGTGGTATTATATTGTTATTCTACTACAGGAAATCACATGACTTATTGAGAATAATTTTCTAAAAAATTGCAATGAATATACCCTCTAAATATTTGTTAATTATTTTTGTTTGACAATCAGTTTGTGAATGATATGTGGAACTAATGGCTAATTTTGTTCCCCTTCTCTTCCACAACCATTTCCAACAATTTCATGTGAACTCTTTGGATCTTTGTCCTTGCTATTACTTTAGGAAATCCATGAAGCCTATGAATTTCCTCCATGAACAATTCCACTAGTTGGCTTGTAGCATATGTACTTTGAATTCAACAAAAAATGTGCATATTTTGGGATTCTATATACGACCACAAAAAATGCATCCTTACCTTTTTATTTTGATAAAGATAAAATGAAGTCCATTGATATATCTTCCCATATTTGATTAGCTAAGTGTAATTGTTGAGAACAAACTTATACTGAGAGGTAGGGGGTGAATTAATATAAATCTATCTTTTTTCTTTTCAACATTCATAAACCATAATGACAAATAACATAAATATTACAACCAAAAGACATAATATTTAATGTGGAAACCCTTTTGGGAGAAAAAAGAAAAAAAATTACAAATTTGTAGGCACCAACCTACGGTTACAAATGTTTGCAGGTACCAACCTACTAGAGACACCAATCCCCACTAATTGTTTTATTCACCGACCTGTATAAGACATTGATCCCCTCTATTATTTGTAGGCATCGAACTACAGGAGACACCAATCCCCTCTACTATTTGTAGGTATTGTGATCCAGATGGATCTCAGTGGCCATCCACCTCTTCCACTGAATCACCATTTTGAGCTTGTGGTTTTGATAAACCATGATATTCCCCCTTTTTATGGGGAATGTAATGTAATGTCATATTCATTTGTTAGTTACAGACATCATTTAATAATTTCCTAGTGGTTTTATGTACATGCCTACATCATAGTGTTAATGCACCAGATCCCATTAGAACTCCACAATTAAGCACGCTCAGGCTAGAGTAGTACTGGGATGGGTGACTTCCCGAGAATTCCTAGTGTTTTACATGCCTATGGCATTTTATAAACTTAGTCCAATTTATCCCACATGCATCATGAGAATTTTTCTCCTCTCACTCTCTCATATATAATTGAGGTGAAGGAGGCCCTTTAAGAATGCAATGGAGTGTGATGTAAATCTTCTTGTGAATGAAGCATAGAAAACATCTCTTTCTTTTTAGAGATAAGCTACCCCATTTTTCCATTTTGTGTTCTACAATGTTTTTCTATCTTATTCAGTAATAGAAGTTGGGTTTCATTGTATTTATGTGTTCTCTTATATATTTTTTTGTATTTCATTGTTATATCTCGGTTATATTTCCTCCTTCATGTCATTCTCAAAATAATTTGGATCAGTGGTATCAGAGAAGTATTCTCCTTTTCATTTCTCAAAGTAGGTCCCCGATGATGTCAAGGTATAGAGATTTGGGTCTCGATCTAGTTTCTCTTGAGGAAAACCACTCTTTCTAGCCCAAGTGACCTCCCAAAGCGAAAGAAAAGAGAGATAACATAGCAGGAGATCCTTTCAAGACGTTACTCAAGGAATCCCTTGTGTGACAAAGGAATGAGATGATGGACAACTTCCCTCAAATCCTTCGAAGACTACCAATGGCGGTAGACGATGCATCTTCAACATGAAATAATTTTCCAAATGCAACGCCCTTCAAGGAACAAGTCAATTTTGGTATCCCTTTATTTGAAGGCCAGATAGATGAAGATTCTCTAGAAAAATAGTTGAATATGCTAGAAGTTTATTACTCTATCCAAAAAAAATCCTACAGTGAAAAGATCACCTTCGCGCTCCTAAATCCCCTCGCCATGTTAGATCTTGGTGGGAAGGTTACTGGGAGAGGTACACCGCTGATGAATCTACACTATTTGTGAAAGAACCCATTTGGATGACCTTTGTAGATGACCTAAAGGAGGATTTATACCCTATTGGAAACTATAATGACCAATACATGAGATGGACAACTCTGCATTAGAAAAGAGACTAGACAGTGGTGGAGTACACCAACATATTTCATACCTTGCACTCAAAGATGGGTATCAAAGACTCCGAGAAACACCTAGTTTTGAAGTACCGCAATGGCTTACATAGGTACATCCAAACAGAGATGGATTTCTTGGACATCTCCTCACTAGGAGTTTTTTTTCTATATGCAATCAAAATTGAGAAGAATTTCAAGTAGCAGAGTAAGTGGGACAAGCATGGATAGATCAAGGAAGGCCAACCTCAATAAATCCAGTCACATATGTAGATAAATAAGGGTAACGAGAAATCTAAGAAAGACACCGGAAAGTGGTGTGAGTTCCACAATAGCCCTTGGCACAACACTGATGAATGTCTCTCAATATAGTCATTGGTGGTCGAGCTCAAAGACAAAGAGTCGAACCTTGACTTGGACCGTGATTCAAAAAATAATAAAAGGAGACAGATCATTGATGTAGAACCCACTGCTACTATCGCAATTGCAACAATCCGACCAGAAGAGGATCCTAAGGAGGTGGAGCGACTCTTCCATTCATAGATGTGGGTGAAGGGGACCCCACTTCATTTTATTATTGATAGCGAAAGCCAAAATAACATCATCTTAGCATAGGTTGTCAAGAAGTATGATTTTCCAACAACACCACACTCACAACCATACAACATCGGATGGCTTCGCTAGGGTCAAGATCTTCATGTCATCTCGCAGTGTCGCCTATCCTATGGCATCAAGACCTTCAAGGATCAGGTATTGTGTGATGTTGCCCCACTCAAAGTCTGTGATGTTCTATTAGGCCAGCCATATATGTGGAGGCATCATTATATTTATGAGTCTCCACCCCATAGTGATGCAGGAGCATCTCTCCACATTAGCCAACCAGCCACGTCAGCGAATTCAAATCGTGTGATGAAGAGAGGAACAGTTCTCATTTTAAATTTGAATTCAATGTAATTAAATGTTTAAGTTGTTCAGTTGTGAAGTCGTGCCTTTGCGCAGGCTATAGATAAGGAAGGCCTTTAATGTTTGTAAGGCTGAGATCTAGATCCGGATAACGAACTAGACAACCCATTCAATGTAATTGAATAAGGTAGGTAGGTTGGAGGGAAGAGCTCAAAGAGCTCCCTCAGGTAAAAGACATTTAGTATCTCATTTTGTAAAAAAAATATAGAAGTTGAGGGAGAGTTGATATAGGGTCTACGAGAAGAGAGCAGAAGAGGATTCGAGACCTAGTTATAGGCCGTGCTCAGGAACACCTTGTACAAACAGGCATTTGCCAATTTAATATGAACAGAAGCAATCTTTCCTGCATGCATTTCTGTGTTATGTGGATGTCTATAAGTGTTATCTATATGTTGTAGATGTATGTTGTAGGTTTGCATTTCCAGGAGTGTGTTTGATTTTTAGGCTTGAGGTTCTTTGAGGTTTCATGACATGAGGACGTGACAGAGTACTGCGATCTCTCGATACTAGTGCGCTGAGGCACTTCTGAATTTTGCAGATTCAGACAAAGGCGTTCTAGGTGGGTACATATCTGAAATCAACAACTCAGAGAAAGACCTATGAGGTTACTAAATACCTTAGGAGGCAAGGTTGTGTATGAGGGACACAGTTGCAGATAGAAACTATGAGAAGTTCTGTGAAGCTTTGCCAAGTGGGCATTGAGTATATGCAAAGTGGTGCATCGAGGAAGAACTCTTTTGTGAGTTCTTAAGAAGAACCAGAATCACTAAGGATTCTGAAGAGATCTGCCCAGTGGGAATTAGGCAAGTGCAAGGAGTGCACTGGGGACAGAACTATTGGGCGTTCTGTGAAAAGATACTATGTGAGGTGGGCATTGAGTAGGTGTGCATACAGGCTTTGAGAAGAGAAGAGGACTCTTTGAGTTATGGAATTCAGAGGGAGAATCCACTGAGGGATCTTCACAGGGTTGTTGAACACCCTAAAGCACTCAGCAAGAGGTTGCTTGAGGAAAAGGATAGCCAGGTGGGTATCCAATTTCTCCATCTGTGGGGGAAAGGATAAGGTTTTATTTCCTTAGAAAACTGAGCATTTGAGAATCTCAGGAGAGACAACACTGTGTGTGCACGAAGACTCTGCAGAAGCGCAGAAGTCAAAGAATCCCTTGGGGATTCAAAGAGAAAATTTCAGGAAGAACAACATCGTGGAGAATGTAGGCAAGGCTTAAAGCTGAGGAGCTCGCAGAGGAGGAAGGAAGACAAAGGTCGAGACCTTTGGAAGATTGAAATTCTTCCAATTCATGGAAGAAGCGCAACAACTCAAGAGGGAGCATAGCAGTCATCGGATCGGCCGGAAGGCGCAAGGAGATTACGACCGGGTTTCCAAGGTATGAGCCCAGGAGATTGTGGACCGTCGTATGTTCACATAGATACCCGTCAGTAGTTGGATCGGTCAGAAGGTGCACGAAGTTTAAACCATCGGGATATCGGAGATCTCAGGGACGTGAGTTTGGTCGTTTAACACCAGAAGTCCCGAAAAGGCGATGTTTGATCTAAACCGTTCGTTTGGAAATAGACGCGTGATGTGAGATTTCCGACATCGGAGACTCGGGCATCGTAGGTTGGAAGAGGAAGTCTTTCGACTTCACGAGTGGTGAAAAGGCAAGAGCTCCATGTTGTGGGGCCTAGCTGACGTCACATCGGGATATCGACATTCGGGATATCGAAGTTCTCGAGGTCGAGAAGTTAGGAAATTGGTAGAAAAAGTCCCGAAATCGTGAGATTGGATCAGGGCCATCCATTTGTTGGGAATATGTGGCAAGCATCCAGACTATTAGGGAAGTCCCGATAGAAAGTCAAATCGGTGCATCGGGGGTTCGACATTCATGAATCCTGAGGGAAAGACTTTCGAAGCATCATAAGTCGCGAAATCCCGATGAGTTGACAGGGCGAGGAGAAGTCAACTCGCGCGTGTGTCAGGTAATTCGCATATTGGCATTTCGCCCATCGGTATTTCGGGGTCCATGGGACAAGAGGTTGGATGCTTGGGTTATGAAACCCCAAAAGGAGATAAGGCTGCGGTCTTATGGGATAACGGTCATGTGGGACAGAAGTATAGCCAGAAGGGCTAACGCTTAAAGGACCAAAAATCGATGAATTGGCCCATCGGAGATCAGGGATTCAAGAGGACAGGGAACTCTTGGCATCGGGGATCACGGAATCCTGAAACCCAAAATTGATTCAGGGAAGATCATGGTCATGTGAAAAGGACTGTGTGGTTGATTAAGAAGGACCTGTGGATCGAGCTATCACCGCGAATTCCTGCAGGAATCGAAGGAGTCAATTTCGTCTCACTGGGAGGGTGAACGATCCTATGGGTGGATGTAGGAGACATTTGTCATCAAGTGGTATCAGAGCAGGATTTCATCTATATATTTCAGTTGAAGCGAGAAGGTGAAGGAAGACAGAGCACTGGAGACTCTGTAAGGATTGTTCGCAGGTAGACAACAGTCTGTGGACAGTCAGGATTAATGTAGGATGAGGTTGGAAACACTTGGGTTGCAGAGTGATGACAGCAGGTTTTCTAGGAGGGTAGACAGAGACAACAACATGGATACTGAAGGCCGTAGGTCTTCTGAAAGGAAAAACCTGAAGCTGATGACCACAGCCGAAAGGGGAAAAGAACTTGTTGACATTAGGGCAAGAATGGAAGAGCTTGAACTATGGATGCAGCAGAACACCAAGCAGAGATGGGTATACGAATGGCCCATGAAGAAGTTGAAGGTAAAATGGCTAGTCATGGAATTGATGGCTAGAAGACAGCATAAGTTGTTAAAAGGATAGTTGAGGCATACTGAAAACCTTGATAGACCTGAGGAGATGGTTCAGATATGTGAACCGGAGACTGGGAGAGTGTTGATGGGCGAAATTGATCGTCCGTCAACTGGGAGAGTGGAACCGGTCCGGGGTTGTCTAAATAACCCAAGCCGTTTGGAATGGACCACCCTGACGAGTTTAACGGCTCTGTTGGCCGCTCTAAGGTCTTCTATGAAAACCAAAGAGAGAATTGATCTGAGCTAAGTAATCTACTAAAGCAAATAAAACAAACTAAACTATAACTGAATATAAGAAACTTACTAAAATAAAGGAAACTACAAACTAATAAAACAAAGAAAAGGAACTAATATACTAAATATAAACTATTCTAACTATTATATATACAAACTACTAATTACTCTTGTAATAACTCAAATCAACTATCTAATTATCAGCTACAATATTTCTTATTCACAAATGTACACTATGAACAACCTACAGATTTGATTAAAACCTGCAAAACTCATGTATATTTTGCCCTAAGACAGCCAAGGATCTCTTTTTGATTTTTTATATTTTATGAAAAAGAAATAAACATTACTGAAATTAAACAATCTAATATAAATCTAATTAAAATTAAATCTAAATTAAACTACTTAATGAAAACAGTAAACATCAAATTAATTGACCTGGAAACGCTCCAAGTCTGCCCTGTGTGTGATGACTTCTAAGCTGGTCGGGGAGGACACTCGCACCGTTTTAGCCCTTAATCTTTTTGTAAACGATCAGCTATGCTGCTTCTTGAAGTGTTTTACAGGACAAACAAGACATAAAAGAAAATCATAACAATCTTATGATTATAAATCCCTGCAATAAGGGAAACTTGTTATGCAGGAAACTTATATATAACAATTCAATCTATGAAGAAGATAAACCTATCATTCACAAAATGAATTAACAATTGTTATGTATTTTATCTATTTGGAAGAAACAAGATATGGATCACAGTAGTAAAATTATATCATTTGCATTTGATTTAGATAGCTAAAGTAATCATAAACCATAAGCAAAGTGATATACAAAACTTGAAACAAAGTGTTGATATATTGAGAAGCTAAAGCTATGACAAAACATCAATTCTGCTCCAGTTTGTATCAGAATTACATATCCTTGTTCTCCCACGAATGAGGATGATGATTATTACAAAATCATAAGTATATATAGGTTTCTCCACAGGGTAAAACATCCATGTGGATAAGTATCAAACAGTTTTACAGAATCTGGGAAAAATCCCCAAAATCTTCTAAACTAAGCAATCTAAAATGCAAGTGAAATCCTTGAGATATCCTCCAATTCCTCATAAACTCAATTGCAATTTGAATTTACCTACAATAGAACACAAATATCAAATTAGAAAGATATTTCAATAACAAAATACAAAAAAAATGATCCTACAGACTTAGCTACAGAATCATCTGATTCTGTAGCTAGTCTTAAAATAGCACACAGGATCAGATAACAATCAAATAAAATCTTAAAAGAAATCAAATCCAATTTAATTTTCTTTTAATTATCAAAAATGAATTACTAGTGATTCAGTTGAAATTATCATTCAAATTAAACAATATCAAAATGAATGCAATTGAAATAGAGTAAAGAATGCTCTGTTTTCGGTTACCATAAAACATGATCAAATCATAACAGGACTGCTTCTTATCAAATAAAATCAATGGTAAATCATATCATATATGATACGATTTAATTGAACAAAATCTTAATTGATACAATCATAATTGAACGTAATCGAAATTGATGTGTTACTGCTGTATAAGATTCATATCATTTTGATCAAATGCCAATAAGGAAAGGTTGTTACGATCATTGCCAAACGTTCAAAACAGCATCAAACTTCACCATAGATCTGAATCATTGATCATTTACATAATCAATCAGACAGAATCACATAATGATTGGAGACATCAACAGCAGTGATAACCATAAACTAAGCGATAATCAAATCGAATTGTGACTGAGTCAGAAATAGAAACACATCGTAATTCTGGGCATGATCATTTTTATCCAACAAATCAAATTTTAAACAATACATTCGTTGCAATATGAACCGGGTTGAGAACACGGTCAAACCATATCATGTGAATCAAATAGTTGGATACAATAGTTATGACTCACATCTTGTTCGCAATTTGGTTACACTTTAAGAGGATGGCATTCAAATTAGTTAAAAAGGCATAAAATCACACAGTTAAACATACTTGCCATCCATACCATCTAGAACACCATCAATTCGAATTTGATATTGACTGTGTTTGAAATTTGAATAACAGAAACAGCCTGTGTTTAGACAGAGTATTCAATTGAAAACTAAATTAAAACAATCAAATCTATCCTACGATTGATCAAACCAAAACCAAATCCAATCAAAACTAATTCGGGAATTCGGTTAATCAAAACAAACTTATATACAATAATGCATGCTTATTAAACAATTTCAAATTGACATTGTATACAGAGCTGTGAATTCATCATCAAATGATAATCATACCAGTATGACTGTTTAGACTAAGCCAGCTTCGAGTTTACAACCGCTATAGCAGACTCGACATTTTTGAACAAAATTGAACCAGTCGTTCGTTGCTTTTTATCAGTAGATGGCATCTTCGTATTTTGACTAGTGAGATTTTCCACTTGGTCTTCCAGATCGTAAATTCTGGATTGCAGCATTGGCACATCAATGTAATACCTTTCCAGCCATGCACCACACTGATCACACAGTTGAGTTGCTAGCTGAGATGGAGCCGGAGAGGGTTTTGTCGAGTCACAAGGGGTTTCACAGGGCATTTTGATGCCGGGATAATTTGGATTATTCCGCAAACAAGGTGGTAAATTATTGACAAAGTCATGTGTAGGTTTGTCACACAGACCTTCAGAATAGGGATACTCTCTTGCTAGGAAACGTTCAATTTCCGAGTCAGATTCCTCACTGAGCATAATAGGGTCAGGGTTGACAAATGCCTTTGGTTTGTTTCTGGCCATGTGAGAGATCAACCAGGCATTCTTCTTGCCTTTAGAATTGGAATTAGGCTTGGTCTTGGGCTTTTTAGCCACGGGTTTAACCTTTTCCACATCCTCGGTAACAGAAAAGGGTAGGTCAATAGATGGCTCGAGTAGGGGTTTGGGTAGCAGAGCATTTTAAGGCACAGGGGGTACCAACTTTCTCTCGTTCACCACAGGTTTGTCAACCTGTGGTGGACTTGAGTCTTCAAAGCCATTACGACTGAGAAAAACACTCCAACAGTCACAATGTAACCCCAACTCATAAACCATAAGCATTTTAATTAACCCAAAATGGAAGAGGCTGGTATCTGCCTGGTTGCGTTTATACCTTTTTGTCATTTTAAACAAACTCCTATGCAAGTAGTGAGGCATGTTAAGTTCATAGCCCATGAAAACCATAAGTAGCCGAAGGTGATACATGAAAATGAACCCGTACCTGCCCTCGCAAGTAATGAATTGCTTGATCACCATGAGTAGGTCATGCCAGCGTTGTTTTAGCATATTTGCAGGCAGACCCTTGTCACAAGAGATCACTCTTCGAGATTGGAAAAGCAATGTCCACGGGACATCTTCCAATTTACAATTTTTAGACCACTTATGTCCCGTAGCAGGCAGACCGGTAGCTGAGCTAAGAAATTGCTCATTAATTTCAAGTTTCACATCCCCAACCTTGGCTCGGCAGCCATTGAAGGTTAGCGCAAATTGCCGAGCCACACCAGTGTTATAACCATCAAACTTTCGAATGAAAGGGAGCCATCCAAATTCCTCCAGGTCGTTATATGCACCATCAAACATTAATAGGGCATGGCATCCATTGGGTTCAGCCCTTACGACTAGAGCCATGGCACGGGCATGATAGTAGGGTTCGGATCAAACACACAGGAGCATAATCGATAGGGCTTAACAGCTGCAAGTGCTCAAAGGGGAATGAATCAATGTAATGTGTGTGAAGGTGGTGGGATTACCACCGCCATGCAGTGTGTTAATGGCTGAGTACAGAGTTGTTCCATCAATAATCATGACGTTTAAAACATATTAATTGGCCAACCCAAACCATATCAACGTGCCATTGTATAACGAAGACCATATGTTAAATTAATGCGCCAAGTGTATAGTTCAATCCAGCATGAAATCCAAAAGTTTCATCAACGTGTCAGGTGAAAAATATTGCTATTCAAATATGAAATCAAACTGATATGTGACCCATGCATTTTTTAGCATAATCAAAGTTTATAAACATTGCAACCAATGACTTTATGAAATCGATAAGTTAAGAAGTTATGATAGTAAGGATCACATTATATAAAACAAGATTAATCATGGCCCTTATGAAATCGAATATAACCCATAACTTAGTATGTTCAATGCCTTACCAAAGAAATCAAGTTGCACAATCAAAGTAAATGGACATAGTTTGAAAGCCATTTCAGCCATTTAATAGGAGACCAAAGGTAAGTGCCAATCAAGATATCAATGAGAAGATGATAACAGTCCAAATAACGATGGAGGGGTTTTCACACTTTCAGTTGTGAAAACTGAATCGAAAACAAATTGCAATTGTCATAAGAAGTAAATAAATGTCTAGTTTCAAAATGCGACGATGACTTGTCGTTTAGAAGACAATAGGTGTAGGCAACTTTTTAGGGCAATTTAAAAAAAATTGAATTGGCTGCCAACACAGAGACCTCAGTGAAATGGGATCATTTGAAGATCTCAATCACTGTCGGGTGGGCAGAGAGGAAATTCCCAATTGCCAGGTGGGAAAGGGGTTGAGATCCCTATGGGATCTCAGAGACTGTCAGGAGGACAGCCAGGGAATTTCATATTTCCAGCTGGGAAATGATATGACGTCGTTGCGGGATCTTGAAGACTGCCAGGAGGGTAGTGGAAACATCCCATATTGACAGGTGGGTAGGTATGAGCAGATGAGACTATTTGAGGGTCTCATGAACTCAGAAGTGAGTCGGAATCAGCCAGAGGAGCTAACAGAGTAGGTGAACTCAGAGGTGATTTTAGATCAGCAGGTATAGCTGACAGAGGATGAAAATTCATGTGGTTTTCCAATCCATGTGAATGAAGATGATGACAAGTTGAAAACTTTCACGATCTAAGAGGTTGATCTAAGGAGCCTTATAATGATTGGGAGAATCGAGATATTCCTACCACTTGCCCAGGGGGAGGCAGAAATCTGTGTTGCAGATGCAACAACAATAGAAGGACAACTAGCTGAGACTGTCGCATAAGAGTTGGAGCAGACTTTGGAAGCTGCCCAAGCAGACGAAGAGGATGATGAGAATTCTGAGGAATGGCTCAATATTTTCATCCAGGAGACTGAAAAGACTGCAACATATGTATGTAAGTGTTCTCTATATGTTGTAGATGTATGTTGTAGGTTTGCATTTGCAAGAGTGTGTTTGATTTTCAGGCTTGAGGTTCTTTGAGGTTTCATGCCAGGAGGGAGTGACAGAGTACTGTGGTCTCTGGATACCAGTGTGTTGAGGCACTTCTGAATTTTGCGGATTCCGACAAAGGCGTGCCAGGTGGGTACATAGCTAAAATCAACAACTCAGAGAAATACCTGTGAGGTTACTGAATACATCAGGAGGCAAGGCTATGTATGAGGGACATAGTTGCAGATATCTGAAACTCTGAGAATTTCAGTGAAGCTCTGCCAAGTGGGCATTGAGTATATGCACAGTGGTGCATCGAGGAAGAACTCTGTTGTGAGTTCTTTAGAAGAACCAGAATCACTAAGGATTCTGAAGAGCTCTACCCAGTGGGCATTGGGCAAGTGCAAGGAGTGCACAGGGGATAGAATTGTTGGACGTTCTATGAAAAGATACTCTGTCATGTGGGAATTGAGTAGGTGTGCAGACGGGAAAAGAGAAGAGAAGAGGACTCTTTGAGTTCTGGAATTCACAGGGAGAATCCACTGAGGGATCTTCACAGGGTTGTTGAACACCCTGAAGCACTCCGCAAGAGGTTGCTTGAGGAAAAGGATAGCCAGGTGGGTATCCAATTTCTCCATCTATGGGGGAAAGGAGAAGGTTTTATTTCCTTAGAGAATTGAGAGTTTGAGAAGCTCAGGAGAGACAGCACTTTGTGCGCGCGAAGACTCTGCAGAGGTGCAAAAGTCAAATAATCCCTTGGGGATTCAAGGAAAAATGTTCAGGAAGAAAAGCGTCATGGAGAATGCAGGTGAGGCTTAAAGTTGAGGAGCTCACAGAGGAGGAAGGAAGACAAAGGTTGATGCCTTTGGAAGATTGAAATTCTTCCAAGTCATGGAAGAAGCGCAACAACTCAGGAGGGAGCATAACAGTCGTCGGATCAGCCGGAAGGCGCAAGGAGATTACGACCGAGTTTCCAAGGTATGAGCCCAGGAGATTGTGGACTTTCGGATGTTCACATAGATACCCGTCAGTCGTTGGATCAGCCGGAAGGTGCATGGATTTTAAACCATTGGGATATCAGAGATCTCAGGGATGTGAGTTTGGTCATTCGACACCAGAAGTCCCAAAAAGGCGAGGTTTGATCTGGACCGTTCGTTTGGAAATGGACACGTGTCGTGAGATTTCCCACATCGGGGACTCAGACATCGGATGTTGGAAGAGGAAGTATTTCGACTTCACGAGTGGTGAAAAGGCGAGAGCTCTGTGTTGTCGGGCCTAGCTGATGTCACATTGGGATATCGGCATTCCGGGTATCGGAGTTCTCGAGGTCGAGAAGTCGGGAAATTGGTAGCAAAAGTCCCGAAATCGCTAGATTGGATCAGGGTTGTCCATCTATTGGGAATACGTGGCAAGGATCCAGACTATCGGGGAAGTCCCAATAGAAATTCAAATCGGCACATCAGGGGTTCGGCGTTCGCGAATCCTGAGGGAAAGACTTTCAGAGCATCAAAATTCGTGAAATCCCGATGAGGTGACAGGGCGAGGAGAAGTCAACTTGTGCGTGTGTCGGGTAATTTGCATATTGGCATTTCTCCCATCGGTATTTTGAGGTCCAGAGGACGAGAGTTTGGACGCTTGGGTCACGAAACCCTGAAAGGAAATAAGGTTGTGGTATTATGGGATAACGGTCATGTGGGTCGGGAGTATAGCCAGGAGGGATAATGCTTAAAGGACCAAAAATCGGTGAATTGGCTCATCATAGATCGGGGATTCAAGAGGACAGGGAACTCTTGGCATCAGGGATCAGGGAATCCTGAAACCCAAAATTGAGTCGGGGAAGATTACATTCATGTGCAAAGGACTGTGCGGTTAATTAAGAAGGACCTGTGGATCGGGTTGTCACCGAGAATTCCTGCGGGAATCGAAGGAGTCAATTTCGGCTCACTGGGATGGTGAACAATCCTTTGGGCGGATGTAGGAGACGTTTTTCATCATGTATCATCATTGTGACTCTGGGTTGTCATCTATACCAGATACCAAAGGTAGTTCTAACTATTCTCCCACCAAAACAATACCACAAAGTAATGTCTCATACGGAAAAGTTTAGCCTCTTCACAATCTGATCAGAAGGTGGACAAAAGGAAATTGCAACCACTGTAGCCTCAACCCAAGACCTTTCTATCCATCAGAAGAAGATTGACAAGATTGTAGATGTGTACCAAGATGTTCTTGATGCACCTACAGGGGTGCCTCGACACTACCCAGTCAAGAAAGGTTATAACAAAACCCTTCATACTCTTCATGGAACATCTTCAATGATAGAGTTATCCCACACTCAGGTAGATCATGCAGCTAGATTGGTTGAACAAATCCAACCCCTCGAACAACAGGTTCATGACATCCTTCAACAAGCTAAGCATGACAGCTTCTTCAGCAAGGAAAGAAGCGCACCTAGCTTCATATTTAACATAAGTCTCCCCGTCTCCCAAGGGAACTTGATGCAATGGGGACCATTGTTTCCTAAGGGGGGAGGAATGATCCAGATGGATCTCAATGGCCATATACCTCTTCCACTGAATCACCATTTTGAGCTTGTGGTTTTGATAAACCATGATATTCCCCCTTTTTATGGGGAATGGAATGTAATTCCATCTTCATTTGCTATTTACAGACATCATTTAATAATTTCTTAGTGGTCTTATGCACATTCCTACATCATAGCGTTAATGCACCAGATCCCATTAGAACTTCACAATTAAGAGTGCTCAGGTTAGAGTAGTACTAGGATGGGTGACTTATCGGGAAGTTCTAGTGTTTTACATGCCTATGGCATTTTATAAACTTAGTCCATTTTATCCCACATGCATCATGGGAATTGTTCTCCTCTTACTCTCTCATATATAATTGAGGTGAAGGAATCCCTTTAAGCATGAAATGGAGTGTGATGTAAAGATTCTTGTGAATGAACCATAGCCAACATCTCTTTCTTTTTAGAGATAAGATACCCCATTTTTCCAGTTTTTGTTCTACAATGTTTTTCTATATTATTCAGTAATAGAAGTTGGGTTTGACTGTATTTATGTGTCCACTTCTATATTTTTGTGTATTTCATTGTTATATCTCAGTTATATATTTTCCTTCATGTCATTCTCAAAATAATATGGATCATAATGACCTATAGGAGACATTGATTCCCTTTTTTTCTGTAGTAACTAACCTACAGGAGACATCAATCCTCTCTATTGTTTGTAGGCACTGACCTACTCAACACACCAATCCCCAAAACTATTTGTTTTGTAGGCACCAACCTACTTACAATTTCACATGTTCTTCATATGCATTTCCTTCACTGGTTCTCTTCATCCTTTTTTCTTCATCAAATATTCTCTACGCTCATTACTTATGTTTTTTCCATATCACCTATGCACTCACTTGTTCTTTCATCAGATCAACTTGGCACTTGATCGTTCTTCTTTCGTCATATCTTATCAACTCTTTCTCCTTCTTCTTTTACTTTTCCATCATCAAATCTTCTTGCTTCTACTTTTTCCTTAAATCTTCCTTTACAAGTTTTTATTTCTAGAATTTCATATTTATTTGCTAGAACAGAAGGTTTAATATTCACTAATATTTCACCATTGCTCCTTGAATGATATTCAATCATCACTCCTCAAATGGTATGAAAAATAATATTACATTTTCACCCACACACACCCTTTTTTCTCATAACCCTCTTCTCAATTTAAATTTTACCATAAAAAAATTTCATGTGGTTCACGACACCAAATATCGGTGCTCACTACGTCCACGGAAAACCCCCCTAAAATCCACGAGAGAACATAGGATTGCGCTAGGGTTTTTCCCATCCTACTCTATTTAAATCAGTGTTTGATCTTTCATATATGGATAGGAGAATAATTATATTATGAAGATCATGCCTCCAATAAGGGACACTTCAGAGGATGATGCCTCTTCTATCAACTCTTCCCCTATCCAAGAGTTGGATTTGGCACTTCATGAGCTTATTAGATTGCAGCGTTAGAATCCATCTCCTTTGCAACTGGATGCATGCTTACAACTTCCTAAGTTCTCTGGGAATATCAATGGGAACATTGTGGATTCATGGATTTGAATTCCCAGAACATACTTGAACACTCATCATGGGATCTCTAACGAGGAGAAGCTTAAAATTTCTAGCTTAAAAATGGAAGGAGTTTCCCAAGCCTGGTGGGATACTCTACTTATTGAGACCTAGATCATTGTGGATTTGCACGAATCTGCCTCATCTTCTACTCCTCCTATTGTTACTTGGGAAGCTCTTTGTCAAGCGCTCCATATAATATTCTATCCTCTTGACTATCGTCAAAATCTTTTGGCTCGTTGGTTCAGTTCCACCAATTCTTAGGCCAGTTTGTGCAGCAATACATTGAAATATTAACCAGGATCCACATCAAGCTTCATATTTGGGACTCTGAAGAGGTACTCATAGTAAATTTTAATTATGGCTTATTGGGTTTGTCATGTAGGGAGGTGGATATTTTTTACATTAGTTCTCTAGATATGGATTTCTCTCATGCTCTAGTAGTTGAGTGTAAGTTGTCCCCTCGCTTAAAATACCCTCAGTGTCATCCTCACTCCTCCTCCATGCCCTTCTAACCAAATTATCCCTTTTCCCCTAAGTCTGTTAAATGGTGCACATTACATAAGTCTTATTTCCATAACACTGCCAATTGTCATGTCCTACAAAATTTGTCTACTGCCAAAACTCTTTTTTTTATACTCTTGAGTCCTCATCTTCAGCACCCCCTCCTTCTGAGACAATCTCTTTAGAAAATCCCACTACTGCACACCCATATTTTCTTTTGATGGCCACTAACTCTAATGCTACCTCAATTTCCCCTCTCTTCCCCCACTATTTCGAAATCAACTAGTCTCTTGATACACTCATTATTAATAATGGTATCTAGAAGAATTTAGTAGCTCAAGATTTTGTAAAACGATTAAACCTACCCACCACCTCTTATCCATCTCCTTATAAATTAGGGTGGGTTCATAAGGATGGACCTAGTCTCATGGTCACACAATGTTTGCAATCACCTTTTCCATTGAACCTTTCCGTGATTTTGTGCTTTATGATGTGTCTTCATTGGATTGTGTGGATCTTATTTTGGGAATCCCATACCAGGAACAACTTGATGCCATCTATGATGCTCCCACCCATAAATATCACCAAAAAAAATATGATCAAACTTATGGTCTTGCCTCTTCATCTCTAAAATATCCTCCTCTACTTGTAGGCCAAGATGTCGTCCACCAAGTAAGCCTCAATAAGTCCCTCTCCTTATGCTTGGTGCACCCTATTAAGCTAGATCAAACACCTAATTCCATTACACATGATCTATCTATTGTTCTCTTTGAATTTTATGATGTGTTTTCCCCTCTAGAAAGCCTTCCACATCCCCTCCCTATTGAGCAGTCTATTGACCTCATTCATGGTGTTTCTCTTCCTAATTCCCATTCGTACCATTTGTATCCCCATGAGGCCAAGGAAATTTAATGCCAACTCCAACAACTTCTCAATGCTATCCATATCCAACCGATTTGGTCTCGTTCCACCTTTGTTTCCTTCATTATTCCAAAAAAGGAGATTCATGAGTGGTGTTTAGTCATATATTACCACACTCACATCAATATCGTTGTCAAAAATCACTATCCTCTCTCTCGTATCGAAGACTTGCTTGATAAACTCAAAGGGTAAAAGTATTTTACAAAGATGGATCCGGCGGTGGGATATCACCAAGTGCGTATGGATGCTACCAACACTTGGAAAACAACTTTTAAATCCATATTTGGTCTCTATGAATGGATGGTGATGCATTGTTTCCTCACCAATGCCCATGCCACATTCCAGAGGCTCATCAATGATATGATTTTTCCTTTATTAGGTCTCATTGTGGTCATGCCTTTGGATGAAATTCTGGTCTTCAGTAAGACTTGGGAGGAACACTTACAACATGTGCACAACATACTCCAATTGTTGTGTACCAATCCCCTTCAGGTAAAGTAACACAAGTCCTCATTTGGGCTGACTTTTTTCTCTTAGTTTGGGTTTGTCATCCATTATGAAGATGTTTGTCTCAATGCTTATAAAGTTCAATATCTAGCACAATGGTCTGCTCCTCAATCTACGTTGGCCCTTAAAAAATTTCTTGGTGGCATCCATTTTTACAAGAAATTAATTCCTCACTTCTCTCATTTGGCCATGCCCCTTCATCATTTGGCCAATTAGTCCACTTTTCTTTAGAATCTGGTGGCTCAAAAGAAGTTCCAATTCCTTAAAGAGGCCCTTTATTTAGCACTTGTCCTTTGTTTTCCTGATCTTCAACAACCTTTTGAAATTGAGACTGATGCCTCTCAACATGTGATTGGTGTAGTTCTTAAATAGGGAGGACATACCATCCAAACAACACTACAATACCTATGATATGGATTTTTACAGCTTGTTCCAAGACTTAAAAAAATGGTGCCACTATATCATGGGTAAGGAGACCATTCTTCATATTGATACTCATCCTTTTATTTTTATTAATTCTTAGTCTAAGCTCCAGGAACAATGCCACTTGAAGTGTGATTCTTATCTACAACAGTCCCACTTGTTCATCAAATATAATAATGGGGCCACCAATCGCATGGTTTATCTTCTTAGTCTCCCCCCCTCCTCAAATGCTTCAAATATTGTGTGTTCGTTGTGTTGATTATGAATATTGGAAACCTTTGTATGCCTCTGACCCATTATTTAGTACCATATGGACTTCCTTGCAACAACCTACTATCATTAACCAAACCCCTTTCCTACACTACCACATTCAGTATGGTTGGTGGTATAATATTGACAAGTTATGTGTGGCTACTATTGACGATCTCCTTGTTATCACTCATGAATCCCAGACCTCCTATTATGGTGGGCACTTTGGCACATTCAAAACTACTCAACATCTTCAATGTCACTTATTTTGGCCTTCTTTATAGCACCAAGTTGAGAAATTTATCCAATCTTGTACCCTCTGTCGTCAACATAAACCGACCAACCACAAGTATGGCATGTATCAACCCTTACCTATTCCCTCCCATCCTTGGGAATCTATCTCTATGGACTTCATCATCAGTGTTCCAATGACCTTTTTTCATCATGATTCCATTTGGGTGGTTGTGTGTCACTTCTCCAAAATGGCCATTTATGTCCCTTGCACTAAGACTACTATTGATTCTTGAACTGTGAATCTCTTTTTCACTCATGTGTGGAATCATTTTGTTCACCTTTCCAACATTATCTCTGAACCCGATGCTTGTTTCCTCAGTAAATTTTGGAAAAATCTATGGTCTCTCTTGGGGTCTCACCTCAAATACTTCACTTCTTTCCATCTGCAAACAGATGGAAAAAATGAAGTTTTGAACCTTAGCCTGGTCCATGCCCTATGCATTCATTTTGCCAAATCTAAACATGGGGATGTCACCCTCCACATTGTCCAACATAGCTATAATAGGGAATTTCATGTTTCTACTAGCTTGTCTCCTTTTGAATATTTCTTTGGGTATCAACCTACTGCCCCCTATGACTTTCCTTTATAGCTTTAACCTTTTGGTACTCCTTGACAAAAAAAAGATAAAACATCTTCCTTGTCCTTTTTTCAAACCTTGGCTCGTAAACAAGCTTAAGTTTCTAAGGATTTAAAAGCTTCCCAACAACATTATAAGGCTCGTCATGATGTGCACAGGAAGACACTCTCTTTTTCCCCTCGTGACAAGGTCTAGTTTCACATGGAGCACCAGCACTTTCAGTCCCAACGTTATCACAAGTTGAAACTCCTCTGCTATGGTCCTTACATTGTTATGCAATAAAGTTGGAGACAATGCTTATCGCCTCAAATTTTCTCCATAGTTGGGTATTCCCCATTTGGTAAATGTGAACAGTCTCAGAATCTATGAGACTCATCTCATACAAGAAGAGGTCACCATCTCACACCCCTCTGAGTTGGTTCTATATTTCCAACCACCTCTCCTTCAAGACACATTATTGGATACACACACCACCACTACTCGCACTCAACATCACACTTCATTTCTAGTGGGTCGCAAGGATTAGATTCCAACCCAAGATAAATGGCTATCAAAATCTACCATGTCTCATCATTTTACGTAGTTTCTCATGAAAGTTGGGACACTTCTAAGATTAAACATGGAAGAATTGGGTAGACTAGAAGGTGCGCTCCCCAAGGAGGAGAGCTTGCATCATGAGGTAGAGTAGTGTGGAACTACAACAAAGGTGCACCTCCTTCCATATGCAACGCACTTCACCACAAAGGACAAATGGAGCACATCTCTACTTGGGAGGTTGTGCACAAGTCCCAAGGACCAGGAATTGGTCAACTAAGATAGTTGTTAGGTTTTGGGACCTTTTCTAGCTCTTGGTTAGTTATAATTAGTCCACTTTTGATTAAAACCATTGTATGTTCAGCCTATCCTATATAAATGATTCCTATTCTACTAAATAAGATGAATGATTCATTTTGCTTACTCATTTCATGTGTTGTTTTTTACCTTCTTTATGAATTTTCTTTGGCTTTCTCTGTAGTATTACATATCGAGGGAGGACAACTATTTTTGGAATATTGGGGGATCAACAACAAGAGCATATTATATACCCATTTAGGGGCACAACATGTCACTCACAAGGAATTTAACCTGGGTGGGGAGGGTAGAAATCATTCCTCCCAACCACCCAACCTACATCCAATGTACATAATTTCCTATAAGATTTATAAGAAAATTCATGTTACTTTGAAAAGTCACAACTATTATTAAATAATAATTAATTCCCCCCCTTTTTAATTTTTAATTCACTTTTTAACATACCATGGATAAAATACCACCATGGGTTTTAAATCCATTTGAAAATACCATGTTCACTTTCAATTTTATCTTTTTTAATTCATTTTCATGTTTACTCTACTTTTATGTAAATTCCACTTTCACTTTTACCCTTTTTTTAATCCACTTTCATGTTTACTCCACTTTTAGGTAAACTCCACTTTCACTTAAGTTTTCAACTTTTGAATTTATTAAAGTCACATTTATATTTGAATACTTACTTACCTTTGAAATCAGTGACAATAATTTATTCAACAATCTCAACATTTGTCATTGATGGCCACCCTGTACTCAAAAACACATAATATTCCATAAATAGAAAGAATTCTCCTTTTCTACTACTCTCCCTATCTATAATTTTCCTCCCCCTGTCTACAAATCTCCCACAATATGTTACTCTCCCCCTTTGAAATCAATGAAAATGGTATGTGACCCCTAAGATATGCTTCTTTGTTGACAAGATGAAGGGTATATCACTCCCATCTTTTGTCTGAGATATTCAGATGTTTCTCTCGGAAGGGGTGTGGTAAAAGTATCTGCAACTTATTCCTTGGTGGCAATGTATTCTATCTTGACACTTAGTTCAAATACCTTTTCTTCTTAGGAAGTGGTATTTGATGGGAATAAGATTCGTATTTTTCTGCATAGTTCCTTTTTTTGCGATGCCCCCCTTTAGACTTGCTTTCCCTTGTAGTTTTTTGAAGTATCTCCCCTTGTTTATGTACTATCTTTTCTTTTTGTAATTGTTGAGTCTTCTCTATTTTACTGTCACTCTCCTAAACTGCTCCTTTTTCTACTTATTAAAAATATTCCAAATACTTACAAGATGTTTCACTATCAAAGTACTATTATCTATTTACAACTGATAGGATTGTATACTTTTAACATTTTCTCACAATCTACTGCTCAAAAAATAATGGTCTATTGTTGTTCAAACAAAATGTCCATCTACAATGTATCACATCTCCATTTTCTTTGAATATTCAAACTGCTAATTTTCTTCATACTTCTAAGGGATATTCCACTATCAGAGTTATGTTGTTGGTTTAGTATTGCTTGAATTTCATCAAACCACCATCTAGTTCTGGTTCAAAAACACTTTCTTGAACATGGTCAATGTTGGTCACAATGTATAGAATATCTATGTGGACTTGTCTTTTATTTTGAACAGTAGATAACTCAAACCATGCCAACTCCTAAAGTTCCATACATCCCTCATAAAGTCTTTTGATATTTCCTTGGAAAAATCTTTAGATATGTCGTCAAATTTTATTCCCAGTTGTCAAAAATCCTTCAAGGTATGAAGAAGGAATGTCTAGAATGATGAATGAAAATTATATGATGTTTCCCATAATATAACGTCATCAACCACTTTTTTTGTCATAAATAGTTCCTCCCTCAATGGTAAAAACTACTCAAACATGATACAACACTCCTGAAGAAGTCTGAACATTGTCGCCAAAAATAGAAGATAATCATTGTCTGCTAATCCATATAGTCTTTGTATCCAATATAAGCCGTAGTACATCATCAAAAAAAATTGAACATGGTTGGGTTGGTCTCACCAAATCCATGTCGATTCAACAAGAAATAGTTGATTCAAAAATAATAAATTAGTTGGGTTACCCTATCAACAACTTCAAGTATTCCCCCTCTAAGGGATCAATAAGTAGCATCAATAGTTCTTGTCAAAACTTCTAGTTGACAGACAACCCAGTCAAAAATCTAGTTGACTATCATGTCGAGTTGATTCCCACTCGACTACTTCCAAGGAAATAATCAATAAGTAAGAGAAACATTTCACTACTATAAAATTTATTATACACAATGATACCAAGTCCTTAAACAGCTAGTCAAATGATTCCATGACCATCCATCAATCTAACCATAATTTGTCCTGGTACTTGGCACTGGTCAACAATTTTGACTTTCACCTCACTTATGCAATGATATATAAGCATGATTTCCATTCATTAGAGTTTTATGGTGAGGATGATGATAGGGAACAAATTTTTATGTTGGTTGATCAGATGAAGTAGGTCCAAGGTTAGGTTCACTTACGAGAGTAGAAAAGCATGGCATATCAACAACAATGTCATTTGTAACAACATGTTCAAATGTTCACATGTGAGGACCATGTATCTCATCAATCTATTAAAAAAAAATAGAAAATAGGTTGTTCTTCTAGAAATCCATTCTGAACTCCCCTTGCAATACAAAGAACTTCCTTGGTTGTAGTAAGTCTAGGTGTAGGTGGGGAGGAAACAATAGTATCATATGCAAGACTAGTCTTAATGAATGGAGACATTTGACAATTGATGATACCATTTAATATTTCAATACACTTTTCAAAATCAAATATTTTGGTCAAGTGAGAAGTTGACTTTTCCAAATCATTTCTTAAGAAAACAATCTCAGATTCTAGCTCTTCCCAATTTTCTTCATTTTTCTGTAGTCGGATTCTCACCACTTTGTTTGTCCTTATTGCCTCTTCTAATTGAAATTTTAGGCTTATGATAATATTTTATGATTCTTCAAGGCTTTGCAGCATTTTTTATTTTGAATCACGATCCTCTTCTTCATATTTTTGCAGTTTCTCCTTTTGTTTCAAATTCATTTTTCTTGGCTTATTTATTTCTCTTAAGGCACAAAAATGTTCTTGTTCAAGATCCACTTCTCCATCTATTTCAGTGTTTTCCTCTTCTTCTTAATTCATCATTTATTTCTCTATGTATTCGTCAATATTGGTTTCAATTACCATAAAAAGAGTTTCTTCTCGATCATTATCAGAACTTATTTCACCTCTTTCATCAGACGAGTCACTAACCACTTTTGAGTAGAGGATCCTCTTGTTCTTATAAGAGTTCTTATTTTCATTCTTGTCATGTTTGTGGCTATTTTTTTGTTGATTATTTTTTATCTTTACGTTCACATTGAACAAGAAATAGTGAGAATACATTCACATGAGAAACATGGATTGTGGCTACAAACATGGGAGAAAGTGACTCCCATCAGCACCTATTGATCACATTGAATATGTATTGTTGTGAAAGGTTTATTGTAGGTACTCATTGATACATATAAAGTTGTTCAAGTCTGAGGAATCAAAGGTAAAGTGACATGAAGGTTTTTTAGCCATAGTGGAGAGAGGAAAGATCATGAAAAACCTTAGTTAGGGTCATCCCCACTGTTCACCTAGTAGATTCCATGAGAGGCACCCCTTCAGTTTGCATAGAGTTTGTCACATGACGCCCCACTTGACACCTTGCCTACACCATGCAAGGCACTACCATACTTGAGGATGAGAGGTGATTCAGGTTACACAGTTTGTGCAGAGGTTATAGGAAGTTCAATAGTAACTAGGTATAGTAGATATATGAATAGGATAAAAAGGTATGTTATATGCTTATGTGTAGTTGGATATTGGGGTTCATGTGAGACATTGTTATGAGAGATTGATGATTTTCCCTAGAGAGACTGTTGGTTTTATGGTACATACATACAGTGTTGGTATGTTTGGTATTTATCATCGGTACATCTTTTTGGATTGATTGTTGAGGAATATATTTTATTTCTTGGTACATGGTTGAGGGAGTTTTGTTGATATGTGTTGCTAATGTTGTTTGTAAAGTTTGAGACTACATAACAATCAGGTTTTGATTTTTGGTTAATGTGAGGGTTCATTATACATGGTTACAATTTTTTTCATATGTATGGAACATGATTAGAGAGACATAGTTGCAAATGGTTAGAGCTATGTTCTTGTGATATTGGGTATGTGATCTATGTTATCAGATCTGATCTCTTGGAGAGATTATTGGTAGAGTTTTTTGGTACAGGTTGGTACAAGTTATTGGCATAAATTGACTACAATTTTTTGGTACAAATTGGTACACGTTTACAGTAACATATTTCACAGTGACAGAGTGACAGTGGTTGCATCGGTTATTTGGCACTTATACTTCAGGTTGGTTGGTCGGGGAAAGGATAGGTGGTTGTATACACCTTGTGATTGTATCCAAAGAACATAGGGGGTTGTAGCCTCCTTATGGTTATATCCATAGAATAAAGTGGTTGTAGCTTCCTTCAGGTTGGAGAATAAGAAACTAGGGGGTTGTATCCTCCTTCAATTTGCATCTAGAAAACAAGGTAGTTGGTTCTTCCTATGAATGTATTTATTTTGACAATAGAAGAAAATCATTCCATGTTTTCCTCCCCCATTGGGTTTCCACATAAAAATATTGGTGTACTATGTTTATGTGTGATTGCTTATTATTCTCTTCTTATGCATACTACTCATATGGAATTTTATTGATAATATTATCATAAAGTAAACATTGTGGTTAAAAAGGATTAAAAAGTATTAATATTGATTCAAACCCCCTCTCAATATTCCAACAATTGGTATCAGATCAGGTCCTTCAAGAAGCAGTCTAACCACTAGAAGGAGATCGTGGAATACACTAAGATTGGAGAAGACATTTTTTACAGTCAGAACTATGGGTTCTAGAATATAAGGATGAAAACCTTTTTACAGGCACAAGAATTTGATGTATGGTGAGCAGTAGTAGATGGATACACAGCACTAGCCACTCCCCCAACATACAAGTATGTAAAGAGACTCGAATAAAAAAATTCAAATGCTAAAGGTACTATTTTGAGCAGTAGTGTTAATCCAATATTCGTTAAAGTTATGCATTGTGATTCTGCTAAAGATATTTGGGATAAGCTTCAAAATATTTATGAAGGAGATACTAACATCAAGGGATCTAAAATCCAAACCTTCATAGCTAAGTTTTAACAGTTGAAAATGAAGTAAGATGAAGATAATACATCCTAATTTCTGAGAGTTGATGAAGTAGTGAGTACTATTAAAGTTCTGGGAGAATAAATGAAGGAAACAATCATTGTTTCAAAGATACTCAGGTCTCTACATATGGTATTTGATACAAATATTTCATACTTAGAAGAAATAATAGATTTAGACACTTTGAGAATTGATGAGCTATATGGGATACTCACAACCTATGAAATGAGAACAGGAAAGGAGAACTCGGCTACAAAGGAAGAAACATTCAAATCATACAAGAAAGAAAAGAAAAAGAACAAGAAAATGACAAAGTCATATAGAAGTTGCAGTGATGATTCAGAAGATGATAAAGAAATGACAAAATTTACCAGGAAGTTAAAAAGGGGAACCAACAAATATAAAGATATGCTTCCATTGAAATGGTTTCATTGTGGTGTTATTTGTCATTTTTCTTCTAAATGTTCTCATAATAATGAATAAAGTGATGAAGAAGAATATCATAAGAACAAGAATAAAAATAAAAAGAATAAAAGAAACAAAAATAATTTTTTCAAGAAAAGTCTTTGCACCAAGGAAGATAGCTCATCATCATATGAGGAAGAAAATAGTGACAATGATACATAAAGGGTACTCTTCATGGTAGTATAATATTCTGAGGAAGACTCTGAGGAAGAAGGAGAATTTCACCTCATAGTAGAATTAATTAGTGCTCTAGAAGAGCTAAGGATTGAGATAAAGAAAATCAAATCCCTGAAGGTAGAACTAAAAGAGAAAGAAGGATCTCAGAACTTCAATTATGAGGAAATTGAGAAGATGATTGGGAATTTGAATATCCAAGTGGAAGAAGAAAAAATAATCAAAAAGGAACTCATAGGTCACTTAGATGAAAAGGATAAGAGGATCGAAATATTGGAAGAAGAAATAGTCACTCTCAGGAAAGATCTTCAGAAGCAGGATATGCAACAGAATAGCACCAGAGTATTAGACGAAAGTGTTAGCAGTCAAAGGCCATACCATGAAAAATATGTACTAGGAAATAGTTGTTGGATTAGTGAGAGGGGGGGTGAATCAGTAATAGAGAAATCTAATCCTTTTTCACCAAAAATGCAAGTGTTATATCAATGTAGCATTATCATACAATAGTTGCAGAGTAAATAAACAATGAAAAAATACACATACATAGTACACCATTGTTTTTACATGGAAACCCAAAGAGGGAGAAAACCATAGAATGATTTTTATTATATGTCCTGAAGAATTAAATTCACTAGAAGAACCAACCTTGTTTTCCACCTGCAACTGGAAGTAGGATCCAACCCCCTAGTTTCTCAGGCTACAACCTGAGGGAAGATCCAACTCCCCAATTTTCTGGCTACAACCAGAAGGAGGTTACAACCCCCTATATTCTCCGGCTACAATCGGAAGGTGGCTACAACCACCTGTCCTTTCCTCGTCCAACCTCACTGAAGTAGTAAAATGATTGAACCACTGTCACACTATCACTATGAGATATACCACTATACAACTGTATCAATCTGTACCACTGACCTGCAGCCAACCTACACAACTACCTTGTAATCAATCTATACCTGAACTCAACATGTATCAACAAAATACAATAGGTATGCGACCTGTAATACTGCAGCATGTGTATGTACGTGCCTTATCTGTTATGAATCCCGTGTATGTATGCAACCAAATTGTTATGCAGCCTTTACATGCCCTTTAAAAACTAGGTTTTTCTTTCTTCATAAAACTTCTAATCCTTTGCAACTTCTTTCACATAGATCTGCAACATGTCACTATATCCAGACTGTAATTGTACCCTATGCATGCATCCTCATCCATAACCTTTACCCAATATATATATATATATATATATATATATATATATTCATGTTCCATATAGGTGTGTGTAATCATGAACAAGTATAATAACCCTCACATTATCTAGTCATCAAACCCTTTCTCCTCTCAATACATCAACCACTTCACAAATAAAAGATCTCAACCATGTACAACTAACCATTATTCATATGCCTAGAAATACAAGATCTGCCTCACCAATAAGTATCAATGATAAATATACCAGCACTGTATTTATGTAGATATGACTTATAAAGGAGATCCCATGCATCCACTAGTCTCTCTAGGGAGAATTGTCAAGTCTCCATAACCATTTCTCATGCATACATCAAAATACAACTATTCATAGAAATAAGACATACCTTTTGAACCAATGGATAGATCTGATGTATCTGAGCACTGTAGACCTTCCTGGGATCTTGATCTCAAAATCTAGAATCTCTGCATGTTCATATTCTCAAGTTTCCATAGCTTTACCAACATGTATGCACCCTAATACACTGCCATCCCGCGTACATACGCAATCTAATACATTGTCATCATGCATACTATACACACCCTATTACACTTCTAGCTCGCGTATGCCTCAGAAACTAGGGATTTTTAGTATTCGTTGTAATTCCAAAACTTTCATCATCAACCCTTCGTACTACCTCAAACTTTCACAACTTCAGATGTATCAATGAGTACTTGCAATAAGCCTTACACAACAAAATATATCCAATGTGTTCAAGTGTAATTTAATGAGAGAGCCTTACCTCTTATTTATACTTTCATGTAGCATTACACTTTCCTTATTTTAGGGATTTCTCCATTAACTTTATTATTTAAATAATTTCTTTCGCTCACACTTTGACTTTTAGGGGCTTCTAGATGACTCATGAGGGTTCTCCAACTTCATATGGTCATAAATCTCTAACCATGAGGATTTATGTGACGTTCCACATACCACCGGAAATGGCATGACAAGCATTATCCATCTAGGATAGTTTCATCGACAAATTCACTGACCTTCATCTCATTAGTCCACAATTAAGAATGGGTTCTCTAACCATACTTCTAGGATAACTCAATTCGCAGAGAGTCTTCCCGTTAGGGCTTTCACAATAAGGGGACCACTTTGGAGTTCATACATCTATACTTCTTATCAACCATGACAAGAAAATAATGAGTCATATTTACATCAAACAAACTTGGGTCAATTACCCAAACCTTTGTGCTACCATAATTTGATACCATACTTTATTCAAGGGTTGGAATCAATGACAACCAACCTTAATCAACAATCTCCCCCTTTGGCATTGATGGCAACACTCTGATGAAATACGGAAATCATGTCATGTAATATTGAAGTAATACCACTCATGATCTTCCTAGAACCATGCCTCTTTCCTATACATCTTTGTGACCATTGTTCCCCCTAGAATCATCCCTCTCTCTTCTGCATCTGATAAATCTCTCCCACTTTGTCATCAGTGACAAATGTATCTTTCCATCAGGGGTTTCTCCCCCTAACTGAAATTTCCTTTTTATGGTGTTTCCTCATGTACATCTAAGACATATAAGATAATCATTCAAAAGCATTCATTTTGGAGTAGAAATAACTCTTAGTCTCTAGCGAAGATAATCAAAGGCTTCCCATGGATATGGTTTTGTAAAGATGTCTTCCACTTGTTCTTTTGTGCCCAGATACTCAACTATGATGTTCTTTTCTGCAACCTGCTCCCATAGAAATTGATAATTGATTTGAATGTGCTTCATCTTGGAGTGCATCATCGGGTTCTTTGAGATACTGATGGTGCTTCTATTATCACAATAGATTGGAATGGGATCATCATACTCAACCTGTATATCTATCAAAGTTTGTTTCATCCAAAGAACTTGTGTACAACATGTTGTTGTTGCAATATACTCAGCCATGACTGTAGATAAAGATATTGATGATTGTTTCTTTCTTAGCCATGATACTAAACACTCACCCAAGTAGAACGTTTCTCCACTGGTGCTTCGTCGGTCATCAATACAACCTTCCCAATATGCATCTGTGTAGGCAATAAGTGATATATCCTTTCCCTTTGGATACCATAATAGAAACTCTTTTTTTCCTTTGAGATATCTGAAAATCCTCTTCACTGCTAATACATGTCATTTATTTGGTGTTGCTTGAAATCATGCCACATGTCCAACTTCCTGCATTACATCTATTCTAGATATTGTCACATATAGTAGGTTGCTAATCATTGACCTGTATTGCCTCTAATATTTAGACTTTGAATCATCATCTTTGCTCAACTTACAATTGGTTTGCATGGGAGTGATCATTGGTTTGCAATCTTCCATTCTGAACCTCTTTATCATTTCTCTAATATACTTGGTTTGAGAAATAAAAATTCCTTGGTCTCTTTGACGTATCTGAAGTCCCAGAAAGAAGGATAGTTCTCCAACTAATGACATTTCAAATTCACTCTGCATATCCTTTTCAAACTTATGGCTTAACCTATCATTATCACTACTAAAAATAATATCATTAACATAAACTTCAATTAATAAAATACTATCTTGACTTACCTTGATGTAGAGGTTGTTGTCTACACTTCCTTTTCTGAACCCTGCCTATTGTAGATATTTATCTAATCTAGAGTAACATGCTCTAGGATCCTCTTTTAGACCATAGAAGGCCTTCTTTAATTTACACACATAATTTGTGTTCTCTGACAACTGAAATCCTTTTGCTTGTTCAATGTAGACTTGATCCAGGTGGATATCGGTGGCCACCCACCGTCTCCAACTGGCCCAAAACATGTTTTTGGCAATTTTGGTAATTTACTATTTTTAGCAGTTTTTAACTTCCAGGGCCATTTTTTGAGAAAATGGGGAGCAACATGGATCATAGATCAATGTTTATCACCCAAAAGTTGTAGTTCTCGGATAGATATTTCCAACGAGCTATCGAGCGCCCCAAACAGAGATTGTATGCAAAAGTTACACCCCTGGGAAGTTGACATATCAACTACCCCCATCGGGGCCCACAAACCTTTTGGATTTTCATCTTCTGGGGTTAGGGTTTTGGATTTTACTTATGTTAAAAAGGACCTTAGAGCCTCATTGTAATAATCATCTTCTCACGGATGTGAGTAGCTGTCACATCTCTTCTCAGAGATAAGATGGCGCCATTCTAGCGAGTCTTTCACTCTGTATTTTACAGTCTCTGTACATTTATTTCATTAATAGAAATCGTGTATTACTGTATATCTGTGACTCTTGTTATTTCCACTATATCTCTGTTATATTGTTTTCTCTCTTGCAATACCTCTAAATATTTATGTGTTATATCTCCGCTCTCATTTCATGCCGAAAATGTTAGGATATTTAGACACTTAGGAGTTAGTTAAGATCTACTTGGTCTAATATGTCGTTAGGTAAAAGTGTGTTTCTTTAGTATGCATTAGTATGCATTTGTAGTTAGGAAATACGACGGTCACGATATGTTCCCGACATAGAGTGATATGATGGTTCATACTCTCCTCGATCTTAACGGTCATTGATCCATGGCTTAACACTTGATTGGTCCATGATATCTATTTAAAGAGCATGGAGGGTCATTTTTCGATGATCAATTGTGAGAAAATTTCTTGTAAAATCTCTCTGTAATCTTTTTCTTTGCATTAATAAACTACTCCAAGTGGTCGTGTTGGCTGGGGACGTGGATGTTTCCCCGTAGGGGTTTTACCATGTGAAAACATCGGTGTGTTGATATTTGATCTGGTTATGTGAGTGGTTATTGAAGGTGTTCATCCTCTGTTGGAATACCTATGTTGTCGAACATGGTATTAGAGCCTTTTTGAAGACCCGCTCCTATTGGAGATCGAGATCGTGAAGCCAAGTTGCCTCATCTCCATTTTCTGGCATTTTCATACATTTCTGGGCTGAGAGGACTACTCCATTGTGTCCGGAGCACTCGTTTCATTCATGAAAAAAAAAAATTCACTCGAAAAGGTTTTTGTTTGCCCAAGATACGACCATTACAGTCAGATCCGGAGGTATAAAGTCTAAATACGCATTTTTTTAAAAATTTTGCAAAGTTTTGATTTTATTTCGGTTTGTATTTTTTTATTTTTGGGCTGCTACTCTTTTAGATCGGCATATTCTCTTTTCCCCACGCCTTGTGCAATCTTGGCAAATCATAAATAGATAGGAAAAGGTGTATCTTCCAGGTAAGCTAACCGAGATCTAACCCTTGTTGTCATCGAGAAGTGAAATTTATTTCTTGTGTGAAAAGAGTTTTTTTGGAGCATGCTCTCCAAGGCCGTCTTCAACAACAACAACAACAACAACAACCCCAATCCTCCTTCTGAACATTACAATATGTTTTGCTAGACCATTTGGTTAAAACTTGCCTTGTTAAGTAAGAAGTATTGAGTTCAAGTCTCTCTTTTGTTACTTTTTTTTGAAAAAAAGTTCATGCTAAAAATTGTAAAGTGCATTTCACTTCAAGTACAAGTCTCTCTTTTGTTACTTTTTTTTGAAAAAAAGTTCATGCTAAAAATTGTAAAGTGCATTTCACTTCAAGTATAAAAGTGAATCACTATAGGTAGCTTTATATTTTATTTTAGAGTTATTTTTCATGCAACTTTTTTG
>ML779091.1:912869-924917 GCA_009831015.1 Picea engelmannii | reverse complement strand
ATTAAATTTCTTAAGTTACCAAGCATTCTTAGCCTACAACCCTAAGGAGTTTCTTGGAGTGATAACATCTAGGAGGGACTGTCATTCTACAATCTTTGGCCATGTGTCCAAAGTTGTTACATTTATAACATTCCACTTCAGTGCTCAAAGATTCAAAACTATTGCAACTTATTCTCTATGTTTCACTAGGCCATCTTGGATAACCCTTTTATGTATGAATTTCAAAGTTGTGCATGTTCCTGTTGCTAGCTATGCAATTCACAGCTTCATGTCCAAAAATATTACATGCATAACATAAACCAAAAAACATACTTTGATACCTGGGAGTTGAAGATCTTATGAAAGGAGGTACTCTTATGAATTATTCTTCTTCATGAGGCCTATATGTCGATTGTTGATTCTAAAATATGAATCTTCTTGGTGGAGGAGTGTCCCTATAATCTTCCTTATAGATCTTCCTATCCCCTTTGATTGTTTCTACATAGATTTTTGGATATGTTTCTTGATATATTGTTTTGGAGATTGATCCCTTTTTTGTTTGATTGTATCCAAGTCTAGACTTGTCATGATGATGTTTTTGACTTCTTATAATGTCATCCAAAACTTTTGAGTTGTTCTGCATATTTTTCTTTTGAAGATCCTTTCGTAATGTGACAATCTTTGCTTCCAAATTTCCAATGATCCTGTATTTTTCTTCTATTTTTTATTTGAGTGCTTCTTCAATTCTTTTATCTTATTCTATTTGAACTTTCAAATTTGTGATCATTTTTTCTAGTTCTTGAGTATCTTCTTTCTTGTCTAGTTTCTCTTGTAGTTTCTTGTTTTTCTTATTTTCTCTTCTGATAACATCTATGGCACACATCAATTCTTCCCGGTAGTCAACTTTTGTCTCTTCATATTCTTCTTCGCATTCGTCATATTCTTCCTCGGCCTCTTCATATTCTTATTCAAAGTCTTATTTATCGGATTCTTCTACTGCCATGAATAGAACTATTTTTATCTCATTGTCACTAGCTTCATCTTCATATGATGATGAGATGTCTTCTTTGGTGCATAAGCTTTTCTTGAAAAATTTCTTTGTGGTTGTTTTTCCTTTATATGTTTGTTTTCTATTTGAGTAACCTTTATCATTTCTCTTTTTCTTATAAGGACATTTGCTAGAAAAATGACCAATACCATCACAATTAAAACAAATCAAAGGAAGATTACCTCTATATCTACCATTGGTTCCCTTGTTCAATCTTTTGACAAAGTCGGCCACTTCTTCATCATCTTTCGAGACATCATTGTTGTTGCTATGTTCTTTTTCTTTTCTTTTTTCCTTTTTCTTTGAATTTTTGGAATCTTTGAAGGTTACTTCTTTTATATTTGGATTTTCCTATTTAGTTCTCATTTCATATGATGTGAAGATTCCATGTAATTCATCGATGATTATTGAGTTCAGATCTTCTCTTTCTTCTGGTGCTAATATCTTAGGGTCAAATCTCATAGGAAGAGATATTAATACCTTTTGAACAACTACATATTCTTTGATTTCTTCTTCCAATCCAATGATTTCATTTACTGTTTCATCGACTCGTAAAACGTAAGCTACAATATTCTCATCTTCCTTCATCTTTAGTTTTTCGAACTGACCTTTGTAAGTTTGAATCTTTGCATCTTTGATTTTTGAATCTCCTTCATAAATATTTTTTATTTTGTCCCAAATATCTTTAGCGGATTTACAATGTGCAACTTTGGTGAATACCGATTCTCCGAGACCATTCAAAAGTGAATTATTGGCCTTGGAGTTATTCTGACCGAGTTTTATTGCTTTGTCATTTGTCGGTGAAACTGGTGGTGTTGTGTATCCATCTACAATTGATTTCCAAATTTCAAATCCTTGTTCCTGTATATATGTTTTCATCCTTATTCTCCAAAATGCATACTTGTGTCCATCAAACTGTGGTATTCCATTTTTATACATGTTGTTTCTCTCCATGATCTACCTTTCAGTGATTAAATTGATTTCTAAAGGAACCTGCTTTGATACAAATTGTTGTATTACTAAGAGGGGGGGTGAATCAGTAATAGAGCAATATAATCTTGTTTCACCAAAAATGAAATTTTTATATTAATGTAGCATTATCATCCAATAGTTACAGAGTAAATAAACAATGAACAAATACACATACACAATACACCGATGATTTTACATGGAAACCCAAAGCGGGAGAAAACCACGCAATGATTTTTCTTATATGTATTGAATAATTACATTCATTGGAAGCACCGACTTCCTTTGTTTTCCAGCTACAACTGGAAGGAGGCTCCAACCCCCTAGTTCCTCAAGCTACAACTTGAGGGAAGCTCCAACTCCCTAATTTTTTTGCTACAACCAGAAGGAGGCTAAAACCCCCTATGTTCTGCGGCTACAACCGGAAGGTGGCTACAACCACCTGTCCTTCCCCCATCCAACCACCTTGAAGTAGAAGTAGAATGATGGAACCACTGTCACACTATCACTCTGAGATATACCATTGTACAATTGTATCAATCTGTACCACTAAACTGCATCCAACCTATACAACTTCCTTGTAATCAATATGTACATGAACTGAACATGTATTAACAAAATACAACATGTACACGACCTGTAATGCTACAACACATGTATGTATGCGCCCTATCTGTTATGCAGCCCACGTATGTATGCGACCAAACTAGTATGCAGCATGTGTATGCCCTCTGAAAACTAGGTTTTTCTTTCTTCTGAAAAACTTATGATCCTATGCAACTTCTTTCACATAGATCTGCAACCTATCACTATATTCAAACTGTAAATGTACCCTGTGCATGCATCCTCATAAATAACCTTTACCCAAATCATATATATCTCTTTCTAGTCATGTGCCATATAGGTGTGTGTAATCATGAACAAGTATAATAACCCTCACATGATCTAGTCATCAAATGATTTCTCCTCTCAATACATCAACCACTTCACAAATACAATCTCTTAACCATGTACAACCAACCCTTAGCCATATGCCAAGAAATACAAGATATGCCTCAACAAGAAGTGTCAATGATAAATATACCATCACTATATTTCTATAGATATGACTTATGCAGAAGATCCCATGCAACCACTACTCTCTCTAGGGAGAATTCTCAAGTCTCAATAACCATTTCTCATGCATACATCAAAATATAACTATTCATAGAAATAAGACATACCTTTTGAACCAATGGATAGATTTGATTTATCTTAGCATTGTAGACCTTCCTGGGATCTTGACCTTAGAATCTATAACCTCTGCATCTTCATATTCTCAAGTTTCCATATCTTTACCAACATGTATGCACCCTAATACAATGGCATCCCGTGTACATACGCACCCTAATACATTGTTATCCGCGTATTTTACACACCCTAATACACTATTAGCCCATGTACGCCTCAGAAACTAGGGTTTTTTAGTATTCGTTGTAATTCTAAAACTTTCACTGTCAACCCTCTGTACTACCTCATACTTTCGCAACTTCAGATGTATCAATGATTACTTGCAATAAGCCTTACAAAACAAAAGATATTCAATGTGTTCAAGTGTAATTTAATGAGAGATCCTTTCCTCTTATTTATACTTTCATGTAGCACTACACTTTCCTTATTTTATGGATTTCTCCATTAATTTTATTATTTAAATCATTTCTTTTTCACACACTTTGACTTTTAGGGGCTTCTAGATGACTCATGAGGGTTCTCCAACTTCATATGGCCATAAATCTCTAACCGTGAGGTGTTATGTGACGTTCCACATACCACCGGAAATGGAATGACAAACACTATCCATGTAGCATTATCATCCAATAGTTACAGAGTAAATAAACAATGAACAAATACACATACACAATACACCAATGTTTTTACGTGGAAACCCAAAGCGGGAGAAAACCACGCAATTATTTTTCTTATATGTATTGAATAATTACATTCATTGGAAGAAATGACTTCTTTTGTTTTCCAGCTACAACTGGAAGGAGGCTCTAACCCCCTAGTTTCTCAGGCTACAACCTGAGGGAAGCTCCAACTCCCCATTTTTTTTTCTACAACCAGAAGGAGGCTACAACCCCCTATGTTCTCCGGCTACAACCACCTGTCCTTTCCCCATCCAACCACCTTGAAGTAGAAGTAGAATGATGGAACCACTATCACACTATCACTGTGAGATATACCACTGTACAATTGTATCAATCTATACCACTGAACTGCATCCAACCTGTACAACTTCCTTGTAATCAATTTGTACTTGAACTGAACATGTATTAACAAAATACAACATGTGTGCGACCTGTAATGCTGCAACACATGTATGTATGCACCCTATATATTATGCAGCCCATGTATGTACGTGACCAAACTGTTATGAAGCTTGTGTATGCCCTCTGAAAACTAGGTTTTTCTTTCTTCTGAAAAACTTATGATCCTCTGCAACTTCTTTCACATAGATATGCAACCTGTCATTGTATTCAAACTGTAAATGTACCCTATGCATGCATCCTCATAAATAACCTTTATCCAAAGCATATATATATATATATATCTATTCATCTGCCATATAGGTGTGTGTAATCATGAACAAGTATAATAACCCTCACATGATCTAGTCATCAAACTCTTTCTGCTCTCAATACATCAACCACTTCACAAATACAAGCTCTCAACCATGTACAACCAACCCTTAGCCATATTCCAAGAAATACAATATATGCCTCAACACAAAGTGTCAATGATAAATATACCAACACTGTATTTCTATAGATATGACTTATACAGAAGATCCCATGCAACCACTAGTCTCTCTAGGGAGAATTCTAAAGTCTCAATAACCATTTCTCATGCATACATCAAAATCTAACTATTCATAGAAATAATACATACATTTTGAACCAATGGATAGATCTAATGTATCTGAGCATTGTAGACCTTCTTGGGAGATTGTTCTCAGAATCTATAACCTCTGCATCTTCATCTTCTCAAGTTTCCATATGTTTACCAACATGTACGGACCCTAATACACTCTCAGCCCATGTACGTACACACCTTAATACATTGTTATCTCGCATACTGTACACGCCCTAATACACTATTAGCCAATGTACACCTCAGAAACTAGGGTTTTTTAGTATTCTCTATAATTCTAAAACTTTCACTGTCGACCCTCCGTACTACCTCATACTTTTGCAACATCAGATGTATCAATGATTACTTGCAATAAGCCTTACACAACAAAATATATTCAATGTGTTCAAGTGTAATTTAATGAAAGAGCCCTTCCTCTTATTTATACTTTCAAGTAGCATTACACTTTCCTTATTTTATGGATTTATCCATTAACTTTATTATTTAAATAATTTATTTTGCACACACTTTGACTTTTAGGGGCTTCTAGATGACTCATGATGGTTCTCCAACTTCATATGGCCATAACTCTCTAACCATGAGGAGTTATGTGATGTTCCACATACCACCGGAAATGGCATGACAAACACTATCCATCTAGGATAGTTTCACTGAAAAATTCACTGACCTTCATCTCAATATTCCACAATTAAGCATGGACTTTCTAACCATACTTCTAGGATAACTCAATTTGCAAACCATCTTCCCGTGAGGGCTTTCACCATAAGGGGACCACTTTGGATTTCATCCATTTGTACTTCTTATCAAACATGACAAGACAATAATGAGTCATCTTTACATCAAACAAACTTGGGTTCATTACCCAAACCTTTTTGCTACTGAAAGTTTCTATCGGAGTTTCTTCAAGGGTTGACATCAATGACAACCAACCTTAATCGACAATAGTCAAATAGAGAAAGGCTCAAGATCCAAGGAAGAAAAAAAAATAAGCTATGAAGAAATAGTCAGAGGATCTACACCACCCAAAAGGTTTAGATATCAAAATAAACGATATCCAACAATGGAGAGATCCCAAGAAGAAGAAGGAATCAAAAGAGAAGAACCATTCAGAAGATCTTCTTCCCCCGGGTATCAAACTATTTTTTTTTTGGTTTATGTTATGTATGTAATAATTTTATACATGAAGTTGTGAATTGTAGAGCCAACACCAAAAAAATAAATAACTATGAGAGATACACAAGAAATGGTTATTCAATAATATCTCATGAAACCCAGAGAAGAAGCTCCAATGGATTTGAATCCTTAAGAACTAAAGTAGATCTATACAAGTGTAACAACTTTGGACACAAAATGGATGGATGGTATGTTGACACTAGTTGTTCAAATCATATGACAGGTTATATGGAAAATTTTCTTACATTTAATAAGGAAAGAGATGGATCAGTTAGTTTTGGGAATGACAACTCAGCCATAATTATTGAAAAAGGGACAGTTAAGCTCGGAAGAATGGATGTCGACGCACAAAATGTTCTACTAATTGAAGGCATGAAACACAATATACTAAGTGTAAGTCAAATGTGTAACCAAGGACACAGACATGTGTTTTATTCTCAGAAAAGTGAAATAAGAAAAGCAGGGTCAGATAGATTGGTGGCTACTGATGTGAGAAATCCAAGAAACATATACGTACTAAATGAAATTGGAAAATAAAAATGTTGCTTATGAAAGGAAGATGAGAGTTGGCTCTGGCACAAAAGAATGGGTCACATAAATTTTGATAATCTTGTCAAGGTCAAAAAAAGGGAAGCAATAAGAGAAAGGCTTGAGATATCAAGACCAACAAACATTATATGCAAGCATTGCTTATAAGGAAAACAAACCAAGAAAAAGTTAAATATTAACGAATACTCCAAAACAAATCCATTAGAGATTGTACATACCGATATAGTCAAACCAACAATAAAAAAGGGACTAAAAGGTGAACAATACTTCATGTTATTGGTTGATGACTACACAAGGATGACTATAGTGTGATTTCTCAAGAAAAAATCAGAGGCATTTGATAACTTCAAGACATACAAAGAGATGGTTGAAACTGAGGTAGAGCTAAAAATCAAGTGTTTGAGATCAGACAATGGAGGAGAGTTTACATCAAAAGAGTTCATGTATTTCTACAGTGAACATGGGATAAAGAGGAAATTCTAAATATCCATGACACCTCAACAAAATGGAGTGGTCAAAATGAAGAACAGAACAGTACAGGAAATTTTTAGAACCATGATAATGGGTGAAGTTGATAGATGTCTTTTGGGTACAAGTAGTGCATATAATAGTTCACATTCAGAACGGAGGAATGCTTACAAGTAATAGTGATAAGACTCCATATGAGCTATGGAAAGGAAAACCAACCAATGTGAATCACTTCAGAGTATTTGCAAGCAAATGCTACATCAAAAGGGAAGACGACGGGATAAAAAAATTTGATTCTCGAGTTGATAAAGGAGTATTGGTTGGGTACTCAAGAAAAAGGAAATAATAAAAATGATTAAATCTAAGACTGCACAGAATAGTGGAAAGCATCAATGTGATGATTGATGAGATAAATGGATGAAGAATAAAAGAAGAAAAAAAATATTTGGAGGAACATAATCATGAAGAAGAGTTATAGGAAGAAGAAGCATAAGAGGAAGTAGAAGAGAACTCTGAAGGAGAGAAAGAGAAGAAAGACCTTCGAGTACCTCAAAATACACCTAGAAAACGAGTGCAGAAGAATCCTCCACTAGAACATATTATCAATAATAAAGATGTAGGAATTGAAACCAAAAGAAGAATTCATTCACCAAAACAACAACATCTAGCACCGTTATCCACTACTGAGCCTAAGATTTTTTAAGAATCCAGCAAGGACGAATTCTAGATCAAATCTATGAATGAAGAGTTAGATAAAATAGAAATGAATGACACTTGGGAATTAGTTCCAAAGCCAAAATATAATAATTTGATCAGTAAAATGTGGGTTTTCAGAAAAAAAATGAACAAGGATGGATAGGTTACCAGGAACAAAGCAAGGTTGGTATGTAAACTTTATGCTCAGATTGAAGGTATATACTTTGAAGAGACCTTTTCCCAAGTTTGTAGAGTGGAAGCATTCATATTGATTCTAAATTATGCATGTTCTAAGAATATTAGAGTGTATCATATGGATGTGAAATCGATATTCCTAAATAGAGACCTTGAGGAAGAAGTCTACATTGAGCAACCCAAAGGATTTCATCTTCCAGAGAAGGAAATTTTTGTTTGTAGGTTTAAGAAGGCCCTATATGGTCTTAAACAAACCCACAGAGCATGGTATTCAAGACTGGACATAAATATCAGTTAATATGTAGGTAATACTATCATATTAACTGATATTTATGTCCAAATTCCTCTAGCTATGGATTTAGTTAGAGGAATTTGGATATAAATATCAGTTAATATGCAGGTAATACTATCATGGATGGATAATACATGTCATGTCATTTACGGTGATATGTGGTACGCCATGTAGTTCGTCACGGTTGAGGAGATATGAATTAGTGAAGATGGAGAACCCTCATGAGTTATATAGAAGCCCATAGAAGGTCAAAGAAGTCAATTATTATAGAATCTCCTAGAAGAAGTTTAATAGTAAAAGTAATTGTAACTAGGAGCTAATCATGGGTAAAGTTGTTGCAATAAGAAAATAATTAAAAATAAATTAGTTTCAACAAGAAGTGGTGAGTTTACTATTTATGGATAAAGTGGTTGCAAGTGGGTAAAGAAGTTTAGAGTGGGTTAGCCATAAAAGAGGGAATTTGCGTAAAAACATTAGAAGATAACCCCTAAAGGAAGCCACTTGGAGAGTATAAATAAGAGAGCAAGGGACTCCCACTATCACCTATGAGCACATTGAATATATATTGTTGTGAAAGGTTTATTGTAGGTACTCATTGATACATCTAAAGTTGTGCAAGTATGAGGAAGTGAATTTATAGTGATGGTAATGTTTCATAGCAGCAGTGGAGAGCAAACATATCATGAAAAACCCTAGTTAGGGTCATCCCCATAGGTCACCTAGTAGACATCCCATCAGGCACCCTCGTGGGTTGCATAGAGTCTATCACATGAGGCCCCACTCGACACCTCTCATGTGTCATGTGAGGCACTACCAGACCTGAGGATGAGAGGTGATTCGGGTTACAGAGGTTGATCATAGGTTACAGGAAGTTCAATAGTGACCAAGTACAATAGATATCTCTACTTGATAAAAAGGTATGTTATATGCTTATGTGTAGTTGGATATTAGGGTTCATGTGAGACATAGTTATGAGAGATTGATGATTTTACCTAGAGATATTGTTGGTTGTATGGAACTTATTGTATGATATAGATATATAGAGGTACATTGCTGGTATGTGTACACTAGAAATATCTTGGTACATCTTGTTGGGTTGATTGTTGAGGCATATCTTGTATTTCTTGTTACATGGTTGAGGGATTTTGGTTGATATGTGTTGTTGAAGTTGTTGGTATAGTTTGAGACTACATAATAGTGAGGGTTTGATGTTTGGTTTATGTGAGGGTTCATTATACATGGTTATGATTGTTTTCATATGTGTTGTGCATGGTTATAGAGACATAGTTGCACATGGTTTGAGCTATATTCCTATGATATTGGGTATGAGATATATGTGATGAGATCTAATCTGTTGAAGATATTATTGGTACAAGTTGGTACATATTATTGATACATTTTATTGGTATAGGTTGGTACATGTTGACTACAGGTTGTTGGTATGGATTTGTATAGGTTTACAATGACAGATTTCATAGTGACAGAGTGACAGTGGTTTCATAATTTATTTGGCACTTATACTTCAGGGTGGTTGGACGAGGCAAGGATATATGGTTGTAGCCACCTTCTGGTTGTATCTGGAGAATATATGGGGTTGTAGCCTCCTTCTGGTTGAAGCTAGATAATAAGGGAGTTGTAGCTTCCTTCAGGTTGGAGCCTAAGAAACTAGGGGGTTGTAGCCTCCTTTTAGTTGCAGTTGTAAAACAAGGAAGTTGGTTCTTCCTATGAATGTATTTATTTTGACAATATAATAAAATTATTTTGTGGTTTTCTCTCGCATTGGGTTTCCACAAAAAATTATTGGTGTACTTTTTTTATGTGTTATTGCGTATTTTTCGTTGCTTATGCATACGGCTCATGTGGAATGTTATTGACAATATGCTCATAAAGTAAACATTATGGTTAAAAATGATTAAAAAGTATTAATATTGATTCACCCTCCTTCTCAGTATATCAACAACTCATCCATTGTTAATTGATCAGGATCCTCCACTCTCAATGGTGGAAACTTTGGCATCAAAACTTAAGGGGAGTGACCTCAACACTTTTTGCACAAATCATTGGTTTTGCAAATATTTCTCCAAGTCCTTTGATGGTCTTGAGAATTTCATCCACATGGAGGAGATAGGATGCAACATTTTCTTCTTATTTCATCTTCAGACTCTTGAACTATCTTATATGATTTTGGAGCTTATCCTTCCTGACCTTGCCATCGCCTTCATGGATGTTTTGAATTTTGCCCCAAATTTATTTCGCTAATTTACAATGCATTTCTTTGACAAACTTTGATTCTAGTAGTCTGCATGAGATGAAATTCATGGTTTTAGATCATTTTCACTATTATTTTTCTTGATCGTATCTGTTGGTGGATTTTTTGGGGCTATATAACAACTCATGCCCAATTTCCAAATATCAAAACCAAGGTCCAATATATATGTTCACATCCTTATACTCCAGAAGGAATACTTTGTTCCATCAAACAACAGAGCCTTGTTTGTTGAGAAACCTTCATGACTGGCCATGTGTACTCCCAAGATCTACCTTCAAATGGTTAGATTTTTTCTGAAGGAACCTTCTCTTATACACATTTTTGAGCATGCACTAACACTAATCGGGGGGGTGAATCAGTAAAAGGATATATTTGTATTTTTAACATTCATAAACCATAATTATTTAATAAAATAAATATAACAACCAGAAGACCTGATATTTAACATGGAAACCCTTTCGGGAGAAAATCACAAAAACAAAAATTATAAATTTGTAGGCACCAACCTACAGTTACAAAAATTTGTAAGAACAAACCTACTGGAGACACCATTCCACACTTCTTTTTGTAGTTACTCACCTATAGGAGACATCGATCCCCTATGTTGTTTGTAGGAATCGACCTATAGTTGACACAAATCCCCTCTATTATTTGTAAGAATGAAACTACATGAGACATCGATCCCCTCTATTGTTTGTAGGAACCGACCTATAAGAGACACTGATCAATCCCATCTATTTTTTGTAATCCCCAAACTATAGGATTCACCAAACCCCTTTTTTTCTTGTAGGCACTGACCTACTAGAGACACCAATCCCCACAACTTTTTGTTTTGTAGGCACAAACATACTTATAAGTTCAAAGGTTATTCATGTGCACTTCCTTCACTAGTTTTGTTGATCCTTCTTTCTTCACAAAATATTATCTATACTCATTACTTATTCTTTCACGAGATCATCTATGCGCTCACTCATGTTTATTTTGTTAGATCAACTTAGAACTTGCTCCTTCTGCTTTCATCATATCTTCTTTATGCTTCCTCCTTCTTATTTTTCTCTACCTTCACCAAATCTTCTTGCTTCTACATTTTCCTTAGATCATCCTTTACAAATGTTTCTTGCAAGAACACCAAATATGATCTTCACTAATATTTAATCATCACTCATTGAATGATATTCAGTCATCACTCCTCAAATTGTATGCATAAGAATATTAAATTTTCACCCACACACACCCCTTTTTTTATAACCCTCTTTTATGTTTATACTTTACCATGAAAACTCATGCTCATTTGAAAAGTCACGACTTTTATCAAATAATAATCAATTTCCCTCTTTTTTTTAATTCACTTTTTAACATACCTTGGGTAAAATACAACCATGGATTTTAAATCCGTGTGAAAATACCATGTGAAAATACCATGTGCACTTTCACTTTTACCTTTTTTAATCCATTTTCATGTTTACTCCACTTTCACTTTTAGCTTTTTTTTAATCCACA
>ML779091.1:890773-905788 GCA_009831015.1 Picea engelmannii | reverse complement strand
AAGCATATATTTCTTGATTATATTCATTCCTGAGGCCCTCCATAAGAAATATCTCCTGCATGTTATTCAATGAATCTTGAATACTATGAAAACTATCATTGAGGCCATATGTGAGGCTATCTGTGAGGCTGACTGTGAGGCCATGTGAAAATGCATCCAATCTGTCATTCAATGTGTGAAACAATTGGGCTTTGAATGATTCAAGAATTTCTTTGAGGTTTTGAGAAGAAATAGTCATCTGAGCATCCTATGAACTCACTGAATAAGTTACCGCAGAAAATCACGGCTTTTTCTGAAAAAACCCTAAAAAACTGTTGAAGTTAAAATGTTCATAACTTCACTTCCCAGACTCCGTTTCGGCTGATTTTTTTTTTGAAATTGGGTGAAATTGTGAGAGGAACTCAGATCTGTATTTTTTTTTTTGAGAAAAATCGGCCTCCATCTGTTACAGAAACAAAAACAAATCGCGTCTCCGTACGTGGAAAAAACCCCGAAAATTTGTAGATTTTAAAACTTCAATATCTTCACCTTCCGGACTCCGTTTTGGACGATTTTTTTTTTAAAATTGGGTATTTTTCTGAGAGGAACTCATATATACAACCCTTTTCTGAAAAAATTTCACATAAATATACCAAAAAATTCGAGAATGTCGCGGCCCTCTTTTTTCTACTCCGAAAAAAAAAATCTGCAAAAATAAAAAATATTTGTCCATAATGTCTGCCCAAGGAAAGTGCTCTGATACCACTTGTTAAGAACCAAAGGATGAATAAAAAATCACCACAACGGATATAGAACAACAATATAGAAAATCACAACTTTATTATATCAAACCCTTGAGGTAGGGTAACACCATACAATGGATCCTATTATGGAAGGGATCATCTCCTGTTCACTTGCCTCTTCAAGGGGGCATCCTCCTATTGAGCTACCGCTCCAAATATAATACTTCTTTTCATGTCTCATTACATTGCTTGAACCCCTTTATATAATGCTACCATCACCTAATACATTTATTATATCTAATTACCCATTTATTATATCTAAGAAGTCCTCTTACATTTATTATATCTAATTACCCATTTATTATATCTAATTACCATAGTGGACCTTATTTAATAATATAGTGGACCTAGTCCACCTTACATTGAATGACCTCCACTATTATCACTATGGGCCCTCTGGGCCCCCCCACTACCTCTCTAGCTACCTTACAAATACACCAAAGAGAACACCATAATTTAGAAAACCAAAGTTCAGAGAAAGTTCGATAGCAAGAAGTACATCTCCCATAGGAGAAACAACTGGAGGAGCCATTTTAGGAAGTACTAGTTAAGTATCTACACCATGCGACAGAGGTAGAAATTCATTATTTAGAATGGAAATACATGACCCCATGATCATATTACCATAATTTTGAGGAGAATCAGCAGAAGACCCTGTGAAGAATTTGTTTATTTGTGGAAAGAGCTGGGAGGCAAAACAAATCACTGATGAAGATACCAAACTTGCGCAGCCAGTGATCACACTGAGAGACCGTGCACTAGACTGGCACATGAGTCTAGACACAAATAGTGCCCCTAGGATGACGAGGACACTGGTAGACATTAAGAAGCTACTAATTAATGAGTTCCAGAAGCCGAGCTTAGAGGATCAGTACATGAACGAAATGATCGAGATCAAACAGAAACCATGAGAGTTTTCATGGGAGCTGACCATAGATTCAAGCGACTGAAGGGGAAGTTAAAATACCTTATGACCGAGATGTAGCATCAACACCTATTTGTCAAATCACTACTCCCACACCTAAAATATCCCTTATGATAGAAGAAGTTTCATATGCAGGCCAAGGCTCTATAGGTAGCCTTACAACTGGAAGAGAACCAGTACCAGCAGACGGACCCATCTATTCAAGAAATGAAGGAGGATTTGAAGAACCTAACATTTCATTTGAATTAGAACAAGAACAAGGAAAAACGAGAAGTCGTTTGGTGCACCACATGCAGGACAGAAGGAAACCACAAGAACGAATGTTCAACATTCGCGCAGTATATGGAAACAGGCATGCCAAACCCACTACCACAAGGAGGATTATGGTGGAAAATATGAAATAAACTGGGTCACGACCCTTATCACTGCACGATGATGTAGAAGTACCAGATAGTTCCAAATAATTCTTATTGCACCTTTTGTAAGTCAGTAGGCCATGATGACAAAGATTGCAGAACTATGGAGCTGATGTGGGAAATAAAATCAGACGCATATAGAGTACAAGCTGAAATGATGACTGGGCAAGTAGCACCACAGTTCAATCAAGCCCCAACTCCATACAACACTGTGCAGTAGTAGTACAACACTGCGCAACAACCATACAACAATGCACAGCCACAGTACAACCCGGTGCAACCCCAGTATAATACTACGCAGTATAATCAGGCACCACCATATAATGCATCAAGAGGGAACCGAGCAGGCTATCGAGGAGGAGGAGGAACCAGAGGAGGCTTCAGACGTGGCAGAGGACTAGTCACATGTCACAACTTTCAACAACTAGGACATTATGCACTGGAATGCCCACTGCCTCCAGCAACTTGTATGTATTGTCGCGCGTCGAATCATAAGATAGAGGAATGCCCGACACTATTAGTAAAGATCCAGGAAAAAAGGAACCAGAACAACCGGAATGTTCAATGGATTTCAGCCAAAGCAAGGGAGGATGGACTAAACATCAACATAGTCACCCATGGAGGAATGAAGACAGGAACCAACACAGTCCGACAAGAACCCGCAAAAAACCAGTGGGTAAAGAAGAACAATGAACCAAGGAAGCAGTTCGACGTGTCCAAAGAAAATGAGACTTTTAAGGAAGCCAGACAAGAATTTCAGAAGAGGGGCACAACGTCAACTTCCACTACGCAACCAGCCCATCAAGCCCCAGAATATGAAATGCCGCCATCATTGGATCATACCAAAGGAATGCCACCCGAGGGACAAGTAAGTACTATCAAAGACTTTTTGCAGTCATGCATCAAAATGTTAAGTGATCTTTCATCTGTGAAAATATTGCAAAACATCCTAAAGAAATGTAGCAACGAGATGGAAAAAAATCTAGAACCGAAAATTACCAATCATCTACACACAAGAAGAAGAACAAGTAGGGAATTATCAATCATAGACCGTGCAGTACGATGGATAGGCATAGAAATCAAAGAACCACCTAGTTTCCATGGACTAAATAATTTGGAAACATTCTTGACACTATATGAAGACGAAGTACTAGAGAACCAGAGGCTACTAGCACTGGATTTAGCACTTAAGGCCACACTCGCAAGATGGTGGGGTGCACACAAGGAGACTATCACAAATTGGTACCAATGTAAGTGGTTACTGCGCATAAGGTTTGGCACGGAACAAAAAAACAACAAACAACGAAGATATGAAGGAATAAGGACACCGTCGAAACACTTGGAGGAGTGCGAAACGCTGTGGAAATTGACACCACCAGAGGAATGGCCTCACCACTTTATTCACACTTTAGAATGCATACTAGCGAACTGGTATATAGATCAGGAACTGCACAAAGGAACTACAACATGGAAAACGTTGCAACAGAGCTTTACCATCACTTTCTCATTTGAGCATGAGAACCCGAACATAGATGCAACCCTGAAATGGATCAGAGGAGTCATATTCATTGAAGAACCAAAAATAGAAATTATTACCAAAGAGCAGCAGTGAAATAAGAAGACAGTCAAGGAACTATTGTCATGTTACCAGGTATAGGAGGAAGCACCAGACGAAGATGATCCCTGCGACATTCAGATTGAAGAAGTAGAAGATGAAAGAGATGTGAAGGGACCACCCATAGAATCCAAAGTTATTTCCACACCAATAAAGGTAAATAAAGTTAACATCATAACAACGGAACATTCCAAAATGGCCAACATTGGATACTACTAGGATGAGCCAACAGTAGAAAGCATTACGGAGTTGTTGCGTGAATACAAGGACTTATTTCCTATAACATTTACATAGATGAAGGGTATAGCAGAAGAACTAGGAGAGATGAAAATAACTCTTAGACTCGAAGCGAGACTGATTAAACAGTGACCATATAGACTGAACCCCATATATAAACAGAAAGTTAAAGAGGAGATCCATTGGATGCTTGAAGCTGGCATAATCAAACCAGTCGAGGAATCAAAATGGATAAGCCCGATGGTCGTACAGGACAAGAAACGACAAAGAGGGATTAGAATATGCTTCGACTTGAGGAAATTGAATGATGCATGCCTACACGACCCATTCCCTACACCGTTCATGGATGAATTGTTAGAGAATGTGGGGGGACACGAAGTTTACTCATTCATTGATGGATTCTCAGGCTACCATCAAATTATGATAACACAATAGGACAGATACAATACCACGTTTGTGATGGAATTGGGATATTACCAATATATATTCATGCCATTTGGACTGAAGAATGCACCAACAATATTCTCCAGAGTGATTATCGCAGCATTTAAAGAATTCATCCATCAGTTTCTCAAAGTATACCTAGACGACTGGACAGTCTATAGTCTATTGAAAAACCATGTGGAAGTATTACTCTTGATGCTAGAATGATTCAAACGGTGTCATATATCCCTAAACATAATGAAATGTATATTTGGAACACCGTTTGGGATATTATTGGGTCATATAGTATGAAAACAAGGGCTATTGGTCGATCCAGCAAAGATCGCAATCATCGTTAATTTACCAGTGCCAAAAATAGTTTGTCAGCTATGAGCAACATTAGGACACACAAGATACTATCGGAAATTTATGAAATGATATGCACAGATCACAGCACCAATGGAAAAAGTGCTAAGGAAAGATAAAAAGTACCAATGGAACGATGAGTGTCAACACCGTCTGGATACCCTGAAGGAAAAGATGGTCACTGGACCGATATTAGTATTTCCAGATTGGGGAAAGACATTCCATGTGCATGTAGATGCATCAGTGATATCACTTGGAGCTATCTTAGCATAGCCAGGAGCAGGAGACTTGGATCACCTGATAACATTTGCAAGTAGAAAACTATCTGATTCAGAACAGAACTATAACGGAATGGAAAGAGAAGGCCTAGCTATGGTTTACGCACTTTAGAAGTTCAGACACTACCTATTGGGAAAACATTTTAAGATGTTTACAAATCACTCAGCCCTAAAATACCTAGGCAACAAGCCAGTGTTGGGGGGGAGAATCTGTCGATGGTTACTGTTATTTTAGTAATTTGACTTCGAAGTAATCGTCAAACCAGGAAAACTAAATGCAAGACCTAACCACCTATCACGGGTCACAAATGGAGAAGAACCCACGAGCTTGGAAGACAAATTTCTGGATGCATAGTTATTCTCAGTACATATTGTTGATGACCACTTCACAGAGATCATCCAGTACTTGAGCATAGGTACCATGCCGCAAGATTATACCACCGAACAGAAGAAGAACCTGGTAGTTTGTGCAACTGACTATCAACTAATCGCAGGACATCTATATAAAATGGGCCCATATAGAATTTTACGAAGGTACATGTTAGAGAATGAATGAATAAAATTTTTAGCAGAATCCCGTGAGGGATTGGAAAGAGGACACTATGCAGGAAAATCTACCACATAGATGGTACTCCATGCGGGATTATGGTGGCCAATGATTTATAGAGACTTGAAAGAGTACTGTCAGGGATGCAATGTCTGTCAAAGGGTAGGCAAACCCAATAGAAGGGACAAGATGTCGTTATGAACGCAAGTGACATTAGAGGAATTTGATAAATGGGAAATAGACTTTCTGGGACCTATTAACCCACCAGCCAAAAGAACAGGGGCAAGATACATCATCACCACGATGGAATACCTAAGAAGATGAGCAGAAGTTGCACCAGTAAAATACTGCAGCGCAAAGACTACTGCAGACTTCTTATTCGAACAAGTAATTACTAGGTTTGGGTGCCCAAGAGTTTTGATGAGAGACCAAGGCACACATTTAATAAATAGCACCATCCACGTGACGCTCAAAGAATTTGAAGTTCACCACCAGAGAAGCACACTGAATCACCCACAGGCGAATGACACAGTAGAAGCCTTCAACAAAATTCTAGAGAATGCATTGACAAAGATATGTAACGTCAACAGAGACGATTGGGACCTCAAAGTGCCAGCAGTATTATGGGCGTATAGGATGACATGTAAGAAGTTGACAGGGCACACACCATTCAAACTCATCTACGACCAAGAAGCGATAGTGCCATTAGAATTTTTAGTACCCAGCTTACGTGTAGCCTTCATCACACAAATGACAGAACGTGGTGCAATATAGGAAATATTGAACCAGTTGTTAGCAATGGAGGAAGATCGAATCCTGGCAGGATTTTATCAACAAGTGCAGAAGGCTAGAGACAAAGAATGGCATGGTCGACACATTAAGAAGAATACTTTGACGGAAGGAGATCTAGTATTGCTTTATGATATAAAATCGTTTCATCACCCACGAAAGCTAAGAATGCATTGGTTAGGACCATATGAGGTCAAATTTGTAATAGATGATGGAGTTGTATAATTAAGAGATTTAGCGGGCATAGACCTTAGAGGAATGATCAACGAGAGCCGACTAAAGTTGTACAAGGATAGTTGACCACCCACTGAGCAGTAAAAAAAAAAAAAAAAAGTCGAAAAGCCGCGAAAAAGCCACAAGATGCTCAAAACATGAATGCAATAAAGGCAAGAGCAACGGTTACATGCCTAAGATAAACGAGAAGGAAACAGAACATCTGCAAAAGCAGGATGACATGACAGCACTAAGCGAAATTAAGGCACGACAAGGACTGATGGAATGTCACATTAAACATGCCAACTGGAAACGGAAAGAGAAGCATAATGGCAAGTACAAAACTGTCGCTAATTCATTGAACCTACAGTTATGGTGCATTAATTGCATCATGGAGGAATCATCCTCGATAATATTCATGACAATCCCATACAACATGAGAGCACATAAGGAACTTGTCTATTCGCGAAAGGAGAACAGAGAGAGAGAAATAGCAGCTCGAATGAACAGAGAGAGACCACAGTCCTCTAAAGTCAGCAGACATTCGACACTCACAACTATGGCACTACCAAAGTCCGTCGAACTAGGATAGACCACTAGACCGACCAGAGTTCAAACTAGGTCATGAGGATCGCTAGAAGAAAATGAAGAACAACAACCGAAGATCGTCGATATCTATGAGATCCCTTCCCCAGAGATACCACCATTGAACTTTACACCGATACTAGAGGAGATTTAGCAGCCACAACCAGAGGAACTAAAAGAGGACACACAAGCAGAGGCGTAGGAACCTCAGAACGAGGAAGCGGAACCCCTACAGGAAGTGCATCTAGAAAACACTGAACCAACTGTGGAAGGTAATGACATGACATAGAATCAAGGATCAGAAGGGAAACCAGATGAGTTGTAGGTACCCAGCCTCGGTCAGCCAATAGAAGAGACCACGGGAACTACCTCAACTTGGCCAGAATGTCTTAAAGGGAAGCAACCAGGAATATTTGGAACTTCGGTCCAACCACCAGAGAAGGAAGACATAGTTCTGATACCGAGATCACCTCGCAAAAAATCGATAGAAGAAATTGTGCTACCACACATACCAGAGGGAGTATAGGTAGAGCCATCACTACTAGGTCACGTTGGGAAACTCAAGTATTCGGACCATGACGTCTCAGATGACACCAAGTACCTAGAACTTGCGCCAAGGGTTTTTATGAAGAACATAGTGGTCAACCAAATTGGAGAAAAAATCAGCCAACCACATAAGTGGGCAGTTGGATTGGATCGAACCAACATTTTAGGGTTGTTGAAACTTCCGCACTTTGTCAGAGGCCAGTATGTGATAGCATGCGTTAAGTAGTTGTTAGTATTTACACATGGAGGGGATATATGGCTGGACATACTTGTCCCCATAACAGTTGATCTTATTGCACAGATAACAAGACTACCCAGTCGGGGTATGGATCTCGCCCTGATTCTGGACGATAAATCCAAGGAAAAAGTGTTAGCAGAGGAAATGAAGAAGAAATATGGTACTGCCAGGGGAACAAGAGGCCTTATAATCAAACAGATCAACAATGTAGCAACACAATTGGGCACAAAGATCTTAGCCTGTAAGTTGTTACAAAAATTCCATAAAGATGAAGTACTGACAGGAGTCATCACAGTTGCAGCTTATTGTGCAGAAGGCACCTTTGTGAGTTGGGTGAGTTATTTGTTAAAATTGTTCCAAGTGGACTACAAGGATTCATAGGAACTCGGAACAGAATTCCATTACCCATGGATCCTCACCCTCATAGCCTTCATGGGATGGCGGGAACCAAAGTATGTAGTTTTTTCTACTAGACAACAGACAGCGGGAGCGAGATATCTAGTATTGAGATCTAGGCCACAGACCAGACAGAAGAGGGACAATGGAATCATCTTTGAAGCATACCTATGGGACATGTAGGAAACTATTATCCAGTCATGGAGAAAAACACCAGAATCTATCACATGATATGGGAACATCGCTAACTTTTAGGCTACATGTCAAGCCATGTGGATACAACCAAGGCAAGATCCATATAAACAATGGCTACTGATGTGCTACTGTAACACAGAAGGTGATATAATCAGGAGAATGTCCTGATGAATGGAAGATCTCATCCATTCCCTGGGAAGTACAGGAAGGACCCATAGAAGGAGAAGTAGTGCAAGAGGAAACACAGCTTCCGCAAATCCCAGTGCCCAAGAAACCAAGGACGGTCCAAAACAAACCGACTTCAGAAAATGAAGGGTCAAAGCAGATAGGAACCCAGAATGGGTAAAAAGAGACCAACGAACAACCAAAGAAATCTAAGGGAGCACAGGAGACCTCCCCAAACCCCATCACATAGGGGCCAGGGGGAACTAAGAGACCGATTGTACAGGCCACAGGTGCACAAAAGAAATCAAAGGTGAAACGAATGTCACTGGACTATACGATCACGGAGGACGATGGAGAAATGATTGCCAGAATGGTCCAGGATTGTCTAGCAGAAGACTTCGACCATGCAGCACATCACAGGGATAATCTGTAAAAAGAGCTGGTAGAAATATGGCAGCTCCTCAGGACACTCAGAGAGGCCCAGAGAGAAAGTAACAGCAGAGGCATAGATCCATCGACAACAAAAACCAACGAAAGAATGGAAGTCAAAGAAAGAGACCCAACCCTCCCAATGCCAGATACAAACGCAACAGTCCACATAAAATCAAGCATGCTAAGAATGGATAAAATAGTGGGACAGACACCACTGAAGGATTTGGACCACATCTAATTGGTCCTGACACAGATGCCATCAAGGTAACTGCACAAATTTCAGGTTAGTGTCAACCACGAAATATAGTCTCAGGCACATAAAAACTTAGTCAAGCTACAAAAAGCAACAAATCAATGGGAAGCACTGGAAAAAGAGCATAAGAAGGAAAAATATGAAACTCATAAGGAGACAGAACACAGGAACAAATTGGAATGCAGAGTGGGAGAATATTTTTGGAAACTTCCAAACACTACGCAAGGAAACAATCTCCCATCCACAGAAAAGATCGACCAAATTGTGTAGGGAATTGCTCGATACCGAAAGGAGATCGGGGACCTCTGAGAATAACTAACACCAAAAAATCTACCAACAGTAAAGGAGCAGAGGAGGCAGGTAGCAACAACGCAAATACAAGATATGGAGAAGCAGGTTAACACGATAGTTGACTTGCTTGACCAAGCAGTGCAACTTTGGACAAGACTGGAGGAGGATCCACAGGTTCAACGCTGGGACAAGGAAGAGGAAAGGATCAATGCAGTGATCCAAGAAATCAAACAGAGGAAAAATATTATACCAATCCCAAAATGCGTCAAGTCAATGCACGAGTTGAAGAAGACGCAGGCAGAACTTATCACTGCGCAAACACAGAAACAAGAACGTCAGGCTCAAATAGAACCACTACAGGAATGGGTAGCATAAGTAATCACACAGGCAGAAGAAGATATAACATATATGGCACAGACATAGCCAGAATGCGTAGGACTATTGAGCAACAAAGTGGAAGTTCTAGTAATGGATACCATTAAGGAGAAGATCATGCAGGCACTGACAAAAGTAGCAGAGCTGAGGGAAAAATTCCAGATGATCACTGAAGAGATCGAGGCAGCTCAAAAATATTAGGTGACTCGGGACGAATCACGTGTCAGTGTTGGGGGTGTGTTGGCAGCAGGCTGAAGTGGGAAAGAAAGCATGCACAAAGAATAAGGACAGTTGGAAGAGTAATCGTGGGAAAGAAAGCGTGCAGGAGGAAAGCGACAACTAGCAAGAAGCACAACATGTGCGCATGCAAGAAGGAGGTGATAGCTAGAAGGAAGCAACAAACACATGCAGAGAAGGAAGACCTAATGACAGTAGGGTTAGGGTTTTTGTAAGGTTTTTTTGTAAATGGTTGAAGAGCCCAATAGATATAAATATAGATACGAAGGTATCATAGAAGAGTTCAGAAAGATTCACTGAGGTTGATCTTTACTACTATGTAGAGTTGAGATTATTTCTATGTAATGTTTTTGATTGAATGTACTATTTTTGTAAAGAAAGTGAGCTAAGGGGAAGAGAAAAGGTAGATCTTGAGGATTAGATCATAGGCCGAGGATCCTGCTGTGATCTAGTTCACCTCATAGACATCTTACCCATCTAAGGAGAGTTGTAAGTGCAAGGCACGAGAATTGCAGAACCGCCATAACAAGAGAGCCAAGAGCCAAATATTTGTGGACGTAGCCCAAGAGGGGGTGAACCACGACAATACCTATGTAATGTGATGAATGCATGCATATCTTTGTCATATTTTTAGTAGTTAAATGTTGTACGCAATGAATGAATGAGTTATTATATTGCTTGGGTAATTGTTGTGGGAATATAACGTAAAGATACCACAGAGGTTAAAATATAAAAGAGGATAATAGTAGTCCATAATACAAATCATAATTAATGGTTCAGAATACATATCACCTATCTCATGCTCAATCCTAGGCTGTAAACACCTGAGTCTTACAACCACCCATTTAAAGCTATCTGGGGTGAGACTGTGCAGTGCACTCTATGTACTGTGTACAAGAAGATGGGACTCGAACTAGTCGAGCATTTGCAAGATCGAACACAACAATCCTGACAACAACCCATGGGGGAAGAGAAGAAATATGATAGAGGAGGAGATCCTTTTAAAAATTTTCTCGAGGAATCCCTTACACGACAAAGGAAGGAAATGATGAATAACTTTACACAAATCCTTCAGCGGATGCCCACAGGAGATGCATCTTCATAAAGCGGCCATGAAACCCACTTCAAGGTAAAATTAAATTTTGATATTCCATTATTGGAAGGACCAATACATGCAAATGTTGTAGATAAATGGATGAATCTGTTGGAGGGGTATTTTTCGGTCCACAATTTTTCCGACAGGGAAAATATTACATTTTCACTCCTCAATGTCATCCCCCATGTTAAGGACTTGTGGGATACTTACTCTAATAAAAGGTCCATAGAGGAATCTACAATATTTTTGGTCACCCCCACATGGGATCCCTTCAAGGATTCGATTAAATAAAAGTACTACCCTATTGGAATCTACGAGGACCAATACACAAGATGGACCACGTTGTGCCAGGAAAGGGACTAGACAATACCATATTTCACCAATATTTTCCATACCCTATGCACCAAAAAGGGTATCAAAGACTATGAATGACATATGGTTCTCAAATACCACGGTTGTATGCATAGATACATTCAAACAAAAATGGAGTTTATGGACATCACATCATTAGGTGTGGCTTATAGATATGTTGTCAAGATCAAGCAGAAATTTAAGTAGAAGAGGCAAGAGTTTGGAGATGCAAACTCCTCACAACCGAAGCATGGAAAAGGCAACTCCAACCTACAAAACAAGGTTCAGATAAAACATGGTCTCTCTTAGGACAACTAGTCCAAGCCACAACCCAATAAGGGTAATGAGAAGATGAAGAAGGACATAGGAAAATGGTGTGAATACCATAAAATCCCTTGGCACAACAGTGAAGAATATCGCTCTGAGCACTCACTGGTGGTCGAGATGAAATATTTCGATTCAGAGGTAGATTTTGAATCTGAATCAAATCCATAAAGTGGGAATTGTATCATGGATGCCAAATCCAGTGCCACTTTCTCTACCACCAAAGTCCAACCATACGAACCAAAAGAACTAGAGGAAGAGGAATTCCTCTTTCACTCACATATGTGGGCAAAGAGAACTCTGTTGCATTTCATTGTCGATAGCAGCAGTCATGAAAACCTAATTTCAACAGAGTTTTTCAAGAGGCTAGACCTACTAATAACACCCCACCCGCATACCTACACCATCGGTTGGCTTATCCAAGGATGAGATCTCCGCATCAACCAACCGTGTCATCCTCCCTACAACATCAAGCCCTTCAAAGGCGAGGTATTATTTGATATCGCTCCCCTTGAAGTTTGTGATGTTCTTTTAGGCTAGAGATATTTTTGGAAGCAACATTTTGTGTACGAGTCTAGACCCCACAATGTTATTATTACTTTGGGTTGACAATTGTACATGATTCCAGAGGTAACACCGCCTACCGCTATTTCTTTAATATCTGCTAAGAAATGCATTAAGGTCATTTCACAGACCAAGAAGTTTGTCTTTTTTGTGATCCATTCTCACAGTAAGTAGAAGGTCACCGCCACATCTGTGAGCTCTACACAGAGCCTCTCTTTGTAGCAGAAGAAATTAGACGGGATCATGGAAGAGTACAGAGACATCTTCTCCTAACCCACCAGGGTACCGATGCACTTCCAAGTCAAGCATCCAAATGATCTAACCCTTGGTGCCTTGCTTCCTAATGGACCCATCTATCATCTATCACAGATGGAAAATGATGAAATCAAGTGCCAAATCCAAGAGTTGCTTCAAAAGGGGCACATCTGACCCAACACTTCCCCTTGCAGAAGCCCAATTGTGTTGGTGCAGAAGAAAGACAGGACCTGGCGGATTTGTATTGATTATGTTATAACCCTATATTTCATAGGATCACCTGGTGATTAGATTTTTTTTCCTCTAGTCATATTGTAAATAATATTTTATTCTGCAAATTATTTACAAAAAGAAAAATGTAAAGAAAAAATAAAAAAGAAGAAAAAAGAAAGAAGAAAACGAAAAAGAAAAGAATAAAAATATAAAAATGAAAAGAGGGTATCAAAATAAAAATAAAAAAAGAGAAAATATAAAACCCCATGAAAATAAACCTGGTTTGATTCATATTTGTTACACATCAAAATTACGCACTTCAATAGTGTTGCAAGTGTCGTCATTACAAGTGTTGTAAGTGTTGCATCTTGTCTGCAAGTGTCGCATATTGACCACAAGTGTCTCAAGTGTCACAAACATCATACTACCGTATTGCCTATGTCGTGCCTCTAACAACATCATAAGGACACTTAAGACACCTCAAAGACTTGTTTTGAAGAAGAGAAATAAATTGACAAGGAGTACAATCCTTTTGCCACTGGAAAAACCACTCAAAATGGATTTTGGAGGGCAACGCTCCCCTACCCACTTTCAGGGAGTTCCAGTTCTCTTTAAGCTTCTTTAGGGGAGCGCTCAAATGCTTTGTGTTCCCTTTTGGGGGAGCACTACCTTTTCTGAGTGGATTTTTGGTTTTTTGATCTAAAACAGGGAAGAATCCCCTCATTTTCTTAAGGTGTTTGGATTCAAATAGAAGGTCAAGGCATGATCTTAGGGAAGATCCACAATTGAAGGAGAAGAATTCTCAACTTATCCCAAATATCTCTCAAGTGGTTGGGCCTCTCCAAGATTATATAAGGAGGTATCCTCATGGTAGAAGGATATAAGGAGATTGAGAATTACACCAAACTTATGATCCCATAAGTGAGATTTCATCAAAGAAATCAGTGTAGATTACTTGAGAAAATGGGTTGGGTAAGGAGAACTGGAAGAAGTTGCTACACCTTCATCAAAGGATTGTAACTACTTTTACTTGTTCTCATCAATATATCAATGCTTGGCCTATTTCTTTCAAACTTATGTGTGTTCCGCATGAGTTTTTCTTCAGTAGATAGATCTATATTTGATCTAATCTCAGTAGAATAGGAAGTCCATTATCTTTGTTTGTTCTACATGACATATTAGCGAGCTCATGCTTGAATCTCATCCTGTACTTTGCAAGGACAAATGTCATTAATACGGTACACATCTTTCTTCCTCTCCTTCGTATGTTAGCTTGATTAGATATAAAAGGATGTCAGTGTCCATGTTAAGAACTTTTTTGTCTTGGCTTTAGGAGTCTAGATACCAAGAGGGAATCATCTTGTCTGCAAGAGGATTCACCTGTAACAATATTGTATAACCATGATCAAACCTTTTAAATTTATGTTGATAGGCTAGTGAATAAATTTGGTCAAATAGTCTAATCTTGGATAAATTAGTTAGGTTAGTGAATAAATTAATAAAACATTCTAAGATGGATTAATGTGTTAGTTAATTAGGCTAGGAGTTAGGTTACTATTGTTCATTTCAATAAAAATTTGCAGAAGGATTGTTAAAATACCTTTTGTTTGAGTTAATCCGATGTTTTTTACCTTAGGGAATGATACCTTGGTGAAAAAATATGAAAGGATAAGCTTAGCGCTACCCACAACATGATTTTATCCTAATTTCTAGTGGGGATATAATCTTTTATCGTTATATGACTAAAGGGTGCACAGCTTCCAGCGGAAAATCAAGCAGCACTCAGATCAACGACCGAAATTTTTTTCCAGACCCCCCAACCTTTTTTCCTTAAACGGTGCAGAGGGGGGTCCAGGAAAGCGATTTTCGCGGTGTGGGACCTGCATAACGTGTCAAACTCACATATTT
>ML779091.1:876348-890756 GCA_009831015.1 Picea engelmannii | reverse complement strand
TCCACTTACCACCTACCCCCCTCCAGAATCCTGCCTAACCGCTTACCCAATACCACTCACCTCACTCTGCCACCATACCCGACTAACTCTTGTCACATGTCACACCCCTCATACCCGTTGGTGAATCAATGCCATCCCTCGTGACCATTATTCGTCCAATCATCACCCTTATCCATAACGGACACTTTCGTGCATCGTTTAAATCTTTTTCTTAACCATTTCCATATTGTTCACAGATACAGACATTGTTGACACTGTGTTGAATCCAGATTTCAAGATAACCGCCACCAAGATACACTATTGACAAGCACCATTAATCCGGTTAACTATAATCATCCATTTTTTCCCACAGATCTTTATTATCCATGGCTCCCAAAACTAAATCCATTGAAACTGTTGAAAATCCTTTTCTTCCCCCTCCCATCAACCTGTATCATGTTCCCCTAGCAGAAAAAGACTATAGAATCATAGATCCGAAGTGTGAATTCAATTTTTTTGAATGAGACTTATGGATAAAAGACATTTTCTTGGATCAAAGTGATGAAATCAGACTCTAGGAGTCAAATTTTCCCTTATACATGCTTCCCCAGACCTTTCATTTCCAAGAATTTTCCCTTAAGTGTCAAGCTCATTATCTTCCTAGCCAAAGGGCCATCGTATCCTTGTCTGGTGAAACCCTGTTCATCATTACCCCTGAATCGATAAACCAAATGTTACATATCCCCAGAATTGACTCTGCCAGCCCGATCTCCATCGAAATCATAAATTATCTTTATCAGAAACTCTCCTTCCCCCAAAGAGATAAAATCTTCGAAATATTTCTACCAGAAGATGCCCAATTGCCTAATAAAAACCCTCCCTATCAGTCTTCCATTTTCTCTGTTAGGGAAAATAAAATTATTTCCACCCTCTGCTACCTACTAGGATATTTTTCTGATGAATGGGTAGATGAACCTATCTTAGCTTTTCTGTCCATTTTCTCCACACAAGAGAAAGCTACAATCCAGTTTGATTTCAGTCAATTTCTAGCTGACAACATACATGAGAAATTTTTCAAATTCCCAACAGAAGGAATGTTTGGGTATTCCTCAGTGCTAGTGTACTTGTTCCTTTTCTTTCAATCAAACAGATTCTCATGTGCTCTCCATAAATTGGATCAGGAAGGAAATCCTCAATCAGTGACATCATGGACCTCACTAGTGAGGAAAAATTCCATTGAGTTCATTTTTAGAGATTTCATTGATCAGTTTTATCAGTGAGTGGTTTGCATGCTCAACAACAGAATAGAACCAATAATTAATAAAGAAGTCCATATAATTATTCTCCTCTCTGACTTGGCCAAAACAGGGGATTGGTATCTTTACCAGAACCATACTGAGATCATAGTATATGAATGTGAATTTCCACCATACAGACTTCCAAAATATCTCCCTATCAGGATATTTGCATTGGAATATATCAGGCATATGATAAACTCTAATGACATCCATTTTGTATCAGTTAAGAAGAAACAACAAATCAAAATCAAAATCCAAATTGGTCCTTTCATATGCAACAACACAGTTGCAGGAGAAGAGGCTGGCAAGCTCTTCAAAGATATGAACTTCAGTATGATATTCACATGGAACTATGACCCATTTGGTATTATATTAGAACTCATAGTCAAACAGAAGAACACTCCTTATGATCATGTACACAAGCCTTAAGTAAAAAAGTACATGAATCAGACAGATTGGCAAGAAAATACATTGTTGGAAACAAAAGAATAGCCTTACCCTGTCACTACTTCACATACCATCACTCCTCAAGTAAAAACAGAAAAGAGAGCAAAGAAATAGGTTTCACCTTCAGTCACAGAGGTGGCATCTGAATATTTTCAAGTTTACAGGACAAGGGCTAAAACTAGGCACACAACATACATGCTTAAAGAAGGAGAAACACAGTCCACCATAGTCATGGAGGGACCACATTCCTCAACATTCTTAGGTAGTCAGTACATAGTGTCCACATATTCATCCAAAAATCAAACGAACACTACTCTGTCAGTCAAGTCCTCTCATGAGTCAACAGGGTCAAATATCTTTGACAAATACAAACAAATCAAGCAGAGGAATGAAATCATGAATAGTAGTACATATGCCCAATTTTGGAAGAAGACCTCTACTACCCAGCATAGACTATTGTCAGCATTTGACACAGAGAAGGGAAGAATGCAAATGGAATTCCTACAAGAACAGGTACCTCATCCCAAGACAATTGTTGACTACAAGAAAACATCTTTTGAGTTTGATGTGAAGGAGGTCCATCCAGTGGACCAAATGGACATGCACAAGAAAATAGGGGAAATGATTTTCTCCACCTTGACAAACACATCATTGATTGTTGCAACTGGAGGAGAAGGCTCAGGTAATGGACATTGGAGTGCAGATATTTTTTAGCAAGATTGAAGTACTTCATAAGAATGGCCTCCCTGGACTACTAGTAATAAATGACAAGCTCATTTCTCTGTCAGATTACAAGCAGAAGATCAATACAGTTGCAAAGGATGGTTCCAAATTTGCAGGTATATAGGGAAGGATTACAAGCAAGGATTTACTAGAAACATTACAGTTGGACCTAAGCATCCATCATGAGATAAAACACATTTTCATCACAAAGCCCACTTTTTCCAAGTATACCAATATGGAAGAGATATACATAAAGTTACTCAAGGTTTCCATCCCTAGTAAAAATAGATGGGAATATTTGTGTTCTTTACTTGAGTAAAAGTGAGGTGGAGTTTCGAGTCAGCATGAAGTAGGAATTCAATTCAAAGATTATGAGTCATCAACTATTCCCACAAAATCAGCACCAAGGATCCGAATAGACCAACAACATTCCTATATTTTGTAATTTGAGATCTAGTTAGCTAGATTTTTTCTCCATAATATCCTGATCATTTAAGACAGGATCAGATGTAAACTATTGTATAAATACTTCTTCCTTCAAATTATTGAGGGTTGATTTTTCACCCAAGGAGCTACTGTGTAATTTTTTTTAAAAGGGATCGACCAATAATAAAACAGGCCAATTTACAGGATTCTTGTGACAAGTTGTTGGTGATGTTTCTCTTTCTTTGTTAAATCTTTTTCTATTCTCTATGATCATTTATGTATTTCAGATTCTAATCATTAAAAGAAAGTCAATAGAACATAATTTATCTTTCATACTATGTCTCTGGTCTTTTAATGATCTATATGGTTTTCATCTGATATTAAGGAAATTCTTAACTGCTCCTTTGCTTGGTTGACTTTTTCATCTTTTTTGTCGTATCCATCTCATTTAATCTTAATAGATCCAACATTTTTACTACCTTTCCCTGTGAAGAAACCTCATAAAAACTTGCATCTCATTTTGATCTTTAATACATAACCCATATCCCAATGGATAACTAATGCATTCTTTCAGTTAACCATTATAAAAAAATAAATAATTTGACATGTCATAACTAGCCTAACATCTAAAAAAATTAAACAAATCTAAATCATACTGAGAGATCCCTCTTTAAAACTGGAAAAGGCTAGATCCTGGTTTCAAAAGTGGTCTTGATAGTTACCTCTGTCAATTTCTTCTACCATTGACAAACTCTGGGAATTATAGAGTGTTAACATAGTGGCGACCATACTGGGGAAGAACAAATTTTCCAACTTTATGAATTGTTTTCCCTAGATAAGAAAACTTTATTTCTGAACAATCTAAGATCTAAAATTTTAAGAGATACATGTTCAGAGGTTGTTAAAATTTCTAAATAATTAGTTAGGTTTCTAAAAGTTTAAGTTCTGGGTCCAAAAAGAATTCATACAAGATATCACCCTAATCTAGAACCTGTAACAATAGTAGATAATCCAGAAAAATTAATCAGAAAAAGAAGCACAACAGAAAGTCAAAGGAGTAGTAGTCCTCTCCCTAGGGCCACTTCTCTTCCAAAGAAGCTTGTCACAATACAAGACATCGCTTTTGACCTACCTTTTGAGCATATCCTTTTCAGAACCAAATTCGATAGCTTTGTGGATGAAATAGTACCAGATCAAACCATCCTCCAACCTAGAACCCTTGAAAGACTGTCTCCTAGAATAGATTTTGATCAATAGATCCTTCAATATTTCAAGAAATTATAGGATCTAGCATCAAACCTTGACCAATCTTTGCATAAAGCCAATTTTCAACAGTCTTTTGAGATTTATTCCCTTTCTATTGTTGAAGCTTCTATTAATCCTCAACTAAATCATTCTATATCTCCCATCCCTACTTCCTCCACTTCATTTGTTACTTCTCTAGCAGTTATACAGGTTACAAACCAACCTACTACAGGATTTCATGTTAACCAACCTCCTCCACCAATCATAGAAGAAAGATATGCTCCCCTGGTCTTCGCTTCTCCCTTACATAACATGCCCTAGGACTATCAAACTAGGATTCCTCAGTTTGATGGCACTGGAATCCTTAATGCACAACAACATGTGGACAAAATGAATGACTTAGTCGATTTAAAGGAAGTAGATGAGGAAGATGTCCAATTGATACTCTTTGCACAAAGTTTAACTAGTGAGGTTAATAAATGGTTTAAAGCCTTACCAGCTACTAGCATTGTTGATATTGTTTCCTTTCACTGATCTTTCCTCGATATATGGGAAGCAAAGAAGAACCCACTACAAATCTTATATGAATATGAAAATATCAGAAGAAACCAAGGGGAAACTGTACATGTCTATTGCACTCATTGTAATAATAACTATAATGAAATTTTTGCTAACATTAATCCTCCTCAAGGATTGTCTTTGATCAAGTTCCCTGGTGTCTTTGATGTTGATATGTCCTACCAATTGAGAGAAAGAAACCCTACAAATTTGGAAGATATGCAGAAGTGTGTTGTGAGTATTGAAGCAAACTTGTTGGCTAGGAGAGCTAGGCAAAGAACATAAAGGAGAGTCACAATCAAGGAAGAACCATCCACTTCCACTGCATATGCCAAAATAGATTATTTAGTCAGAACTATGGAAAGAATGATGGAGAGATTAGAAATCACTGACAGGAACCCACCTAGAGAGAATCAACCTACCCCTCAAATCCAAAATCCCAATTTCAGGAGAAATCCTCCCCAGATCAGACAAAGAGAACCCATAGAACAACAAGAATAAAGAGGCCCTAATCAATATATTAGGCCACCCTTTATGGAAAATTGTACTGATGAGGGGGAAGAAACTATTGAGGGACTTGATGACATTCACATAAACCTTATGGAAGTTAATTATAATGATTCCATCTTTCTTACTCAAGAATAACATGACCTTTCTCTCCTTTCACAGACTGGAGTAGATGAGGAAGAATCAAAACAACAAGCCTTAGAAAATGAAATAATGGAATTTCATAGTCAATACAACTTGATAAGTAAAAATTCTAATGACAACCCAACCAAGAAATCTTTTGAAATTAAGAAAACTATGGATACTCTTTCCAAGAAAATTCCTGAAAAGAAAAATTCAGAGACCCCTACAAAAAGAAAACCTGACTCTATACCAAAGACAAATCAAATTGAGGTTGCCTCCACCAGGCAGCCCAATCCTACTACCCAGAACAATGTGGTTGACAAATCACATCTTCACAATCAAAACAAAACTCCTACCACATTCAGTATAGAAAGTGAATTGGCCAAACTGAAAATAATCATTCCTCTGTCAGAATTGATGAACAAGAATGCTTACAGATCACAAGTGATCAGATCCTTGAACATAGAACCAGGATTAGGTATAGACACAGTGAACATTGTTGATGATCAACCAGAGTTGTTGTTTGGGCTTGAGGTTGAGGGAAAAACGGGCAGTGGTTATGTTCCTCCTTTTTACATCATTTTAAACATTCATGATAAAACATTACACAATGCCATGCTAGACTCTGGTGCTTCACATAACCTTATGCCTAAGGTTGTGATGGGGAAATTAGGGCTTTATATCACTAGGCCTTACAAGGAATTATACTCTTTTGATTCAAGAAAATTTAAATCCATAGGTCTGATCAAAGACTTGTGCATCACCTTGGCACGAATCCCAACCAAAAGCATGGTAATGGATATTGTTGTTGCAAATATTCCTCCAAAGTATGGAATGTTGTTATCTTGATCATGGGTTCCAAATTACAGGGTACCCTACCACTAGACATGTCCTATGACACCATTGCTTTATTTGGTCAGTAGAGAAGATTGTATAGGGAGACACTGATGAAATACATGGTCAGTAGTCAAGAGAAACCACATAACTATCCTTTATACTCTGTTCATTCTGATCTAGACTCTTTTATTTTATATAATGATGGTGAAATGGATAGTCAAATTGCACAATTGGAAGTTGAGGTGTATAACCTAGAGGAAAGTAAAGAAACCCCTAAAGAACATAAAACAACGACAAAACAAATTGATGAACCAGTAGACCCTCTCTAGAGTTTAGATTTCAATGGTGATGTCAGTAAAGAAGGATCTGGATCTAGGGTGTGGGTGCATAATCCAAAAGAAAGGTATTCAGAAAGCCATTCTCATAAATTAAATTTTCAGTGTGTTATCACTCCAAGAAACTCCTTAGGGTTGTCGGCTAAGGATGCTTGGTAACTTATAAAATGAATGGATTTATGCTTAAGTAATGAATGGATCAATGGGATAACTAAAATACAACAATGTATCCAGACTACTAACAATAATCAAATAAGCCAGTGCTCTCAAGGACTGATAATCAGATAAATATCTTAAAAATGGGTGAAGAAACCAATGTTTATAAACTGGATGCTAAAGGATGGGTTTAATAAACAAATAAAGCAACTAACATTCAAATTGTGAACTGAACAATGAGATGACAGTCATATGACAGTTAAGACAAATTGAATGACAGTATAGAAGAAGAGAGGAATCTGACATCAATAAAGAGAGAAAACTGTCCATTGTATTATCATGAAAGTCTATTACAAAGAATGTAATTTATGCATCCAGAATTGAACCTGCCTAGTGCTCCAAATGTCTTTGGCTTTATAGCCTTACAAGATGAAATCTAGATCCTTTAAAGATGGATCAGATTTACTAAAAATAGTCAAATCAAAACAGATACAACAAGTGTAGGATGATATCCTATAAAAATGGATATAGAATAGAAAATCAAAACAAAATAGGAAAGGTCCTATTTAATGATCTCTAAAACTAGTAGATTGTTGATGAAGTGCAGTTTTAGCCTCCCAAGGCTATTTGATTTGGTCCTCCAAAGATAAAATTCAAATTGGGTGATGTGTCATTTGATCCCTATCATTTTTCTCTTGAAAATGACCAAATCTAGTCAAAAAATTCCCTTTTGACTTTCATCTCCAAGAATGGCCTTCAGATTTTGATTTGATAATTCATAACCAGCTTATTAAAGAAGATTTCAAACCATTCAAACCCAAAAAATCTCGATCTGGGCAAAAATTCCGCTATTTTTGCCGTGAGAGGCTTTCACCAGCTAATTTACCTGAAAATCCTCTCCTTAGCTGGTGAAAGGCGGAGCTTTCACCAGCTAACTAGTTATAATTCTGCCTTTTGCGCTGGTGAAAGAACAGATTTATTTCAAAATAAAATTTCTCAGTCATGGAGAGTCCATTTTGTATGCTTAAATAGTCGATCGACATCTACAAATCCTAATCTTTCCAATGGTGTTTTCAAATCTGCATTTGGAGCCCGGGAAGCTATTCAAATATTCCTTACAAGATTAGGCATAATTCTTTAAAAAATGCCAGTGCATTTTTTATCGCTAACATCTGGATCCAACTGGGATGGATACCTCCCTATGAGGTCTCCAAGAACCTAGCAGACCTTGTGCCAGTTGGAAATTTCACAATATGATGACCATCAGTCGCAAGTCCACAAAATTCAATGTTTTCAACCAAGGAACTAGGCTTGGCCATGACCTCTAAGTTTGCAAGAGAATGAGATATTTCACTTCCCACTAATGTATCTGCGCCATCCTTAGCTTTCAAAAATGCATTTTGTGCTTTCACCAGCTAACTCGCCTTATGATTTGTTGGTTAGCAGGTGAAAGCGCAGCCTTTCACCAACTAACTGGTTGTAAAATTGCCCTGTGCGCTGGTGAAAGCTCTGCCTTGTTTAATTTCTTCTCCCACGCTGATAGAAACAAGTAAAATTCACCAGCAACGTGCAAGCATCTCAAATGCACAGATCTAATCTCTCTTCGATGCAATCTTCCAGCACATGTGTTTGACAAGGTCATTCATGGTGCTCCATATCTGAAGATCTTCCTCATCTTTCATATATGGTTCAGGCGAAGAGTAGGAAAAATAGCCCCTTGGCTTCAACAACCTGTACAAATCTAGCAGCAATATACCATCCCTCTAAAGCCAATCAATTCTACACCTAGAACAGTGAGAAATTCAAATGGACAGTGTCTTTCATAATGCTTCATGACCCCCAAATTTAATTTGAGCTTGAGTTGATAAATAAGGTTTCGATCCAAGCATGGAATTAAATCAAGGCAATGAACCTTTCATCTCCTTCCTATCTGGACCAAATGCTTCGGTCCCAAACCCTTTTACATACACATCAGAAAAAATCTATGAAATATCTGGCACTGGACCTTCCTTTGTCGGGGAAATTGCATCATTGACTTGTTTTAAATAACAAAAACAAAATGTCCTAGCTTATTGGAAAGGAGATTTATTTGAATCCTAAGACTAAAACAAAAGTAGTTGTAAAGGCTGTTGAATGGCTGAGTTTGCTGATGTCGAATCTCACTTTAAATCTGGATATGATATTTATATGTTGATTAACTACCACATGCTTTTGACTGCCTGATAAAACTCCTTGAAATCTGGAATTCATTTAACTTTGATTTCCACTTGTGTATTTACTTCCACTTGTCTTGGATGCATGATTGATGTTCTGAATTTGATGAGCTATAAGATTCCAACGCATTGAAGCTGTAAGATTCATCAAATTCTACCCAAAGACACAGGTTGTGGAAAAAATCAGAAGCTCATCCTCTCATATACAAGGCAAATGCCCATCTGATTCATAAAATTTGGTATAGCATCTTTTATATGATTTTCCACTAGGAAATCTGACTTCCGGACTGTCCCATGCTAATGCAAATGTCACAATCTTCTTTCCATGAGGTGGAACTGCTACTAAAGCCACAACAACAACACCAATTTAAGCCCCTTGTTCTGAAGGAGGCGAAGGTGTGCCACAAGCATTTTCATCAAAAGACCCATGCTCTTATCTAAAAAAATATTCCTGGTCTTCAAAATCTTCGACAGTTGTAGTAGATATCCATAGGCTATGTGAAGAATCGAGTTTGCCACTATTAGTAGAAAGACAACATTTTTTTTCCAAAAATAGGTAATCAATTCAATCTTTCTGCCTTGCTAGACACCTTCAAAATTAGAAATGAAACTTGATAATAATGCCATTAATTATCATCTATCGTTAGGAACCCTTCTCATGGAATTCGGATTAAGAAAAATTGGATCTGTGCAAATTTTGTAGCATTCTGCCCTGTTTCAGGTTTCACCAGCTAATTCACCTTATGATCTGCTAGTTAGCTGGTGAAAGTTCTACTTTTCACCAGCTATCTGGTTATAATTTCACCTTCTGCACTGGTGAAATTTTTGTCTTGGTCAAATAGCACAGAAATAAACATTTTATGTTGCCATGTATAATCTCAAGTATTCATGAGCTAGACATAACCTGCAACTTGGAATCTCATTTAAAATATGGTGTGGGATGTGTACAATGATATCGTGACATAGTATTTCAATCCAATGAAGATAGTCACAATGAATTGTTTCGTCCTGCTGAGCCTCTAGCCTGAAAACTTGAAACCTGCCTGTAGACTGTCTGTTTATTGAACAACCAATAATTGAAAGGATCTACTTACACAGATGAAGAGCTTATTCTCCTACTCCTACTCTAATCGGATATGCAATCGAGTTAGGTAAAGGATGATTTCCATAACAACCATCCAAGTAACTTCAAAACTGAAGAAACCTTGTCTCTATCACTGCTCAACAATTGAAGTTTGAAATGTAAGAATGGTGAATAAAACTCATTCATGAAACTATACTTACCCACAAACAACGACAAGCTAAGGAAATCTGAAATCTTCAGATCCTTTGAAAAATATATGTCCATGAAAGCTGCCACTAGATCCTTAAAAGGAAGATAAGTAACATGTTGCTCCTCGGAAAATAGCTACACATCTATGGAAACCTCGTGCTCAGCCATGGTTGTTCCTTTGCTGGAAAACTGATGACCTTCTTGTTCCCTTGATCTCAAATTTTGATCATCAATCATCACAACTTCCTCTTCAGAAAAGTTCTCAGAAGATGATGATAAGACAGTATTAAAATCATATGGACAAGGATTAGTTAAAAACATATAATTGCCTATGCAATCATCATTCATCATTGGCTCTTCTTGATTTACGAACTGATCATAAGCTTCACATGCATACCTATCTCTGGAATACTCAGCGAACACTGAAAAATCTGACCCTGAAACTGAATTGAACTTACATGTTTGTTGTTGTCCCAAATCTGCTCCAACCTCATTACTCTCCTGCTCAAAATCTGAAGTACATTGATATTGTGCTTTCTCATGCACTTGAAAACTTTCAAATAAATCTCGATCTTGGATCCTTCGGGAAACATGAATGTTTTCCTCGACTTCTTGAGCATATTCAAACAACCAGGTTAAGGATGAAGACTCCCGTTCTAGCAGAAGAAGGACAAGATCTGAATGAAGACCCATGACATAATATATCATGGCAACTGTCTCTGTAGGCCTGACCTCCAAAGGCATGTCATGATAAACACGGTAGAACCTTCTATTAAAAACAGGCAAGGCTTCATCCTGCTCTCGTTTCAAAGCATAGAAATCAGCAAGGTATGAATCTAAATATTTGTACTTGCCCTAATACTTCAGGAAAGCATTAGAGAACTCATTCCAAGAGCCAATTGAATCACTTCTCAGAATTTTAAACCATGCAGCAGCATCTTTGATCAGAGACTTTGAGAAAAATCTCTTGATCACATCTTCATGAGAAAGATGAAAACAATCAACAAAATCCAAAAAGGATTCCACGTGTCTCTCAGCTAGAGCTTGATTCTCTCCAGAAAACCAAGGGAGATATTCATAACAGTCATCAGGATAAAGATGAAGAAGAAGGGGCAGCTTTAAAGACTTAAACATATTCATCCGGATCTTAACTTGAAAAGTTGTGGGTTGATCATGAGAGTTAACAAGTTCATGACAAGGTTCAGAAATTATGACAAGAGGGGCTGAGATCTGGACAGGGTCTGAAACAATTTCTATCTTTTCAAGGTCACATGGCTGATCAGATTCTAAAGAAAAAGAAATACGGTGGTCATCTTTGTGAATGGGCTGAGGTAAAGCTACCGAATCTACATCTACAATGCAGGGCTGCAGGATTTCCTCTTCTAAAGATGAATATATACGAGAAGGATGATGATTTTCTGAATATACAAAATAGAAAATAATTCTCTTTACACATGAAGGAAAAAGAATGAAAGAGGTGATAAAGAACAACAACAGTTCATGAAGCAAACTAATGAACTGATACCTGGATTTTGATTTGAGCCTCTTCATATTTTATCAACAGGATCCTCCCCAGTGGAGTCTTTGAACATGGAGTCTCCAGATAGATGCTTACAACCAATATAATGCTCAGCCTTTGTCTATCATCAAAAGATGAAACTATGTCATCTCCAAGGGAAGCTTGCTTCATTCTTCGTTCCCCGGCAACGGCGCCAATTTGTTATCACTCCAAGAAACTCCTTAGGGTTGTCGGCTAAGGATGCTTGGTAACTTATAAAATGAATGGATTTATGCCTAAGTAATGAATGGATCAATGGGATAACTAAAATACAACAATGTATCCATACTACTAATAATAATCAAATAAGCCAGTGCTCTCAAGGACTGATAATCAGATAAATAGCTTAAAAATGGGTGAAGAAACCAATGTTTATAAACCGGATGCTAAAGGATTGGTTTAATAAACAAAGAAAGAAACTAACATTCAAATTGTGAACTGAACAATGAGATGACAGTCATATGACAGTTAAGACGACTTGAATGACAGTATAGAAGAAGAGAGGAATCTAACATCAATAAAGAGAGAAAATTGTCCACTGTATTATCATGAAAGTCTATTACAAAGAATGTAATTTCTAAATCCAGAATTGAACCTGCCTAGTGCTCCAAAAGTCTTTGGCTTTATATCCTTACAAGATGAAATCTAGATCCTTTAAAGATGGATCAGATTTACTAAAAATAGTCAAATCAAAACAGATACAACAAGTGTAGGATGAGATCCTATAAAAATGGATCTAGAATAGAAAATCAAAACAAAATAGGAAAGTTCTTATTTAATGATCTCTAAAAATAGTAGATTGTTGATGAAGTGCAGTTTTAGCCTCCTAAGGTATTTGATTTGGTCCTCCAAAGATAAAATTTGAATTGGTTGATGTGTCAGTTGATCCCTATCATTTTTCCCTTGAGAATGACCAAATCTAGTCAAAAAAATCCCTTTTGACTTTCATCTCCATGCATGGCCTTCAGATTTTGATTTGATAATTCATAACCAGCTTATTAAAGAAGATTTCAAACCATTCAAACCCAAAAAATCTTGATCTGGGCAAAAAATCGGCTATTCTGACCATGATAGGCTTTCACCAGCTAATTTACCCAAAAATCCTCTCCTTAGCTGGTGAAAGGCGGAGCTTTCACCAGCTAACTAGTTATAATTCTGCCTTCTGCGCTGGTGAAAGCGCAGATTTTTTTCAAAATCAAATTTCTCAGTCACGGAGAGTCCATTTTGCATGCCTAAATAGTCGATCGACATCTACAAATCCTAAGATTTCCAATGGTGTTTTCAAATATGCATTTGGAGCTCAGGAATGTAGTCAAATATTCCTTACAAGATTAGGAATCATTCTTTCAAAAATGCCAGTGCATTTTTTATCGCTAACACAATGCACCAACAATATAGTTGAGTATGAAGCATTAATGCTTGGCCTAAAGTTGTTGAAAATAATTGGTGAAAAAATAATTTCAGTAAGAGGTGATTCTGAATTTATCATTAAACAGATCAAAGTTGAGTATTCTGCCATACACCCAAGACTAAGGCCATATAGAAATGTTGTTTTGGATTTTTTTCAATTTTTTACTGAAATTGATTTGCAGGTGATTCCCAGAGGCCAAAACATACTTGTTGATTTACTGGATACTTCTTCAGCCACTTGTAAAATACCATTCATCCTAATCGCCAATACACAGTTGAGGTGAAATGAAGACTTGTTGTCCCAGACAATATGAGGTATTGGCAAGTGTTTGGTAATGATGAACAAATTGATGATTTTCTACAATCCAAAAAGGAATTTGAATGTGAAAATATTGATGTAGATAGTGATAATGCAAGTGTAAATAAAATAGATTTAGAAAAAATAAATGAAAAGGAAGAAAACTTAGATTTTTTGCAATTAAAAGATAACATTCTACCTAGAGGGTTAGTTCCATTGGAAGAACTGTTTGATTTCAATGATGTAGCCAAAAAAACAAAAATTGAACCTACTGGAAAAGATGTTGAGGACTATAATATAGGGATAGATAAGGAACCAAAATGATTAAATTGTCCAAATCTTTACCTCCTGTTATCACCCTATAATTTATAGGATCAACTAGTGACTGAATGTTATCTTTGTAGTGTTTTTGTTTGTCAAATGATTTTTCATTCTGCAAATAATTTGAGAAGAAAAAGAAAAAGAAAAAGAAAAAAGAACAGAAAAAAAAGGAAAAAGAAAAATAAAAGAGGGCATAAAAGAATTTCAATGAGAGCCCCATGCAATAACAATGACTTGGTCCATACCTTTCAAGCATGGCCAAGTTCTTTTAAATTGATGTTGATAGGAATAGTGAATAAGCTTGGCTAAACTGTTTAATCTTAGCCAAAGGATCTAGGTTAGTTAGTGAATAAATCTGGCCAGACTGTCTAATCTTGGTCAGATAGCCCGAGGGTAGAATAAGTTCTTAGCCCAACAATTTAATCTGGGTTATTTGTCATAGAAAGTTAAGTTAGAACATAGGCTAGTTTGCTTTACTTCAATAAAACCAGCTTGATGATCAATGTTGCACCATGTTTTGGATGCTCGAAAAGTTGTTTGCCTAACCCCTTAGTGATGTAAAATGTAAAATCTTGAGAAAAATCCATGAAATGTACTTATCCTAAGTTATTTGGGTGCATATACTTTTCACGCCCACATTTATGCACTGCTCAAGTATCAACAGTCTAGATGATTGCGCTCAGATCTACGGTGGACAAATT
>ML779091.1:855568-876322 GCA_009831015.1 Picea engelmannii | reverse complement strand
CCGACCGTTCTGCCTTTAACGGAGGGAGGGGGTCTGGAATCGCTGATAATGCATGTGCACATCTGGATGGCCTAGGTTTCGACACTCAGATGTACAGTCCGCATTGGATTCTAGACCCCCCCGTTCGTTCTACTTTTAATGGAGGGGGGGGGTCCAGAATGTGTGTTAAAGAGCGCACCCAGATATGAGGTCGAAAGGAAAGTGCACAGATCAACGACTCAATGTGTTTTTCGGACCCCCCCGACTGATCTACCTTTAACTGTGGGGGGGGGGTCTGGAATGGAATCTTACTCTAGCAGGCCCCCTATCTATACGTGCCAGGAATCTACTGGTCCTGAATCCCACCGCCTCTCACTGCCTGAAATATCACATCACCTCATGACGTCATCATCCACCTTTCCAAAAGAGTTACATCCCATAAACTCCATCAATCCTTCCCCCTCATTCACTCGTGGCAAGCCCCCTCACCATGATTTTTCCCCCAATCGATAACCGCTACATCACCCATCCATATCCCTCAGTCACTGTCACTTGCCATCTCACACTCTAAGTGACCCGTTTCTCATTTATTACTGGATAACCTATCCGTTAACTAGCTGACCTGTCCCCCGCGCCCAACGGATACCCGTTTACTCAAAATTACCCTCACTCTTCATTCCTTCACCATTTACCCACTCATCGCACCAAATAATTTACCCCGTTTTATTATCTGTTAGAGTCAGTCACCCCCATCTACAGTCGTCCCCGCTAACATTGTTTTATTTGCATGTATTGTTACAGTAATGGCGCCAAAGTCAAAATGAGCAGAAGGAGAGGAGAATTTGTTTCTCCCGCCTCCTGTTGACCTCAAAAGAATTCCACTGGCCGACAAAGATTACTTAATCGCAGATACTAAGTGCGATTTCAACTTCGAAGACCTTCAGTCATGGCTTAAAGAAGTTTTACTGGACCAGAGTGACAAAATTAGACTCTGGGAGTCCAACCTACCCCTGTATCTCTTCCCTCATATTCACCATTTCCCAGAGTTTTCCCACAAGTTCCAAGCCCACTATATCCCCGAGCAAAGAGCCATCATATCCTCCTCTGGGGAAGTTATTTTCCTCATCACGCCAAAAGCCATCGACCAAATGATGCAAATATCCCGAGCCGACTCCACATCACCTTTTAACCTTGAAATCCTTACAGAGTTATACCAAAAGATGAATTTTCCTCAAAGAGCTCAAATATTTGATCTTTTTCTTCCACAATCTACTCAGCTCCCCACTACAAATCCCCCTTATCATTCCTCCATGTTCTCAACCAAAGGAAACCAGGTTATCACGTCCCTATGCACCTTGCTAGCTTATTATTCAGATCAGTGGGTAGATGAACCCATTTTGGTATTTTTGTCTATTTTCTCCACCGATGAGAAGCCCACTACACAGTTCGATTTCAGCATGTTCCGAGAGAATAATATGCACGAGCAATTTGTCAATTTCTCCACAGAAGGCATGTTCTGGTATTCTTCAATACCGGCATACCTGTTCGTTTTCTTCTAGGCGGACAAATTTTCTTTTTCCATGCAGAAGATGGATGGAGATGGCAGACCCCGGGCAGTCACCGCATGGACTTCCCTGCTCAGACATAGCTCCATGAACTTCAGTTTCAAGCAGTTCATTGATCAGGTCTACCACCTAGTGGTGAGTATGCTCAGTGGCAGACCCAAACCCAGGATTAACAACGAAGTTCAGAGGATCCTACATATCTCAGATCATACAAAGACTGGTGATTGGTACTTGTACCAAGATCACACTGAGATCAGAATCTATGGGTGCGAGTTGGCCCCATATAAACTACCCAAATACTTACCTGTCATAATTTTTGCTCTGGAATACATAAGGAAAATGATAAACTCTGATGATATTCACTTTGTGTCTTTAAAGAAAAAGCAACAACTCAGAATCAAAGGGAAGATTGGGTCTTTCATCTGCAACAATCGAAGCGCAGGGGAAGAAGCAGACAGGCTGCTGAAGGAAATGAAATTCTTTGTGAGTTTCACATGGCACTATGATCCGTACGGGATTATTTCTGAGATGAGGGTGAAAAATAAGAATATCTTGTATGTCCACGAATCTAGTCCTGAGGTAGAAAAATTTGCAAATAAAACAGGATTGGAACCAAATACTTTGCTCGAGACAGAACAACAGGACTCCCCGGTCACTGTATCATAGACAACCACACCACAGGCTCCAAAGGAGAAAAGGTCTAGGCAAGATTTTTCACCTCATGTCACTGAAGTGTCATTAGAAGAATTTTCACTGCATACCAAGAGACCCAAAACCACAGCTCCTGACTCGACTGGAGAAAAGGAAGTTCCATCTACTACAGTGACAGAGGTTGATCGGTCACTTCTCAATACAAGCCGCAAGAAGATTATAACCACAGTGTTACCAAAGAAGCTTACAGATACTCCATCAATCAACCTGCCAGGCAAGATAGGTCCGAAGCTCAGTATCTTTGAGAAATATGAACTGATCAAGAAAAAGAATTAGACTCTTACCAGCAGCACATATGCCCAATTCCAGAAGCAGACATCATCTGCACAACACAGGCTACTATCGGCATTCAACATAGAGAAGGGAAGAATTCACATGGCATTCCTCCAAGAATAGGTACCAGACCCAAAGGTAATCACTGATTACAAAAGGGCCACTTTTGAATTCTAGACCAAAGATGTCTATCTTGCCGATCAAATGGATCTACACAGGCAGACGAGAGAAATGGTTTTCTCCACGCTGGCACATGCTTCCATTACAAGTGTCTTTGAACAACGTCCGGACATAGTTGAAGTTGGAGAAGATATCATCCTTTTCCAAAGACAACAGGATCAAGACATTCGAGGAACTGGTCCTCAAGATCAGGTACGATCCCTCGAATGTGAAAGCAGTCGAGGAGATGATCAAGAAGAAAAATGAAGACATAGCATCTTTGAGGAAGCAATTGAAGATACCACCAACAGTAGACTTGCAGGCGAAGGAAATAGCAGAAACAGAAGGAGAAAAAGATGAGATGCTTAAATTAATCATGGAGCAAAATGCACAACTAAAAGAAATGGAAGCTAAGATGGAAAAGCTAATGAAAGAGAAAGAGAAGTTAAAACCCATGGAATTCATTCCATTGAGTGCAGTTCCACTCTCAGGAGTGAGCACAACATCACCAGCAGAAGTCTCATCGGTGAATCCACTGACGTCTCAGGAAAAGATGGTTGAATTGGCCAAATCTATGGAAAAGATGAATCTACAGGAGATAGAGATTAGCAGGCTCAAAAAGGAGATTGAGAACCTTCAGGAACTCAAATCTTCTTATCAAACCATATTTTCCAAGGAAAAACAGGTGTCAGACTAGCTCAAACAAGAGTTACAACAGCTCCGAAAGAAAACAGTGGTAGGTAAAACGATGGTCGAAGTTAAAGAAAGTGTCTGGACAGACATCACCAAGTCTATGAATGATATATGGCCAATGATACAAATTATGTTTGAGAAAAATGAATTGGTGCAGAGAAGAAAATAGGCCATCAAGAAGATCAGATCAAAATTGGGAGAGATGCCCACACAGGCTAATGAAATCATCAAGTTCCTAAATTCTAAAACCAGAGAGGAACTGGAAGAGTTGAGAATTGAAGATAGAACAGAGACCATCCTTGAGGTCAAGAGAGTCTTGACCAAGAGAGGATTGATGCTACAACTGGAAGAAAAGGTTCAGGCCATGGACCAAGGGGTACAAAGGTTTTTCAGCAAGATTGAGGCTCTCCAAAATAAATGTCTTCCTGGTCTGAAGGTGATAAACGATAAACTGATGACACTCCCAGACTACAAAAGGAGACTGGCTGATGTGGCTAAGGATAGTTCAAAGTTTTCAGGAATTCAAGGCAACATCATTGGAAAGGCATTCCTAGATGCACTCCAGTTGGACATCAACATTCAACATGAGATCCGGTGTATCTTCATCACCAAGCCTACCTTCACCAAATACACAGAAATGGATGAAGTCTACCGAAGGCTACTCAAAGTCAGTGTTACCAGTCATCTTCGATGGGAATATCTTTGCGACCTGATTGATTAGTAGATGAGCTATCCCAACCCAGTCATTTATCCACTCAGATGAGGTCATGCAGAGGCCTCCCCAACGAATCACCCAGAAAAAAGCATGTAGTTGCGAAACATCATCAAACAGTTCCTAGATTTCTATAGATTGTTAAGTTAGTTAGGCTAAAAATAGATTTACCACACCTTGATCTTTAATGACAGGATCGTTTGTAATTTTGGGTTATAAATACTTCACTTTTCGAAGTATTGAGGGTTGATATTTACGCGCCGCGAGCTATCAGACTATAATATTTTTCAAGAGATCTTCCATTAATACAAAGAGTCATTTTTACAGGATTCTTGCATGTATTCATTGGTGATGTTTTTCTTTCTAAGTTTAATGTTATTCTCGCTTAGTTATCACATTGTTTGCTAAATCTAATCTTTGAAAGTAATGAATGTTGCAGGATTTATCTTTGTATACCATGTTTCACACTTTGAAAGATTTTTATGTTTTATCTTCTGATTTTATGATAAATAAATTCTTAACTGCTTCTTTATTGTAACTGACCTTCTCACCTTTTTATGCTATTCCTCATTTATGCTACTAAAAGAATCCAATGATTATATTATCTCACCCTATGAAAGGTTTCTTTGTTTTCTGGTTTGGATTTCATTCTTACGATACGGACCCCATAGCCCAACAGATGTGTAAACTATCTCAGCCAACCCGACAAACACTCCAACAACAAAACCAACTTATTTATTTACCTAGCCTAATATTTTAAATTTGAAACATATCTAAATCATATAGAGAGATCCCTCTCTGAAGTTGGTAGGGCTAGATCCCATCTTCGAAGCGGTTGGATAAAGTTACCTCTCATAGATTTCTTCTTTCCTGACAACCTCTAGGAAATTTACAGGGCGTTAACATAGTGGCGACTCCACTGGGGACAGAATTGAACAAATTTTTTAACCTCATGTCCTCTTTTCCCTAGAAGAAAAGCTTTCTTCTGAAATATTGCAAATCTGAGAAAGAAGTAATGTTTAGAGATTGTTAAAAACCTGTACATATTATTTTCATACTCGTAAAACTAAAAAGTATATATATATAAATCAAAAAGAAATCTGGCTCCCAAAAGTTCTTATACTCGATCTCATACTGACCCAGAACCTGTGATAGCAACAGATAATCCAGAACAGTTGCTCAGGAAAAAGACCATTGTTGAAGGTTCAATAAGACATAATCCCCTTCAGAAGTCCTCTTCTCTTCCAGAGGAGCTTGTTGCCATTCAAGATCTCAACTTTGACATATTTTTCGAACAAACCCTGATCAGAACAAAATCTGACAGCATTGTGGCTGAAACCGTCCTAGACCCAACTGTCTTGAAACCCCAGACTCCTGAAGTTCTATCTCCCACTGCTAAACCTCAAACCACTAAGTTTGTGCCAGCTAGCCCCTCCTCATCCTCGTCTTCTGTCACCACTCCATCTATCATCTAGGTTATTGTCCCGCCCCCTCCGCCTATCATGGAAGCCATATATGCTCCCTTAGTGTTGGTCACACCTCTCCATGATATGCCCTAAGATTATCAAATGACACTTCCACAGTTCGATGGAACAGGACCCTTGAGCGCTCAGCAACACATCGATAAAATGAATGATTATTTTGACCTACAGGAAGTAGATGAGGCGGGCGTTCAAATGAGATTGTTTGCCCAAATTTTGACAGGTGACATTAATAAATGGTATAAAGGTTTATGTGCTGCCTCATTCCTTGACCTTACCATGTTCCAAAGGAGTTTTCTAGACAATTGGGAGGTAAAGAAAAACCCTCTCCAAATATTGTCAGAATACGAAAATATCAGAAGAAATCAAGGCGAGATAGTACAATATTACTGCACCTGTTTCAATAACATGTACAATGAAATTCCAGCCGATATCAAGCCTCCACAAGGTTTAGCATTGATAAAATTCCCTAATGGTTTTGAGGCCTATATGTCATATCAATTAAGCGAAAGAAACTCCACCACCCTGGAGGACATGTAGAAAAGTGAAATAAGTGTGGAGGCCAACCTACTGGCAAAAAGGGCACGACAGAGGACAGAGAGGAGAGTCACAATCAAAGAGGAACCTTCCACATCAACTTCTGATTCTGAATTGGATTCCTTGGCCAGAGGAATGGAAAGAATGATGGAGAGACTTACTGTATCCGAAAGAAACCCTCTTAGAGAAAACCCACCAACTCCTCAAATTTGAAATCCTAACTTCAGAAGAAACCCTCCTCAAATCAGGCAAACAGATCCTAGGGATCAAAGGGAACAGAGAGGTCCTGATCAACAGATCAGACCTCCCCTACAAGAAAATTATGCCGATGAAGCAGAGGAAGTAATTGAAGAACTGGAGGATACTCACATAAACCTCATGGGCATTCACGATAACGAAGCTATTTTCCTTACCCAGCAAGAGCAAGAAATTTTTCTTCTCAATCAAACAAAGGTAAGTGAATAAGTTGAAGACACCGAACAGAAGGCATTTGAAAATGCTATTTTAGAGGTACACCAGCAGTACAATCTGCGAAGTAAAAAGAAAGATGGAAGTTCTCAGAAAAAGGTGACCGAAACAAAGAAGACATTCGAAACCCAAAAATCCCTTGAGCCTTCAGCCGAGAAGAAACCTGAGAAGGGTAATGTTGAAGTTCTAGCAAAAATAAACCTTACTATTCTGAAAAGATCATTGCAGTCTGAGGTTTCGTCAATTAACCCACCGGATACTTCTGGCCTAAAGATCGTGGTGGACAAATCAGAATTGTTGAGCCAAAGAAGAGCACCCGCACCTTTCATCCTCGAAGGGGAACTAGCCAAAGTAAAAATTCCCATTCCCCTTTCTGAGTTGTTGAGAAAAGACGCTTACCATTCACAGGTGATTAAAGATCTGACCATTGAACCTGATATATGTACGAAGGCCTTAACTGTTGGATCAACAAATCATTCAGATACTGTGAACCTTATAGATGATCAACCTGAACTCCTGTTCAGACCTAAAGTGGATGGTCAGACTGACAATGGTGCCGGCACTCCTTTTTACATCAGCCTTAATATACACGACTTGATTTTGCATAATGTTATGCTAGATTCGGGTGCTTCCCATAATCTGATGCCTAAAGAAGTGATGGAAAAACTAGGATTTGAAGTTACCACGCCTTACAAGGAATTGCACTCTTTTGACTCCAGTAAAGTTAGATGTATTGGTTTAATCAAAGATATGTTGTGGTTGCAGACATTCCCCCGAAGTATGGTATGTTGTTTTCCTAGTCTTGGGGGGGCAAGTTGAAAGGTACTTTGCAGTTGGATATGTCGTATGCCACTATCCCAGTTTTTGGTGAACAGAGAAGACTATACAGAGAAACACTGATGAAGTACATGGTTAGAAGCCAAGAAAAACCACATAACTAACCTCTGTACTATGTACATTCTGACTTGGACTCCTTCATCCTATACAACGATGGTGATACGGGAGAACAAATCATTCAACTGGAAGAAGATACATCTGATCCGAACGAAGGCCAAGAAGTCGTTGAGGCAGAAAGACAGAAAAATGTGATAACTGAAGCATGGATTTTGATGGAGCTGTGAGCAAAGAAGGAGATGGAGCAGGAGTTTGGTTGCACAATCATAGATTCAGGTATTCGAAAAGCCATTCTTACAAATTAAATTTTCAATGCACTAACAATATTGTCAAGTATGAAGCCTTGATGCTCGTTCTGAAACTTCTAAAGAAGGTTGGTGCCAAACAAATTATGGTGAGAGATGATTCTGAATTAATAATCAAGCAAATTAAAGGTGAGTATGAAGCAAAACACCCTCATCTTAGAGCTTATAGGAATGTTGTTCTCTATGCCCTTATATGTTTCACTAAAGTTGATTTGCAGGTGATGCCTATGGGACAGAATATTTTGGCAGATGGGATAGCTACGCCAGCAGCCACATGCAAGATTCCTTTTCGTTCCACTCTCCCATACATGGTAGAGGTGAAGTACAGATCGACTATTCCCGACAACATCATATACTGGCAGGTATTTGGTAATGATGATCAAATTGAAGACTTTCTTCAATGTAAAAATGATTTTGACTGTACAAACATAGACTTAGAAAATGAAGATGAAAATGTAAAAAGATCTGATTTTGAAAATGATAGTGTAAATAAGATAGATTCAAGAGAGTTAGGTGATGATGAGATGGAAGATAATGTTTTTCATTTGAGAAGTAATGTTTTACCTAGGGGTTTAGTTCCTTTAAAGGACTTATTTGATTTTAATGATGTAGCTAAAAAATCGAAAATTGAAGCCAGTGGTCAAGAAGTAGAAGATTGTAATATAGGGACGAAAGAGAAACCCAGGATGGTGAAACTTTCCAAATCATTACCCCCTGAGCAGAAACTCAAATACATTGAGCTTTTCAAAGAATATTCAGACGTATTTTCCTAGGGTTACGAGGACTTGAAAGCTTATGACACTAGCATCATACAACATAGAATTCCAATAAAAGAAGACCAAAAACCTTTCAGACAGAAACTTAGGAGAATCAATCCCAAGCTACTTCCTCTGATAGAAAAAGAAATCAAAAAAATGTACGATGCTAAAATCATAGTCTCGTTACGGTTTTCCAAATGGGTTTCAAATTTGGTCCCAACATGAAAGAAATCTGGATAAATCAGGCTCTGCATCGATTTCTGAAATCTAAATAGGGTCTCTCTGAAGGACAATTACCCATTGCCAAAAATGGACCACATATTACAAAGGGTAGTCGGATCCAGTCGAATCTCTTTACTGGATGGGTTTTCGGGTTATAATCAAGTACTCGTTCACCCAAATGACCAAGAAAAAATCGCTTTCACAACACCGTGGGGTACTTTCATGTATGTGAAAATGCATTTCGGGTTGATGAACGTTGGGGCCACATTCTAGAGGGAGATGGATATCTCTTTTGTGGAAGAACTCGGCAAATTTATTGTCATCTGACTGGACAACGTAGATGTGTTTTCCCAATCTGATGACGAGAACTTACGACATCTCAGACGAGTTTTGGAGAAATGCAGGAAATTTGGGATTTCTTTAAATCCTAAGAAGAGCCTTTTCAGATTAGAGGAAGGTAAACTACTAGGGCACATAATCTCCAAAGACAGAATTAAAATAGACCCCAGCAGAATCGAGGCATTCATAAATTAGAACATCCAAGAAACATCAAAGTGTTACAGTCTCTCATCGGAAAAATAAACTTTCTGTGAAGATTCATACCCAACCTGGCTGAGCTTCTCAGAAACATCACAAATATGTTAAAAAAGGACACAAAAATAAAATGGGACACCGAGTCCAAGCAGTCTTTTGAACAAGTCAAACTCCCACTCACGCAGGCTCCAGTCTTGATCAATCCTGATTTCACCAAAGATTTCTATTTTTTTTCTTTCGCCTCTGAACATACCATTGCAGCAGTATTACTACAGAAAAATAGTGAAGGGTATAAACATCCCATATCCTTTTTCAGTAAATCTTTAAGAGATGTTGCTTTGAATTATAAAATAATGGAGAAACAAGATTTTGCCTTGGTGAAAGCTATAAAAGATTTTAGGGTATACATTCTCCATTCCCACACCATTGCATATGTTCTGAATGCAGTAGTAAAAGACATTTTAACCCAGGACAATCCGGAAGAATGAAGAGGAAAATGGATTGCTATCATTCTAGAGTATGACATAGAGATTAAGCCTACGAAATTGATTAAAGGTCAAGGTCTAGCAAAATTAATGGTTGAATCAAATTTCCATGCTCTTGATATTAATTTCTTAACTGTAGTAGATGAAGAGGGTGAGCAAGTGAATCCAAGCATGAGAGAGGTATTTCTCAACTATCCATGGTACGCAGACCTAATATTTGTTTTTCATAATTTACAAGCTCCCCCTAGTCTGACTAAGACTAAAGCTAGGTTTTTGAAACTGAAAGTATTAAAATTTTGTATTCTAGAAGGCAATCTATATTGGAAAGATCCTGGAGGTATTTTGTTAAATTGTCTATTGAAGGATGAAGCTGACAAAGTACTATAGGAGTTTCATGCAAGAGACTGTGGTGGTCATTTGAACTGGAAGGTCACAGCCAACAAAAATCCTCAGAGATGGATTCTATTGGCCTACTCTATTCGTCGATGTGCATCACAAAGTGACTTTGTGTCATCAATGTCAGTTTTTTGAAGGCAAAAGGAAACTTCTTCCTCTACCCCTGAAACTGATCTCCATTGAAGCCCCTTTCCAACAATGGGGATTAGACTTCATCGGAGAAATACATCCTCCTTCTTTGGGCCAGCACAGGTGGATTCTTACTACCACGGATTATTTTACAAAATGGATTGAAGCAGTACCAAGTAGGCAAGCCATAGATTCTGTCATTATTAAATTTCTTGAAAATAATATCTTGTCTTGCTTTGGATGTCCTAGAAATATTATAACTGATAATGCAGTTGCTTTTCGATCGAAGAAACTCATAGATTTCTACAACCAATACCATATTGGTTTGGGACATTCCACATCTTACTACCCTCAGGGAAATGGGTCGGCGGAATCATCAAATAAAACTATGGTAAACATCATCAAGAAAACTTTGCAGGAAAACAAGAAGTCGTGGCATAACAAGTTGGTTTTCGCACTATGGGCTGACAGACTGACCACCAAAAGTTCGATCGGTATCTCACCATATCAGTTGGTCTATGGCACAGAAGTAGTCTTTCCCACTTCCTTAGGAGTCCTTGTCATGAAATTGCTCCAAGACATGAAAGTTGAGCCAAACGACTCCCAAAGAAGGATCAACCAGATGATCCATTTGCAGCAGTCTAGGGAAGAAGTATACAACAAGACCCAGGTATTCCAAGAAAGCATTAAGAAGATTTTTGACAAAAGAACTAAGGAAGATGATTTTTAGATAGGATATTTGGTGCTAAGATGGGATTCCCGAAATGAAGACAAGGGAAAGAATGGTAAATTCGATAGTCTGTGGAAGGGACCATACATGATTCAAGCATTCAGAGGAAATAACAGTTTCTTGCTAAACAACAGTGATGGGACAGATCTGCTAGGAGGACCTGTAAATGGAAGAATGTTGAAGCATTATTCAACGCCTCAGTAGAGACCTGAAGTCAAACTTTCCATTGTACAAACCATTTTTTATTTTTGCTTGCAATTTTCTGAGTGAATAACTTTGGTCAGTTGGTTGAAGCCCGAAGAGAAGGCCCTAAGCCTCTGACCACTATTTTCCTTTTTCCGAATAAAACCAATCAAGCAACAAAGGCGACTAGGGAGGAATTTTTAGAACATCAAGAATCAGGATTCTTGGCACTTCACAAGGAGAGTACCATCCCCAGGTGGAGCCGTTGTTATCACCCTATAATTTATAGGATCAACTAGTGACTGAATGTTATCTCTCTAGTGTTTTTGTTTGTCAAATGATTTTTCATTCTGCAAATAATTTGAGAAGAAAAAGAAAAAGAAAAAGAAAAAAGAAAAGAAAGAAAAAAGAAAAGAAAAAAAAGGAAAAAGAAAAGAAAGAAAAAGAAAAGAGGGCAGAAAATAATTTCAATGAGAGCCCCATGCAATAACAGTGACTTGGTCCATACCTTTCAAGCATTGCCAAGTTATTTTAAATTGATGTTGATAGGAATAGTGAATAAGCTTGGCTAAACTGTTTAATCTTAGCCAAAGGATCTAGGTTAGTTAGTGAATAAATCTGGCCAGACTGTCTAATCTTGGTCAGATGGCCCCAGGGTAGAATAAGTTCTTAGCCCAATAGTTTAATCTGGGTTAATTGTCATAGGAAGTTAAGTTAGAACATAGGCTAGATTGCTTTACTTCAATAAAACCATCTTGATGATCAATATTGCACCATGTTTTGGATGCTCGAAAATTTGTTTGCCTAACCCCTTGGTGATGTAAAATGTAAAAGATTGAGAAAATTCCACGAAATGTACTTATCCTAAGTTCTCTGGGCGCATATACTTTCCGCGCCCACATTTATGCACCGCTCAAGTATCAACGGTCCAGATGATTGTGCTTAGATCTATGGTGGACAAATCTTTCCAGACCCCCCCCCCCACTGACCATTCTGCCTTTAACGGAGGGGGGGGTCCGTAATCGCTGATAATGCATGCGTGCATATGTATGGCCCAGGTTTTGGCACTCAGATCTATGGTCCGCATTGGATTCCAGACCCCCCCGTCCGTTCTGCTTTTAATGGAGGGGGGGGGGGGTCTGCAATGTGTGTTAAAGAGTGCACCTAGATCTGTGGTTGAAAGGAAAGTGCACAGATCAATGACTCAAGGTGTTTTTTGGACCCCCCCGACTGATCTAACTTTAACTATGGGGGGGGGGTCCATAATGGAATCTTACTCTGGCAGGCCCCCTATCTATACGTGGCAGGAATATACTGGTCCTGAATCCCACTGCCTCTCACTGCCTGACATATCACATCACCTCTTGACATCATCATCCACCTTTCCAAAAGAGTCACATCCCACAAACTTTGTCAGTCCTTCCCCCTCATTCACTCGTGGCAAGCCCCCTCACCATGATATTTCCCCCAATCGATAACCGCCACATCACCCATATGAATCCCTGAGTCGATATCACCTTCCATCTCACACTCCAAGTGACCCGTTGGCCATTTATTACTGGATAACATATCCTTTAATCAACTGACCTGTCTCCCGCACCCAACGGATACCTGTTTACTCAAAATTACCTTCACTCTTCATTCCTTCACCATTTACCCACCCATCGCACCAGATAATTTACCCCGTTTTCTTCTCCGTTACAGTCAGTCACCCCCATCTACAGACATCCCCGCTAACGTTTTTTTATTTGCAGGTATTGTTACAGTAATGGCGCCAAAGTCAAAATGAGCAGAAGGAGAGGAGAATCTATTTCTCCCGCCTCCTGTCGACCTCGACAGGATTCCACTGGCCGACAAAGATTACTTAATCACAGATACTCAGTGCGATTTCAACTTCGCAGAACTTTAGTCATGGCTTAAAGAAGTTTTCCTGGACCAGAGTGATGAAATTGGACTCTGGGAGTCCAACCTACCCCTGTATCTCTTCCCTTCGATTCACCATTTCCCAGATTTTTCCCTCAAGTGCCAAGCCCACTATATCCCTGAGAAAAGAGCCATTGTATCCTCCTCTGGGGAAGTTCTTTTCCTCATCATGCTAGAAGCCATCGACCAAATAATGCAAATATCTCGAGCCGACTCCGCATCACCTTTTAACCTTGAAATCCTTACAAAGTTATACCAGAAGATGAATTTTCCTCAAAGAGCTCAAATATTTGAGCTTTTTATTCCATAATCCGCTCAGCTCCCCGCTACAAATCCCCCTTATCCTTCCTCCATGTTCTCAACCAAAGGAAACTAGGTTCTCACGTCCCTATGCGCCTTGTTGGGTTATTATTCAAATCAGTGGGTAGATCAACCCATTCTGGGATTTTTGTCTATTTTCTCCACCGATGAGAAGCCCACTACACAGTTCGATTTCATCACATTCTTGGAGAATAATATTCACGAGCAATCTGTCAATTTCGCCACAGAAGGCATGTTCCGATATTCTTCAATACTAGCATACCTGTTTGTTTTCTTCCAAGTGGACAATTTTTTTTTTTTCATGCAGAAGATGGACGGATATGGAAGACCCTAGGAAGTGACTGCATGCGCTTCCTTTCTCAGACATAACTCCACGAACTTATGTTTCATACAGTTCATTGATTAGTTCTATCACCCAGTGGTGAGTATGCTCAGCGGCAGACCCGAACCCACGATTAACGACGAAGTTCAAAGGATCCTACATATATCATATCATACAAAGACTGGTGATTGGTACTTGTACCAAGATCACACTGAGATCAGAATCTATGGGTGCGATTTGGCCCCATATAAACTGCCCAAATACTTACCTCTTAGAATTTTTACTCTGGAATACATAAGGCAGATGATAAACTCTGATGATATTCACTTTGTGTCTTTAAAGAAAAAGCAACAACTCAGAATCAAAGGGCAGATTGGGTCTTTCATCTGCAACAATCGAAGCGCAGGGGAAGAAGCAGACAGGCTGTTGAAGGAAATGAAATTCTTTGTGAGTTTCACATGGCACTATGATCCATGCGGGATTGTGTCCAAGATGAGGGTGAAAAACAAGAATATCCCGTATGTCCACGAATCTAGGCCTGAGGTAGAAAAAATTGCAAATCAGACAGGATGGAAACGAAATACTTTGGTCGAGACAGAACAACATGACTCCCCGGTCATTGTATCACAGACAACCACACCACAGGCTCTGAAGGAGAAAATGTCTAGGAAGGATTTGTCACCTCCTGTCACTAAAGTGTCATTAGAAGAATTTCAACTGCATACCAAGAGGCCCAAAACCACAGCTCCTGACCCTGCTGGAAAAAAGGAAGTTCCATCTACTACAGTGACGGAGGTTTATTGGTCACTTCTCAATACAAGAGGCAAGCAAATTATAACCACAGTGTTACCAAATAATCCTATAGATACTCCATCGATCAACCTGCTAGGAAAGACAGGTCTGAAGCTCAGTATCTTTGAGAAATATGATATGATCAAGAAAAAGAATTAGACTCTGACCAGCAGCACATACGCCCAATTCTGGAAGAAAACATCGTCTGCACAACACAAGCTACTATCCTCGTTCGACACAGAGAAGAGAAGAATTCACATGGCATTCCTCCAAGCACAGGTATTAGACCCAAAGGTAATCACTGATTACAAAAGGGCCACTTTTGAATTCCAGACCAAAGACGTGCATCCTGCCGATCAAATGGATCTACACAGACAGATGGGAGAAATGGTTTTCTCCATGCTGGGACATGCCTCCACTACTGCCTCTAGATTAAAAGTGTCTCTGAACAATGTCCAGACACAGTGGAATTTGGAGAAGATAGCATCCTTTGCCAAAGACAACAGGATCAAGACATTGGAGGAACTAGTCCTCAAGATCAAGTACGATCCCTCGAATGTGAAAGAAGTCAAGGATATGATCAAGAATAAAAATAAATACATAGTGTCTTTGAGTAGGAAATTGAAGCTACCACCAACACTAGACTCGCAGGCGAAGGAAATAGCAGAAACAGAAGGAGAAAAAGATGAGATGCTTAAATTAATCATGGAGGAAAATGCACAACTAAAAGAAATGGAAGCTGAGATGGAAAATCTAATGAAAGAGAAAGAACAGTTGAAACCCATGGAAGTCATTCCATTGAGTTCATTTCCACTCTCAGGAGTGAGCACAACATCACTAGCAGAAGTCTCATCGGTGAATCCACTGACGTCTCAGGAAAAGACAGTTGAATTGTCTAAATGTATGGAAAAGATGAACCTGCAGGAGATAGAGATTAGCAGGCTCAAAAAGGAGATTGAGAACCTTCAGGAACTCAAATATTCTTATCAACCCATCTTTTCCAAGGAAAAATAGGTGTCAGACTAGCTCAAACAAGAGTTACAACAGCTCCGGAAGAAAACAGTGGCAGGTAAAACGCTGGCCGAAGGTAAAGAAAGTGTCTGGGAAGACATCACCAAGTCTATGAACGAGATATGGCCAATGATACATATTATGTTTGAGAAAAATGAATTGGTACAAATAAGAAAACCGACCATCGAGAATATCACATCAGAATTGAGAGGGATGCACACACAGGCTAATGAAATCATCAACTTCCTAAATTCTAAAACCAGAGAGGAATTGGAAGAGCTGAGTATTGAAGATAGAACAAAGACCATCCTTGAGGTCAAGAGAGTCTTGACCAAGAGAGGATTGATGCTACAACTGGAAGAAAAGGTTCAGGCCATGGACCAAGGGGTACAAAGGTTTTTCAGCAAGATTGAGGCTCTCCAGAAGAAAGGTCTTCCTAGTCTGAAGGTGATAAACGACAAACTGATGACACTCCCAAACTACAAAAAGAGACTAGTCGATGTGGCTAAGGATAGTTCAAAGTTTTCAGGAATTCAAGGCAGCATCACTGGCAAGGCATTCCTATATGCACTTCAGTTGGACATCAACATTCATCATGAGATCCGGTATATCTTCATCACCAAGCCTACCTTCGCCAAATACACAGAAATGGATGAAATCTACCGAAGGCTACTCAAAGTCAGTGTTCCCAGTCATCTTCGATGGGAAGATATTTGCGACCTGATCGATTAGTATATGAGTTGTCCCAGCCCAGTTAGCTATCCAGTTAAATGAGGTCATGCAGAGGCCTCCCCAACGGCTCACCTAGAAAACAACATGCAATTGCGACACATCATCAAACAATTCCTAGATTTCTGTAGATTGTTAAGTTAGTTAGGCTAAAAATAGATTTACCACGTCTTGATCTTTAATGACAGGATTGTTTGTAATTTTGGGTTATAAATACTTCACTTTTCGAAGTATTGAGGGTTGATCTTTATGCCCTGCAAGCTATCAGACTGTAATATTTTTCAAGAGATCTTCCATTAATACAAAGAGGCATTTTTACAGGATTCTTGCGTGTATTCACTGGTGATGTTTTTATTTCTAAGTTTAATGTTATTCTCGCTTAGTTATCACATTGTTTGCTAAATCTAATCTTTGAAAGTAATGAATGTTGCAGGATTTATCTTTGTATAACATGTTTCACACTTTGAAATATTTTTGTGTTTTATCTTCTGATTTTATGATAAATAAATTCTTAATTGCTTCTTTATTGTAACTGACCTTCTCAACTTTTTCTTCTATTCCTCATTTATGCTACTAAAAGAATCCAGTGATTATATTATCTCGCTCTCTAAAAGGTTTCTTTGTTTTCTGGTTTGGATTTCATTCTTATGATACGGACCCCATAGCCCAACGGATGTGTAAACTATCTCAGCCAACCCGAAAAACACTACAACAACAAAACCAACTTATTTATTTACCTAGCCTAATATTTTAAATTTGAAACATATCTAAATCATATAGATAAATCCCTCTCTGAAGTTGGTAGGGCTAGATCCCAGCTTCGAAGCGGCTGGATAAAGTTACCTCTCGTAGATTTCTTCTTTCCTGACAACCTCTAGTAAATTTACAGGGTGTTAACACCTCCTACGCAAAAACATAAATATATTGAACTGTTCAAATAATTTGTAGATGTTTTTTCTTGGAGCTATGAAGATTTAAAATCTTATGACACTATCATCATACAACATAAAATTCCCATAAAATAAAATCACAATCCTTTCAAAATTAAACTTAGAAGAATTAACCCAAAGTTAATGCCTCTAATAGAAAAAGAAATAAAGAAAATGTATGATGCTAAAATCATTGTCCCATTAAGGTTTTCAAAATGGGTGTCCAATCTAGTTCCTACCAAAAAAAGGATTGGATAAATTAGGCTCTACATTGATTTCATAAACCTCAATAAAGTCTCACTTAAAGACAACTACCCCTTGCCTAAAATGAATCATGTTTTGCAGAAGGTAGTTGGGTCTAGTAGAATTTCATTGTTAGATGGATTTTCTAGCTATAACCAAGTGTTAGTCCACCCTAATGACCAAGAGAAAACATCGTTCACTACACGTTGGGGCACTTTCATGTATGTGAAAATTCCTTTTGGTTTAATGAATGTTGGGGCCACATCTCAAAGAGCAATGGACATTTCTTTTGTGGATAAAATTGCATGATTTATTGTCATATACCTATATGACATAACTGTCTTTTCAAAAACAGGTGAGGAACATTTACTACACCTCAGAAGAGTTTTTGAAAAATGCAGGAAATTCAGAATCTCATTAAATCCAAAGAAAACCTTGTTTTTTTTAGAGGAAGGTAAACTGTTAGGACACATGATATCTAAATATGGAATCAAAATGGATCCTAGCATAATTGAAGCCATTCGGAAAATAGACTATCCAAGAAACATAAAAGAGTCAGAGTCTTTCATAGGGAAAACAAACTTTCTGAGAAGCATTATCCCTAACTTGGCAGAACTTCTGAGAAGCATTAACAATATGTTGAAAAAAGATGAAAAGATAAAGTGGACCATAGAAGATAAACATTCCTTTGATAAGGTGAAATAGGCCTTGACACAAGCCCCTGTGCTTATTAGTCCTGATTATACCAAATATTTCCTTCTATTTTATTTTTCCTTTGAACATACCATTGCAATAGTCCTTTTGCAGAAGAACAGTGAAGGCCATGAAAAACCTATAGCTTTCTTCAGTAAATATTTGAGAGATGTTGCATTGAATTACAACATCATGGAGAAACATGTTTTTTCTTTGGTGAAAGCAATTAAAGTTTTCAGAGTATATATTGTCCACTCACATATCATTGCTTATGTTCCTAATGTTGTGGTGAAAGATATTTTGACCCAAGACAATCCAGATGGTAGAAGAGGTAAATGGATTGTTTTTATTCTTGAGTATGATATTGAGATCAAACCAACCAATCTTATCAAGGGTCAAGGATTAGCCAAACTGATGGCTGAGTCAAACTTTCATGCTTTGGATATTAATTTTCTAGCTGTAATTGATGAACAAGAAAAGCAGGAGACTCCACAAGTCAAAGAGGTTTTCTCAAATTATCCCTGGTATGCAGAACTTATTTATGTCTTACATCATCTACAAGCTCCTCCTGGTTTGAAAAAAACTAAAGCTATATTTTTGAAACTTAAAGCTTTGAAATATTGCATTTCAAACGGAAATTTGTATTGGAAAGATGTTGGAGGTTTTATACTAAATTGTTTGTTGAAAGATGAAGTTGATAAATCTTTGTAGGAGTTCCATGAGGCGACTGTGGTGGACATTTGAATTGGAAGACCACTGCCAATAAAATTCTTAGAGTTGGTTTATACTAGGCAAATTTGTTTGCAGATGTCCACAAGAAAGTGTCCTCCTGTCACATATGCTAGATCTTTGAAGGCAAAAGGAAACTTTTTCCTTTTCCCTTGAAGACAATTTCACTTGAAGCTCCATTTCAACAATGGGGTTTGGATTTTATTAGAGAGATTCACCCACCTTCATCAGGCCAACACAAGTGGATCCTAACAACCACTGATTATTTCACCAAGTGGATTGAAGTTGTACCCACCAGGAAAGCCACTGATGTTCTGATCATAAAATTTTTGGAAACTAACATTATTTCTAGATTTGGATGCCCTGAGAAAATTATCACTGAAAATGTAGAAGCCTTCAAATAAAAAAAGATGTTAGAGTTTTTCAACAAGTATCAGATCACCTTAGGACACTCTACATCCTATTACACTCAGGGCAATGGATTGGTAGAGTCTTCAAATAAGATTTTGGTCAACATTATCAAGAAGATGTTGCAGGATAAAACAATTCATCGCACAACAAGTTGGTACATGCACTTTGGGTAGATAGGCTTACTACAAAGAGTTCAATTGGTATGTCTCCATATCATTTGGTCTATGAAATGGAAGTTGTCTTTCCCAATTCTTTAGGTGTTCCTGTCATGAAGTTATTGAAGGAAGTATAGGTAGAATAAAATGACATCCAAAGAACAATCAATTAAACTATACAGTTGCAACAATCAAGAGAAGAAGTTTATAATCAAATTCAGGTGATTCAAGAGAATATCAAGAGAATCTATGACAAAAGGACCAAGGCTGATGATTTTTGGTTAGGAGATAAAGTATTGAAGTGGGATTCAAGGAATGAAGAAAAGGGAAAACATGGAAAATTTGACGAAAGGCCCATTCATAATACATGCCTACAGAGGAAACAATGAATTTTTTTATCAAGGATATGGATGGAGAATATTTGCCAGGATGACCCATCAATGGCAAAATGCTCAAGCATTGTGTTTCACAAGAATGAATATTTTTCTCACTCATCTCATTGTAAATACCATTTTACTTTTTATGTCAGGTGTGGGTGATTTTTATCAATAGTTGAAGCCCGGAGAGAAGGCTCTAAGCCACTGATCTGGATCACCATATTTACATTTATAATAAAACAAATCAGAATACAGAAAAAGTATTGGAGAAGAAGATTCAAGGCAGCAGGTAGTTGGTTCTTGGAACCTCACAAGGAGAGCACCATCCCCACGTGGAGACACTGTTATAACCATATATTTCATAGGATCACCTGGTTATTAGATTTGTTTTCCTCTAGTCATATTGTGTTGTAAATAATATTTTATTTTGCAAATGATTTACAAAAATAAAAAAGAAAAGAAAAAAGAAAAAGAAAAAGAAAAAGAAAGAAAAAAGAATAAAAATATAAAAATGAAAAGAGGGTATAAAAATAAAAAGAGAAAAAGAGAAAATATAAAACCCCATGAAAATAAACCTAGTTTTGTCCATATTGTATAACCATGATCAAACCTTTTAAATTTATGTTGATAGGTTAGTGAACAAATTTGGTCAAACAGTCTAATCTTAGCTAAATTAGATAGGTTATTGAATAAATTAATCCAAAAGTCTAAGTTGGATTAGTGTGTTAGTTAATCAGGCTACGAGTTAAGTTAGTGTTGTTCATTTCAATAAAAATTTGCAGAAGGATTGTTAAAATGCCTTTTATTTGAGTTAATTCGATGTTTTTAACCTTAGGGAATGATACCTTGGTGAAAAAATATGAAAGGGTAAGCTTAGTGCTACCCACAACATGATTTTATCCTAC
>ML779091.1:833919-855515 GCA_009831015.1 Picea engelmannii | reverse complement strand
CCCCTGATCAATTCCACTTACCACCTACTCTCCCCCCCTATGGAATCATCCCTAACCACTTACCCAATACCACTCACCTCACTCTGCCACGATACCCCACTAACTCTTGTCACATGTCACACCCCTCATATATGTTGGCTAATTCATTCCATCCCTCATGATTGTTATTCGTCCAGTCACCACCCTGCGCCATAATGGACACCTCTGTGCATCGTTTAACCCTGTTTCTTCACCATTTCCATACTGTTCGTAGATCCAAACATTGTTGACACCCTGTCTAATCCAATCTTTAAGATAACTGCCACCAATATACATTGTTGATAGGCACCATTAATCTGGGTAACTATAATCATCCATTTTTCACTCTCAGATCTCTGTTACCCATGGCTCCCAAAACTAAATCCATTGAAACTTTTGAAAATCCTTTTCTTCCCCCTCCTATCGACCTGGATCGTGTTCCCATGGAAGACAAAGACTATAGAATCATAGAGCCAAAGTGTAAATTCAATTTTTTTGAATTACACTTCTGGCTAAAACACATTTTCTTGGATCAAAGTGATGAAATAGGAATCTAGGAGTCAAATGTTCCCCTATACATGTTTCCCCGGACCTTCCATTTCCCATAATTTCCCCTTAAGTTTCAATCTCATTATATTCATGTCCAAAGGGCCATCGTATCCTCGTTTGGTGAAACCCTGTTCACCATTACCCCTAAATAGATAAACCAGATGTTACATATCCCCATAATTGACTCTGCCATCATGTTCTCCATCGAAATCCTAAATGATCTTTATCAGAAAATATCATTCCCCCAAAGAGCTTAAATATTCGAAATATTTCTACAAGAAGATGCTTAGATGCCTAAGAAAAACCCTCTGTATCTGTCTTCCATTTTCTTTGTTAGACAAAATAAAATTATTTCCACCCTCTGCATGGGTAGATGAACAATTATTTTATGATGCATGGGTAGATGAACCTATCTTAGGTTATCTGTCCATTTTCTCCACGGAAGAGAAATCTACAGTCTAGTTTCATTTTAGTCAGTTTCTAGTTGACAACATACCTGAGAAATTTTTCAAATTCTCAACAGAAGGAATGTTCATGTATTCCTGAGTGTTGGTGTACCTATTCATTTTCTTTCAGTCAGAAAGATTCTCATGTGCTCTCCAGAAATTGGACCTCACTACTGAGGAAAAATTCCACTGAGTTCATCTTTAGAGATTTCATTGATCAGTTTTATCATCCAGTGGTGTGCATGCTCAAAAGAAGAATAGAACCCAGAATTGATGAAGAAGTCCAGATAATTATTCAACTCTATGACTTGGCCAAAACTGGGGATTTTTATCTTTACCATAACCATATTGAGATCAAAGTATATGGATGTGAATTGCCACCATACAAACTGCCAAAATATCTCCCTGTCATGATCTTTGCATTGGAATATACCAGGAAGATGATAAACTCTAATGATACTCATTTTGTATCATTTAAGAAGAAACAACAACTCAGAATCAAAATCCAAATTAGTTCTTTCATATGCAACAATAGAGTTGCAGGAGAAGAGGTTGAAAACCTCTTGAAACAGATGAAATTTAGTCTGAGCTTCACATGGAATTATGACCCATTTGGTATCATATCAGAACTCAAAGTCAAACATAAGAACACTCCTTATGCTCATGTACACAAGCCTGAAGTAGAAAAGTATATGAACCAGACATATTGGAAAGAAAATACATTGTTGGAAATAGAAGGAAAACCTCCCCATGTGATTACTTCTCATACCAAAACTTCTCAAGTACAAACAGAAAAGAGAGCCAGGAAAGAGGTTTCACCTTCAGTCACATAGGTGTTGGCTGAATATTTTCAATTTTACAGGAAGAGGGATAAATATAGCCACACACAAGACATGCTAAAGAAGGAGAAGCATAGTCCACCATAGTCATGGAGGGACCACATTTGATGCAGACCCCCAAACACTCAGGCCGAGATCCACTCACAGGATCGTTTAAATCTCCTTGAGCCGAAGTGACTCTTTCGGATCCCTATTAGAACCTTCGATGAATTGATCCACAGGTCCTTCTGAAACCCCCTTATGTGAACAGGCACAAGGTATGAGATTCACCTCCACATGACCACAACTGGTCCTAGCACAAGCATATTTCGCAACTCGCAATCTCGCGAATTGAAGCATTGAGCTCTCGTGCTCTTTTTCTACGAAATCTTAAGATGTGATAGTCAGCGATAGTCTGACTTCCCTTTCACACTTCTCACAAATCACAACCTCACGAGTTGGAGTGTAGATATTTTTTTCTCCTCCTTTGTAAAATCCTAATATGTGATATGGAAACTATGGGTTGACCCCTCGACGCATGAGTACACACCACCTGTCACCCTTGTGGTCCCCACCTCACAGATGTGCCACGTGTTGCACGAGCCTCGCTCAATCTGATGACCTACTTTATTTCAGGCCTCTGGGTATTGGGAGTTCGGAACTCTCGATCCCAAAATGTTGCCTCCTCGGTTTTCTGACACCCGAAGTGTCGAAATCCCAAAACTCCACACCAATTCTTGTCGCAACTCGCGACTTCGGGAATTTCGTTCCACTGTGCTCAACTCCTTATCGTCAGGATCCCCGAAATGCCAAAATGATCTGACGGCTCAGATAGATCACGATCAACAGTCAACATGAATCTTGACACCAATGGAATGGATACATCCAAACCTTATCCTCCCTGCAAATCCTCTGGATCATATGGTCCTTGTGGCTTCGCGAATTCTCCACAAAGAATTCTAACCGTTCGTCCCTCCTTGACGGTTCTTTTGTGAAATGGACCAAAGTTATTCTACTAGAACTTAACTTCTACGAGACATTTTCATTATCCACCTCCCTTTGGGTACTTTCAAAGGTGTTAACCCTCCTGAGCTTTCTCTGGCAACTTCAAGCCTTGAAAAAAAAACTCTTGCACGCACTCCTTGCGGCAACCTTTCGAATACTCCTAGGTATTCGACCTCTCGACTATGTGCACTCTCTGCAACAGAAGTCCTCAAATCCTTCCCTTAGTTGATAATTCATAAGACTTCCAACAGCCTACGCACTCCTTACATAGCTTCTATGCTTCACTTGCACTTCTACTGGAATGAGAACAATGGTATCCCTCCTGAGCTTTCAGAGATAAACTTTGAACCTTCGTTGACGCACACCTTGCGGACACTTCACTTCACTCCTTGCAAGAACTTCTCTCACTCGAGAAGAGAAACAATTGAAACTCATTCTCTCTCTCTCAGACTTCAAACATTCAACATGAAATCATACATACACATAGTATTAAAGAAAAAGAAAAAGAAAAACCAGAGAGAATAAACAATTGTAAGCATACCATTCACCATGTATAAACAGAAACCATCATAACACCATGAAATCTGATTCAAAGCTTCATATATTAATTCAAAGCTCCTGTACATGAATTCTTCTCTTTAGCTCTCTGCTACAACTCTGTCTTTCTCTTCTATTGATACAATTCTACCATGATACAATGGTGAGGGTGTCTATATATGTTTTCCCTCCTACTCTCTAAAATGTCTAATCTATTAATTCAAACCTACCTACCTTCATTACCTAGGCTTAAATTCCATTTATATTGACAGATGAGAGAAAATCGCTCATGATCTATTTTCAACAGCTAGACATAAATGAAAATACGCTTCTAGCCATTACATTTATATCCGCTCCCTTCAACTTTCAAAATATTTCAAAACGTGAAAAATATGTGTTGCGCTTTCCAGCTGTCTTTCGCCTCCACGCTCACTTGATTGCTTACGATGCTCCTGCATCATACTGCCTCACTTAAAAAATTTCATGAACTCTTGTTCATGATCTCTTGCATGGTCTGTCCATGATTCTGAATTTCTGCTTCATCTTCCCATCTAGCATCTTCGACTGGATGTCCCTTCCATTTGATCAAGTATTCAAAATACTCTTTTCTCTTGGTCTTCCTGTTGACTCTCTTGTCAATTATTCTTTCCATATGTGTATTTTTAGCTACAAGCATCTGGTTTGTCCATTGAACCTCTGTCTATTCATCCTCTGCTCCTGCTTCTTCAACTCTGTAAGGGTACAAATACACAACATTGAATATCGGTGAAATTTCGATCCCATCAGGTAATTCAATCTCATATGCGTTTGTCCCAAATTTCTTTAAGACCTTGCATGGTCCAATCTTTTTCATCTTTAGTTTGTTATATGTCCCCCTTGGGAACCTCTCATTTCTTAGATGTGCAAGAACTAGATCACCAACTTCAAACTGAAGTTCTCGCCTGTGTTGATCTGCTCTACACTTGTATTCTTGGCTTGAACTCTGCAGTCGCTCCTTGACTCAGCTATGAAGCTCCTTCATTGCTTCTACAAAATTCTTTGCACTGGCACTTATGAATTCATTTTGTTCCACATCTCCCAATTCAGAAACTCCCCTTGGCTGCATTCCATATACAATCCGGAATGGAATTTGTCTTATGATTCTGTGTATTGAATCATTGTAAACAAATTCCACCTGTGGCAGAAAGTGATCCCATTGACTGTGGTGTTCAATCACTAGGCTCCTCAACAAATCCTCCAAGCCCCTGTTCACAAATTATGTATGCCCATCCATCTGAGGATGATACGCTAAGATAAATGACAAACTTGTCCCCAGCTTCTTCCATAAAGTCCTCCATAAATGTCCCATGAACTTGGTATCTCGATCCGAAACAATACTCCTTGGTAAGCCATGAAGTCTGACGACTTCCTTGAAAAACAGGTTCGCAATATGTGTCGCGTCACTGGTTTTCTGGCATGGTATGAAATGTGCCATCTTGGAAAATATGTTGACTACCACAAAGATCGAATCACAACCTCTTTGTGTTCTTGGCAGTCACAATAAAAAATCCATGCTCACTGCATCCCACGGCGTTACAGGTATGGGTAATTGTAGAAATTTCGATACAAATTAATGTATTCCTTCGATTCTCCTGATCTAACAATTTCCGCCACTTGTTAAATACAGAATTTCTTCTACTATTATTATTTTGGAAGCAATTAAACCATGATCACAACCACAATGCACAAATTGAAATATCAATAACACACAACACAGATGTTTTACCGGGAAAGTGTAAAGCTAAAAACCCCACTATCATATATTATGTATCTCATGAATCATGAAACAATCTCATACAAAACTCTAATCCAAGAGCTCTCAGTACAATACAATCGTCTCACACTGTCATACACAAATTAGCAAATACATGTGCCAATTTCCGTGTCTAGACAGCCTGCCTCCTCTACACAATCTCTGCAATCCAAATTCTCACAATGAATCGAATGAATTACAATTGCCTCATTTGCACATGCTCATAAGCATATTCCTTGCATGTGTGAACAAATCACAACTGATAACAAAATTGTCCCTTTCACATGTTATCTCAACTGGATCTCCATTGGAACTGACATGCATGTAGTTAACCATGGTGAATCTTCAGTTGCATGTGAGTTCAGTGATTAACTGAACTCTCTCTAGTGCATGTTTAGTTACAACTAGTACAAATGATATTAACTCACTTAACTACACTTATAATTCTGTTACAATTCCAAATCACTCAGTTATGAATGAGATAATAGATTAATATTTATTGTCTAATTGAATTAAGGGAAAAGTAAATTAGACATATGTTTCTTGTCGACTTTTCAACACTCCCTCTCAACAATAAAGGGATTATCCTTCACCCCAATCTTGTCTCTATGATATTCGAATTTGCTCCTGGTGAGAACCTTCGTTAGAATGTCTACATCCTGATCTTTTGTAGGAATGTACTGAAGCAACATGATCTTTCGCTACACACAATCTCTGAGATGATGATACAGGATATCTATATGCTTAGATCTTTCATGAAACACAGGATTAATCGAGAGTTTAATGCAACTTTGATTATCACAATAAATCATTGTCGGATCTAAATGAGAACCAAACAAACCAACCAAGATCTTTCTCATCCAGATAGCCTCACATGCAACTTTTCTCTCTGCCATGTATTCCTCTTCCACTGAACTAAGTTCCACGGATCTCTATTTCTTGGTGTACCAAGAAACAACTGTAGATCCGATACTAAAGATCCCTCTCGATGTGCTCTTTCTGTCCATTGGGCTGCCCGCCCAATCTGCATCCGTGAAGCCATGCAACTTCACCTCATCCATCTATCTATACCATAATCCATACTCTGATGTTCCCTTCATATATCTCAGGACATGCTTACCCACCCTCCAAAAGAGTTTGGTAGGCTTAACCATCGCTTGACTTAGCTGGTTAACAGCATAGAAAATGTCTGGTCTCGTGTTCACTAAATACATTAGTGAACCTACTAACTGTCGATAGACAGTAGCATCCACTACCTCTCCATAAGTAGCATCATCTTTCCTCTAGTTTCCTGGAAGAGGAGTATCCATGGGTTTGCAGCCCTCCATGTGAAACTTACCCAGTATCTCCCTTGCATACTTTCCTTGAGACACAAAAATTTCACCATCTCGCTGCCATATTTCCAAACCAAGGAAATAATGAAGAAGGCCCAAATCCTTCATCTCGAACTCCTTTGCAAGGTCCTCCTTGCATGAGCGTATCAGCTGCTCATCACCAGTCAATATTAAATCATCAACATAAAGTACAATGATTAAAATATTACCCTCCACCACAATTTGGTATAGGTTTGCATCTGCTTCACTTTTGGTGAAGACCAACCTGGTGAAATAGTTGTCTATCTGAGTGTACCAATCACGGGGTGCTTGCTTCAACCCATACAGTGCTCTCTTGAGTCTGCACACATGTGACTCTCTATCAAAGGTCTCAAAACCTTCTGGCTGCTTAATGTACACTTCTTCCTCAATGATCTCATTGAGGAACATAGTTTTAACATCCATATGATGAATGCGCCAACCCATCTGCGCTTAGAGTGCAAGGATGGATCTTATGGAAGTGTACCTAGTGACAGGTGCAAAGGTCTCACCATAATATATCCCCTCGATCTGTGAGAAGCCCCGAGCCACAAACCTAGCCTTGTATTTCTCCACACTCCCATCAGCAGCTTGCTTTACCTTGTAGATCCATCTTCAACCTACCACTGATTTATCAATCAGTCTTGGGACAATTTCCCATACACTATTTTTGACAATGGAGTCATACTCTTCTACCATAGCATCAACCCAAGTGGGGTACTTCACTTCTTCCTGAAAGGAAGATGGTTCAGTCACAATACATTTTCTCATAAGAGCCATGTATCCAGCAAATCGATCAGGAGATTGTCTCTGTCTGCACTGTGAAATAGGGGCTCCTATATTCTGTGCAGCATCTAGTCTCAATCTATCAACTTCTGTGGTGCGCTTTATACCATTTCTGATGAATGGCTCTTCTTGAGTGATTTCCTCCACTCCATGAACCTCTTCATGTGGCTGATCCACATCTTGAGACTCATCCTTGGGAACCAATAGTTCCTCTTCTTCATGCAAGTCTAGCTCCCTCTCAAGCGACAACCGCATGGCTTTCCCCTCATCGAATTTTATATCCCGTCGCATAACAGTCATCTTACTGTTCGGAAAATACACATGATAATTATGGGGTTTTTCTGTGTACCCCACAAATATCCCAACTTCAGCAGTCGGTTCCAGCTTCTTCCTGGCATCCTTGTTCAGATGCACAAAAACAGATGAGCCAAAAAAAATTAAATACGAAACATCAGGTTTCTTACCAGTAAAATATTCTTCAGGTGTACTCATGCCAAGTAATCTATGAGGACAACAGTTCTGCACATAAACCACAGTATTGCATGCTTCTACCCACAAATGCAATGGTAGGCCTTGATCATGCAACATCGCTCGTGCTGCACCCACGATCGTTCTGTTCTTTCTCTCTGCGACCCCATTTTGTTGTGGGTTATGAGGCTCTATGAGTTCTCTTCGAATTCCTTCTCTACTGCAGAAGTATTTGAATTCATTAGAGATGTATTCTCCACCATTATCACTCCTTAGAGCCTTCACTTGCTTCCCCGACTCTTTCTCCACCAATGCTTTAAACTCACAAAACTTTGAGAATGTTTGATCCTTCTTCTGCATGAAGAATATCCAACATTTATGAGAAAAGTCATCAACAAAAATAACATAATACCTGTGTTTTGTTGTTGAATAAATCAAGAATGGTCCACACACATCCATGTGAATTCTCTCTAAGATCACCGAAGCACGGTTCTCCTTTTCATGAAAAGTGGACTTTACAAACTTCCCTAGGGTGCACCCCTTACACTGATCTGACTGAGCAAGTGTTCCCCTTGGAAGTCTAGTAGATATTTTCTACATGATCTTCAAGGCTCCATGATGAATATGGCCTAATATCCTATTCCATAATTCACCCTCATCCCGGCTCACCACTGTTTCTACCTTGACTATCATGGCACCGTAGCCATCTACCTACAGCATGTAGAGATTCTTAACTCGAATCCCTATCTTCTTGACTTGACCTGTTGCTTTATGTCGCAGGTAGGCTATACCACTACTAAAAACAACATCATAACCTCTGTCCTCCAACATTGCAACTGAGACCAAGTTTTTCTTCAGACCTTGAACATGCATAACATTTTTCAATTGAAATGTTTTACTTGACTCCCTCTGAAAGGTAACGGTACCAATACCAGTCGCACTATATCGTCCATCGTCTCCCATCTCTATATGAATTCTGATATCTTTCTCCTCCAAGTCAATGAAAGACTCTCTATCTCCCGTCATGTGGAAGGAAGCACCACTATCCAAATACCACACTGATCCCGATCCACTAGATGCCATGCATGCGATCAAAGCGAAGTCAAGCTCAAATTGTGAGACAAGAGCCTCACCAGTTTCAGCTACAGCAACTGTCTTGTTCTTCTTCTTCTGCAAATAGTTAGTAGCGAGATGCCCATGTTCGTGACAGTGAAAACACTTCACTTTGGACAAATCTAGCTTCTTAACTTTAGACTTGGAATTTGATTGGGATTTCTTCCCTTTCCCTTTCCTTACCTTGGCATTCAAATCACAATCCTCTTCATCATCACGCTTTGATGAAGATCCATCTCTGGTGTTCCTCCTGAACTCCTCTTGCACCAGATCTGACCATAGTCATTCCCAATCTGGTAATTTTTCCCTTCCATTGACAGAGTATTGATAACTTTGCCAACTCTTAGGAAGCCCTAGGAGCGCCAAGCTCACCAAATAATCAACAGGGATTGTTATTCCCACACTTCCAAGCTCATCCCGACATTGGACAAACTTTGTGAGATATTTTGGAATGGTGTCACCTTTCTCCATCTTGATCTTCCTAAGTTTATCTTTGAGCACCAATTTCCTATGGTCTCTATTGTTTTGGAATAGATCTGTCAAAACCTTCCACATTGCATATGGTGTGGTTTTCCCATGGAGACTTGAGACAATGTGGTCTCGTACTCCCTCCAACAGAATCATCCTCGCCTTTTCTACTTTCTTTTTCCATGCATCAATCTTTGTAGTGTCTATTGCATCCGGCTTAGGAACATCTACGTCAATGTAATCCTTCAAGCCATTGTCTTCGAGCACTGCCTCCATCCTGTCCTTCCAAGCAATGTAGTTAGAGCTTCCCTCGAGTGCATACTCCAACCTCAAGACATTTAAATACATTTTGATCTTGAATCAAGTGTCGCACCAAGAAAATCTTGCAAATTCGAATGTTATCCAACTCAAAACTCAACCCCTTCACTTTCCTCTTGCCCTGGGAGGTTCGCACCCCACCTGAGAGAAACCTGATGGAATTTCACACCCTGCCTCTGTGTAGCCTGCGAAATTGCCTGGGAAGTTCGCACCCTGCTCCACTGTAGCCTGCGAGAATGCTCAAGAAGTTCACACCCTGCTCCACTGTTAGGGTGAGGGAAGTTCACACCCTGCTAGTGTATCCTGCCTTTGTCTAGGGTGCGAGAATGAAATTACTGTTCTTGAAAACAATGGAAGTTTTCAGTACTAGAGTTCGCACCCAGCTAGAGGCGGGACCTGCGAGAATGAAATTATGTTCGCACCTCACTTCGGTGACTCCACGGCCTTACAGGTATGGGTAATTGTAGAAATTTCGATACAAATTAATGTATTCCTGCGATTCTCCTTGTCTAACAATTTCTGCCACTTGTTAAATACAGAATCGCTTCTACTATTATTATTGCGGAAGCAATTAAACCATGATCACAACCACAACGCACAAAGTGAAATATCAATAACACACAACACAAAAGTTTTACCGGGAAAGCGTAAAGCTAAAAACCCCACTATCATATATTATGTATATCATGAATCATGAAACAATCTCATACAAAACTCTAATCCAAGAGCTCTCAGTACGATACAATCTTCTCACACTGTCATACACAAATTATCAAATACATGTACCAATTTTCATGTCGAGACAGCCTGCCTCCTCTACACAATCTCTGCAATCCAAATTCTCACAATGAATCGAATGAATTACAATTGCCTCATTTGCACATGCTCATAATCATATTCACTGCATGTATGAAAAAATCACAACTGATAGCCAAACTATCCCTTTCACCTATTATCTCAACTGGATCTCCATTGGAACTGACATGCATGTAGTTAACCATGGAGAATCTTTCGTTGCATGTGAGTTCACTGATTAACTGAACTCTCACTAGTGCATGTTTAGTTACAACTAGTACAAATGATATTAACTCACTTAACTACACTTATAATTATGTTACAATTCCAAATCACTCAGTTATGAATGAGATAATAGATTAATATTTATTGTCTAATTTAATTAAGGGAAAAGTAAATTAGACACATGTTTCTTGTGGATTTTTCAACAGTAATGGTTGGTATAACCTTATGTTCTTCCTTTTCCCTTTTGTGTGTTGACAAATTCTGCATCTATCCACAAATTTCTTAACATATGTCCTCATCCCTGGCCAAAAATATGAGCCATTCAATTTTGAGAACGTCTTATCATGACCAAATTGTCCGGCCAATCCTCCACTGTGTTTTTCTTTTAGCAGATTCTCCCTCATGGAGCATTTCGGAATACATAGTTGATTGCCCCTGAATAACAATCCATCCTGGATCATATATTCAATCCACTGGTTTCTGTCTCTGAGAACTGGATTCTCAGATGCCTCATACGCTTCCTTAAAATTTGGATCTTCCTTGTACATCCCTTTGAGATTATCAAAACCCAAAGTTTTGACTCTGAATTCCTTCATAAGCAAACATTTCCTGCTCAAAGCATCATCAACGTTGTTAGCAGTTCTAGAAATATGCTTAGTTACAAAAGTAAAATTCTACATGAATTCAACCCATTTAGCATGCTTTTGGTTCAACTTGTCCTGCTGAGTCACAAATTGCAAAGCATGATTATCGTTGTACAAAACAAACTCCTTGGGAAACAAATATTGTCTCCATTTCTTTAGCGCTTGTATGACAGCATAAAATTCTTTGTCATATGTTGAGTACTTAATCTTCTCTTCATTCAATTTCTCCCTGAAGTAGGCAACCGACCTATCATCTTGGCTCAAGATCTCTCCAATTGCATATCCACACACGTCACACCTGACCTGGAACGTCTTGCTAAAATCTGGCAAAACCAAAATTGGCTGCTCAGTGATCTTCTTCTTCAGCAAGTTGAAACTTTTTTCTGGTTCCTCTGTCCAGTGAAAAGATTTGTGTCTTTTCTTCACCGTATCCATCATTGGTGTGCTAATCCCACTGAAATTTTGGATGAATTTCCTGTAGAAACTCACCAAACCATGGAAGCTTCGAACTTCAAATACACTTTTCGGCGATGGCCAATTCTTGATCGCCTCTACCTTTTCGGGATCCATTTTCAACTCATTTGCAGGGATAAAAAAACCCAAATAAATGAGTTTTGTCATCATAAATGATGATTTCTTCATATTAATCAGCAATTTCTCTTGCTGTAATCTCCCCATTACTGCAGCTAAATGTTGCAAGTGCTCTGCTTCAGTCTTACTGAAAATCAGTATATGATCAAGATATACAATGACGAATTTCCCGATGAACTCCTTCAGGACTTCATTCATAAATCTCATGAAATTACTGGGTGCATTCGTTAAACCAAATGGCATAACAAGCCATTCATACAGCCCTTCATTCTTCTTGAATGTTATATTCCATTCATCGCCTTCTCTCATGCGAATTTGATGATATCCACTTTTCAAATTAATCTTTGAAAAACAATTTGCTCCACTCAAGAAATCCATCAAATCATCCATCCTTGGCAATGGAAATCTGTATCTAATGGTGATTTTATTGATCTCTCTTGAGTCTGTACACATCCTCCAGCCTCCATATTTCTTTGGGTTGAGAACTGTTGGAACAGTGCATGGACTCAAGCTTTCTCTAATCAATCCTTTGTCCATTAAGTCCTAGACCTGCCTCTTGACTTCTTCATTCTCTTGCAGCATCAATCTATACACTACTTTGTTTGGTAAACTGGTTCTAGGTATAAGATCAATGTGATGACTTATACTCTTAATAGGTGGCAACGAACGAGGTAGTTTGTCCACTACTATATCAACAAACTCTTCCACCAACTTCTGCATTTCCTCTGGTAAATCATCCACTCTTGTACTGGTCAAAACAATTCTAGGGTTCCTGACCACAACAAATTGTGTGTCTTCGTTCTTCTTAACCTCATTAAGAAGTTCTTTCCCACTCATGAGAAGTACAATGTTACTCACCTCTGGTTTCACTTCTTTATTCTTAATTGGTAGCAACATGTGAGTCCTTCCATTCTTCTCCAGGGTGTGTGTGTTCTTCCTCCCATCATGAACCACATCCCTGTCATATTGCCATGGTCTACCCAGCAATAGATGACAAACATCCATGGAAATGACATCACATAATATTTCATTCTTATATCCCCCTATTTTAAATTCAACTAAACATTGTTTAGTGACATTTACCTGATGCCCTTTTTGTAGCCACGAAACTATGTATGGGCTTGGATGTACGATAGTCTCCAGTTCCAACTTTTCTACCATATCTATAGAAACGAGATTGTTTGTGCTACCATTGTCCATGATGACTTTGCATACTCTGTATTTTTTTTTGCAAGTAGTCTGAAACAGATTGTTCCTTTGGGCTAGGTTCTCTGCCTCATTTTCTGGCGTTAAGAGAACTTTCCTCATCATCAAGGATCTTCTGCCCTCAGCATTTTCTACCTCAACATTCTATCCTTGAGCTTCGGCAATGTGAGTCTCACCACCATCTTTCTTTCTGTTTGGACACTCATAATATTTATGTCCTTTTTCCCACAGACAAAACATTTCACTTCACCTCCTCTGCCTCTTCCTCTTCCTCTGGCTCAAGGAAAAGTATTTCTATCAGCATACTACCCTCTTTGTGAGCTTCCTCCTCTTTCATGTTGAGATTGAGGTTTCTTCCCTTCTTCTTTAGGTTTCTAAGTTATGTCTTGGCCAATTTTTTTTCCTCTGGCTTGACTTCTGCCTCGATCTATTTGACCTTACTTTCGACTCAGCTTCTCTTCAGCTTTCAGAGCCATCTGATAAGCATATTCTACAGTTCGAATGATCATCATGCTCATCTCATATTGAATGTCATATCTCAGACCATTTATTTATTTGGAAACCTTTTCATCATCGCTTTCCTGATGACCTACTCTGATGTTTATCTTGTAGAAATATTCAGTTTATTCTTTCACTGACATCATCTTTTGTCTCAAATTTTGCATCCTCCAAAACAGAGTGATTTGATAATCCTTAGGTATGAATTTGGCTTTCATCTTCCCAACCATTCTATCCCAACTTTTGATTTTTTGCTTTCCTTTGCAGTGTTTGTCAGCCTGCAGTTCATCCCACCATAGTGTTTCATTCCCTTTAAGTCTAGTGAAAACATGTTTGACTTTCTTGTCTTCCTCGACATCCTCATAGTCGAAGTATTTATCCAGAGCTCTAATCCAATCTAGAAGCTCTTCAACATCTAGGTTTCCCTCATACATGGGAATATCCATCTTTTCTCTAGCACCTATCCTTGTAACAGCCCTAAATAGGCATTCGTCTACAGTGTCTTCGACTGTGACTTCTTCTTCATGTCCAGCTTCATTTTCACTGTCAGCCTCACTAATATCGCTAGTGTCGACTATGCACCTCTGTGTTGTTTCCATGGAATCAATCCTGGTACATAATTCACACATTTAGCTTTCCACTCTTGGATCAGGCATTGGTCTGTCTCTTCTTCTTGGCAGCATGGCTGAGAAATGTTCCTCTGTTCTCTGCTACAGAAAGCAAAGAACTTTTTTTGTGCTTTGATACCACACTGATGTAGACCCCCAAACTCTCGAGTTGAGATCCGCTCATAGGATCATTCAAATCTCCTTGAGTCGAAGTGGGTCTTTCGGATCCCTATTGGAACCTTCAACGAATCGATCCACAAGTCCTTCTGAAACCCCCTTATGCGAATAGGCACAAGGTACGAGCTTCACCTCCACACGACCACAACTGGACCTGGAAAAAGCATATTTCACAACTGTCAATCTCGCGAATTGAAGCGTTGAGCTCTCGTTCTCTTTTTCTACGAAATCTCGAGATGCGATATTCAACGATAGTCTGACTTCCCTTTCACACTTCTTGCAACTTGAAACCTTGTGAGTTGGAGTGTAGAGCTTTCGTGATCCTCCTTTGCGAAATATTGACATGTGATAGGGAAACTATGGGTTGACCCCTCGATGCACGAGTACACGCCACCTATCACCCTTGCAGTCCCCACCTGACAGATGTGCCACGTGTTGCATGAGCCTCGTTCAAACTGACGACCTTCTTTATTTCGGGCCTCTGGGTATTGGGAGTTCAGAACTCTCGATCCCAAAATGTTGCCTCCTCAGTTTTTTGACACCCAAAGTGCCAAAATCCTGAAACTCCACACCAATTCCTATCGCAATTTGTGAGTTCAAGACTTTCGTTCCACTATGCTCAACTCCTTGTCGTTAGGATCCCCAAAATTTCGAAATGATTTGACGGCTTAGACAGATCATGATCAATGGTCAATGTGAATCTTGACACCAACGGAATGGATTCGTCCAAACCTTATCTGCCCTACAACTGCTCTGGATCCTATGGTCCTTGTGGCTTCGCAAATTCTCCACAGAGAATTCCGACCGTTCGTCCCTCCTTGACAGTTGTTTTTGTGAAATGGACCAAATTTCTTCTACTGGAACTTAACTTCTACAAGACGTTTTTAATCTCCACCTCCCTTTGGTTACTTTCAAAGGTGTTAACCCTCCTGATCTTTCTCTGGCAACTTCAAGACTTGAAAAAAAAACTCCTGCACGCACTCCTTGCGGCAACCTTTCAAATACTCCTAGGTATTCGACCTCTCAACTCTGTGCACTGTCTGCAATAGCAGTCCTCAAATCCTTCCCTTAGTTGATAAGTCGTAAGACTTCCAACAGCCTACGCACTCCTTACACAGATTTTGTGTTTCACTTTCACTTCTGCTGGAATGAGAACAACAGTATCCCTCCTAAGCTTTCAGAGATAAACTCTGAACCTTCTTCGATGCACACCTTGTGGATGCTTCACTGCACTCCTTGCAGGAACTTCTCTCACTCAGGAAGAGAAACAATTGAAACTCATTATCTCTCTCTCAAACTTCAAACATTCAAGATGAAATCATACATACACACAGTATTAAAGAAAATGCATAACCAGAGAGAATAAACAATTGTAAGCACACCATTCACCATGTATAAACAAAAACCATCATAACACCATGAAATCTGATTCAAAGCTTCATATATTAATTCAAATCTCTTGTACATGGATTCTTCTCTTCAGCTCTCTGCTACAACTCTCTCTTTCTCTTCTATTGATACAATTCTACCATGATACAATGGTGAGGGTGTCTATATATTTTTTCCCTCCTACTCTCTAAATTGTCTAATCTATTAATTCAAACCTACCTACTTTCATTAACTAGGCTTAAATGCCTTTTACATTGACAGATGAGAGAAAATCACTCACAATCTGTTTTCAACAGCCAGACATAAATACAAATACGCTTCTAGCCATTACATTTATATTTTCTCCCTTCAAATTTCAAAATATTTCAAAACGTGAAAAATGTGTGTTGCGCTTTCCAGTTGTCTTTCGCCTCCATGCTCGCTTGACTGCTTACGATGCTCCTGCATCAACATTCCTCAACATTCTCAGGTAGTTAGTACATAGTCTTCACATCTTCATCCAAAAATGAAACAGACACTACTCTGACAGTCGAGTCCTCTCATGAGCCAATAGGGTCAAAGATCTTTGAAAAATACAAACAAATCAAGCAGAGGAATGAAATCTTGAATAACAGTACATATGACCAGTTTTGGAAGCAGACCTCTACTACCCAGCATAGACTATTGTCATCATTTGACATGGAGAAGGGAAGAATTAAAATGGCATTCCTACAAGCATAGGTACCTCATCCCAAGACAGTTGAAGACTACAAGAAAACTTATTATGAGTTTGATGTGAAGGATTTCCATCCAGTGGACCAAATGGACATGCACAGGGAAACAAGGGAAACAATTTTCTCCACCTTGAAAAACACATCATTGACTGCTTCAAAATTACAGGTGTCTCTAAATAATATCAAATCTCAATTGAAGCTGGAAACGATATATGCATTGGCCAAATACAATAAGATTAAATCTCTAGAAGAATTAGTTCTAAAGATTAGATATGATCCATCGAATGTCAAGGCAGCTGAAGAATTATTGAAGAAGAAAAATGATGATATAGCCTCCTTGATAAATAAACTGAAACTTATAGCCATTGAGGATTCACAAGCAAAGGAAATGGATGAAAGTGAAGGCCACAAAGAAGAGATGTTGAAGTTGATCATGGAGCAGAATACAAAAATAAAATAAATGGAGGCTTAGTTTGATAAATTGATCAAAGATAAAGAAAAAACTATGAAGATGTCTATTTTCCAATTGGAGGCAGTTCCTCTCATAGAAGTTAGTAAAGTAGCATATACAACAACAAAGATTCCATCATCCATTCCAATGAAAGTCCCATATGCTTCTGAGAAACTGGTGAAGTCTATGGAAGATATGTCCCTTCAAGGGGAGGAAATCATAAAGTTGCAAGAAGAGGTAAAAATCCTCCAAGACTTGAATTCCATGGTCCAGTCTAGCTATCATGCAGAAATTCATAAATCTCAGAGACTCGGTCAACAACTACAGTAGTTGCAGAAGGAGATTGTCATGGCCAAGACATTATTTGAGGCCAAGGAAAACAGCTGGATGGATATCAACAAGTCCACAGCTATCCAATCTCTTGTGTGCCACGTTCTCTCTGTTTTGCATATTCTACTCATTGTGAGTCCTCTACCTGATCATCATGGCAACTCTTCAACTTCTCTGGCAGTTTCACCTATGCATCCATCATCACTGGGTGTTATTCTGAGATTCCTTAGTTTCTCTGGTATTTGAGACTCTACGTCTCTGGCATAGTTGATCTTATACTTTTTGTTTCAGTTACAAACTTCAACACTCATCCATATGTCAATCGCCTATATCAATCATCCTCAATCCACTGGAAGATGCCTTGAGACTCTTCATCTTCTTTGGTGATCACACTCTATCCTTTTCGAGTCCTCTGGCAGAGATCATCATTTGTTTTAGCTGTTACACTGAGAAGCGCAAAAGTAACCCTGCGATCTTGTTCAACTTCACCTGCACTATTGGATTGAATTCATAGAAACTTGCGTTTACTTCACCATTTCGCACTTCGGCATTTCAGGATCCCCATGGTAAAGATTTTGTTACACTCCATGTCTCGATCCCCGAAACTCTGAAATGGAGCTTATCTGAACTAACTCCTTCCTTCATCTTCCGCCAATGTGATCAATGGCTACAACCACAGATTGAGCCAAAACGTGTTTCTCATTTCGGCATCTTGGGATTTAGGCACTCCTATGGTAGAGTCTCTTGATGCTCCATGTCTTGATATCCGAAGCTCCTAAATGGAGTCGGATCAACGATCCACACTCTAAGTGATTTGACGGTTCTAATCTCTTCGTGATTTCGTATATCGCGATTTTGGGGTTCATGACTTCGGGACTCCTATGGTAGGAGTTATTGACATCTCCATCTCTCGATTTCTAAAACTCTAAAAGGGAGTCGGATCAACGGTCCACATAACCCCTTGATATGGACGGTTGATGGGATTTTGGCATTTCTCATTTCACGATTTCGGGACTCCTGTGGTAGGAGTTCTTGACATATCCATCTCCCGATTTTCGAAACTTTGAAGTGATCGGACAACTCACATAACCCCCTGAGATGGACGGTTGATGGGATTTCGGCGTTTCACATTTTGCGAATTCGACAGGTTAGGGAACCCCGTTCCTTTGACTTCCCAGTCAACGAAATGGCGATCTTTTGCCACATGTCTTATGGACCCAATGGTCCAGATCTTATAAAAACTTCACGGGCCTTTTTCATGTCTAATCAACAGCCCATATCAATCCTTGATCCGATGGTTAGGAATATATCGTGAATTCACAAGTCTTTGTTGTGCTTGATTCGTGATTTTCTGCCATGCTCTTTGTCCTTTCGCATTTCAGGATTTTCTGCCATGAAAGCATCATTGCACTACTAGTCTTGCCACTTTCTCTTGTTCATCATCATCGGGTTGTGCTTGCCATCAATGAAAAACAAATACTCTACCTTCTGTCTGAAAAACATGCCAACAATCTCCCCCTTTGGCATTGATGGCAACCCCTTGAAAAACATGCAACTATAACTATACCCCTTTGGCATCCTTGAAATCCATACCACTGTAGCAATTGTAGCCTCCTTGAAATTACCACACTTTCTCCCCCTTTGACATCAATGTCAAAGAAGAAACATTCTCACCCTAAGTTGTTGCAGTACATACTCCCCCTGTCAACTATGAGCATCTTAGAAATACACCAGATATTCAATAAGTACTCCCCCTGACCAGGTGAACAGATTAGACACAAGAAATTATAACCCCCAACTTTTGATGAAGATATCCAAAAGGGGTTGCTGCTAATGCTTTAGTAAAGATATCAACAATCTGTTCTGTAGAAGGAATATAATTCAGCTGAACAATTTTGTTTGTAACTTGTTCTCTGAGAAAATGGTACTTTATTGGAATATGATTAGTCTTGGAATGAAGAAAAGGATTCTTAGAGACACTAATAGCACTGGTGTTATCACAATGAATTGGAATGGGTTCAGTGTAAGTCACCTTCAAATCTGCAAGAGTTTGAATCATCCACAGAATTTGTGTGCAGCAAGTAGCAGCAACAATGTATTCTGCCTCTGTAGTTGACAATGAAAGGGATCCTTTCTTTTTTCTAATCCATTATACTAATGAGTCACCTAGGAAGAATGCTTCTCCACTGGTGTTTTTTCTCTCATCGACACAATTTGCCCAATCTGCATCTGAATAAGTAGTTAACTGGAAATTCTGATTTCTGGGATACCACAGACCATAAGTCATTGTTCCTTTCAAATACCTGAATATTCTTTTGATCGCTTGCAAATGAATCTGTTTAGGTGTATACTGAAATATTCCTACCATTCCTACAACATGCATTATGTCTGGGCGAGATGCTATGATGTACAACAGGTTTCCTATCATTGATCTATATGAACTTTGATCAACATCAGGTGAGTCATCATCCTTGCTTAATTTGCATCCAGTAACCATAGGTGTACCCATAGGTTTGGAGTCTTCCATTTGAAATCTTTTCAACATTTCTCTTAGATATTTTTCTTGAGAAATGAACATCCCTTCAGACCTTTGAGTAATTTGCAGACCAAGAAAAAATGACAGTTCTCCTATCATGGACATTTCAAACTCAGATTCCATGGCAGAAGCAAACCATTGTACCAATGGATCCTTATTACATCCGAAGATGATGTCATCTACATAAACCAATACGATGAGCAAATGATTATCCTTTGTTTTAATATACAGATTGATGTCAGTTGTTCCTCTCTTGAACCCTTTGTCTTTGAGTTACGTATCCAATCTGTGATACCAGGTTCGAGGGGCTTGTTTTAACCCATATAACGCTTTCTTCATCTTGCATACTAAGTCAGGGTTATTAGATAGTTTGAAACCCTCTGGTTGTTCCATATAGACTTCTTCACTTAAATCTCCATTTAGAAAGGCTGACTTGACATCCATTTGATAGACTTTAAACCTTTTATGACAAGCATAGGCAAGAAATATTCTGATAGCTTCTAATCTTGCTACGGGCGCAAATGTTTCATCAAAATCCAGTCCTTCTATCTGAGCATATACTTTACAGACTAACCTTGCTTTGTTCCTAACAACTTGTCCTTGCTCATTCAACTTATTCTTAAAGATCCATTTGTATCCAATGATGTTTTTATCTTCAGGTCTATGAACCATCTCCCACGTATTGTTTTTCTCAATCTGATCAAGTTCATCATTCATTGCTTTAACCCAGTGGTCATCTTTGTTGGCTTCATTGAAATTCTTGGGTTCCAGCATGGATATGAAAGTTGTATGAGATTTTTTAGTGGTTTTGATTAGCTTTCTCCTGGTTTGTACACCTTTGTCTTTTTCTCCAATTATCTAACTTGCAGGATGATTCTTTTGAATGATTCTAGAGGAGGAATTTGAATTTGACTGTTGATTTGAGTCTGTCTGAGTGTCTGAATCTTCATCTAATTCATAGTCTTCGTTTTCTGATTCTTGGACCTGTTCATCTTCATCTTTAGCTGTGTCTTCTGTAGAAGACTCATTATTATACATCTCTCTTGCTGGGATTCCTTCATCAACTTTTACATCAATACAGTCAACCATTTTATGCAGCCTCTTATTATAGCATCTGTATATTTTACTGTTTGTAGCATATCCCAAGAAGATACCTTCATCAGCCCTGTCATCATATTTTCCAAGGTTCTCATCATTATTCTTTATGTAGCATTTACTCCCAAAGACTTTGAAGTGTTTGATTGAGGCAGGTCATCCAAACCATAATTCATAAGGTGTCTTGTCACTTTGTGGTCTAAGGTGGGATTTGTTAAGCACATGGACTGTTGTGTGTATTTATTCTACCAAGTAGGTTTGACCAATGTTCTTCTCATTCATCATTGACCTGGCCATTTCCTGCATTGTTCTGTTTTACCTCTCAACAAGTCCATTTTGTTGTGGAGTTCTTGGGATTGTGTATTCTCTCTTGATCCCATGCTCATCGCAGAATTCCTTGAAGTCTCTTGACATAAACTCTCCTCCCTGATCTGATCTTACCTCCTTTAAACTCTTGCATGTTTGAGTCTCTGTTAAAGCCTTAAATATTTTAAACTTCTCAAAAGCTTCATCTTTTTCTTTGAGAAGGCAACCCAAGTAAGTCTGGAGTAATCATCGATAATCAACATGAAGTAGTTTTATTTCCCTGTGCCTTCCTGTCTTGATGGTCCACATAAATCCATATGAACTAGTTGGAGTGGTTTCTCTGTTGAAGTAAAGCTCTTGGA
>ML779091.1:756733-831098 GCA_009831015.1 Picea engelmannii | reverse complement strand
TTATATCATAAGTATTATTTACATTCTTTACATTATCATACATATGAGCACCAACTCATTGTGAGGCTACAACCTCTGTTTTGCAAGCTGCAACTTGCTGAGAGCACCAACTCTCTGTTTTCTCTAGCACCCACTAGAAGGAAGAACCGACTAGAAGGAAGCACCAACTCCCTGGTTTCTCTAGCACCAACTAGAAGGAAGCTACTACTCCCTATGTTTAAGCACCCACTTGAACCTCTGAGGACACCAGTCCTCCCTAGCACCTCCCTTCCACCCTAGATTATGAATATGAAATATTGAAACTTATTACAGTGATATAGTGTTCAATAATAGCTTACCAGTCTCATCATTGTTCTGCAAGATTTTTCTACTCAGTCTTCCTCACTGTCTTTCATTTTCTCTAGCACCCACTAGAAGGAAGCACTAATCCCTGGTTTCTCTAGCACCAACTAGAAGGAAGCACCAACTCCCTGGTTTCTCTAGCACCAACTAGAAGGAAGCTACTACTCCCTATGTTCAAGCACCCACTTGAACCTCTGAGGACACCAGTCCTCCCTAGCACCTCCCTTCCACCCTAGATTATGAATATGAAATATTGAAACTTATTACAGTGATATAGTGTTCAATAACAACTTACCAGTCTCATCACTGTTCTGCAAGATTTTGCTAATCAGTCTTCCTCACTGTCTTCCTGCATGCATCCACTACCCATTCTGTTCTTCTAGCTTTTGGGATCTGTGTGCCATTCCCATTCAATTCACCTTTTGTTTCTTGTCCATTTCAACTGCTGCACCACCCCTTTACTTCTTCACACATGCATTAATTCACCTCAGCAACAACGCTAATCTCTTCTTTGTTCCACATTCTTATAGTCTCTGTGCTCCTTGTGCATGCAATATTCACCATGCCTCTGCATGCTCACTCCTCTCCAATCTCCTCCACATCGGAGAGTTTTCTCCACTTCACTCTTCCACAACAATCCAATCTCTTGTGCACCACATTCTCTCTTTGTTCTTCATATTCTTCTCATTGTGAGTCCTCTGCTTGATCATCATGGTAACTCTTCAGCTTCTCTGGAGGTTTCACCTATGCATCAATCATCACTGGGTGTTATTATGAGATTCCTTAGTTTCTCTGGTAGTTGAGACTCTACGTCTTCTCTGGCATAGTTGAGCTTATACTTTTTGTTTCAGTTACAAACTTCAACATTCATCCATTTGTCAATCGCCTGTATCAATCATCCTCAATCCACTGGAAGATGCCTTGAGACTCTTCATCTTCTTTGGTGATCACACTCAGTCCTCTTCAAGTCCTCTGGCAGAGATCATCATTTGTTTTAGTTGTTACACTGAGAAGCGCAAAAGTATCCCTACGATCTTTTTCAACTTCACCTGCACCGTTGGATTGAATTCATAGAAACTTGTGTTTACTTCACCATTTCTCACTTCGGCATTTCAGGATCCCCGTGGTAAATATTTTGTTACAATCCATGTCCCAATCCTCGAAACTCCGAAATGGAGCTTATCTGAACTAGCTCCTTCCTTCATCTTTCATCGATGTGACCAATGGCTACGACCACAGATTGAGCCAAAACGTGTTTCTCATTTCGGCATTTTGGGATTTCGGCACTCTTATGGTAGAGTTTCTTGATGCTCCATGTCCCGATATCTGAAGCTCTGAAATGGAGTCAGATCAACGGTCCACACTCTAAGTGATTCGACGATCATGATTTCTTTATGATTTCATATATCGTGATTTCAGGGTTCACGACTTTGGGACTTCTATGGTAGGATTTATTGACATCTCCATCTCTTGATTTCTGAAACTCCGAAAGGGAGTCGGATCAATGGTCCACATAACCCCCTGAGATGGACAGTTGACAGGATTTTGGCATTTCACATTTCGCGATTTTGGGACTCCTGTGGTAGGAGTTCTTGACATATCCATCTCCCAATTCCCAAAACTCTGAAGTGATTGGATGGCTCACATAACCCCCTAAGATGGACAGTTGACAGGATTTCAGCATTTCGCATTTCGCGAATTCGGCAGGTTAGGGAACCCCGTTCCTTTGACTTCCCAGTCAGCGAAATGGAAATCTTTCACCACATGTCCTATGGACCCAATGGTCCAGATATTATCAAAACTTCATGGACCTTTTTCATGTCTAATCAATGGTCCAGATCAATCCTTGATCCGACGGTTAGGAATATATCATGAATTCACAAGTCTTCGTTGTGCCTGATTCAATATTTTCTGCCATGCGCTCTGTCCTTTCACATTTCAGGATTTTCTACCATGCAAGCATCGTTGCACTGCTGGTCTTTCCACTTTCTCTTGTTCATCATCATCGGGTTGTGCTTGCCATTAATGACAAACAAATACTCTACCTTCTATCTGAAAAACATGCCAACAACTATTGTGTAATCTTTTTTAAAAGGGATCGACCAGTAATAAAACATGCCAATTTACAGGATTCTTGTGTAAAGTTGTGTGTGATGTTTCTCTTTCTATGTTAAATGTTTCTCTATTCTCTATGATCATTTATGTATTTCAGATTCTAATCATTAAAAGGAATTCAATAGAACATAATTTATCTTGCATACTCTCTCTCTGGTCTTTTAATGATCTATATGTTTTTCATCTGATATTAAGTAAGGGAATTCTTAAATGATCCTTTTCTTGGTTGACTTTCTAATCTTTTTTGTCTTATCCATCTCATTTAATATTAATATATCAAATCATTTTACTACCTTTCCCTATGAAGAAACCTCATAAAAATTTGCATATGATTATGATATTTAATACAGACCCCATATCCCAATGGATAACTAATGCATTCTTTCAGCCAACCAGTATAAACAAACAAACAATTTGAACTGTCATAACTAGCCTAACATCTAAAAAACGTAAACAAATCTAAATCATATAGAGATATCCCTATCTTAAACTAGAAGGGCTAGATCCTAGTTTCAAAAGTGGTTTTGATAGTTACCTTTGTCAATTTCTTCTACCATTGACAACCTCTGGGAATTATAGAGTGTTAACATATTACAAAGCACTAAAAAAAATCAGAGTTAGGAACCGGTACCCAATTCCCCAAATTGATAACCTTCTTTAGAAACTCATGGGAGCAAAGTTCTTCAACAAGATCGACCTAAAGTATGGATACCACCAGGTTCCCATCGAACCAATTGATGTATGGAATACAACCTTCAAATCTATATGACAACCTGGAAAAATGATCCTTTGGCATGAACAAGGTCCAATACTTGGGCTACATTGTTGATGAGCATCGGGTACATGTGGATCCAGCTAAGATCCAAGTCATTCATGACTGGCCAGCTCCAACCACACTAACTGAGTTTCAAATCTTCTTGGGACTTGCCAACTTCTACCAGAGGTTCGTGTTGGGATTATCCCATATTGCATGGGCCCTCATCCAAGTAACCAAGAGTGATGGAAACAAAAAAAATTCATGGGGACAGGCACAACAATGAGCATTTGATGATCTAAAACATAGATTGTGATTAGCTCCAATACTCTCCTTACCTAATCTGCAACAACATTTTGAGATTGAAACTGATTCCCCCGACTATGATTTCTTCATAGTTCTCACTCAGCATGTAATCCAGTAGCATACCTTAGTGAGACACTCTTAGATGTTGTCCGGAAATACCCCACCTATGATAAAGAAATGTATTCCATTTTTCAAGTCTATCATTAGTGGAAAAATTATATTCTGGGAAAGGAGACAATCATCCACACTGATCACAAGCATATGCAGTTCATATAGAAATAGGGGAAGTTGTAGAATGACCACCATCAAAAGTGTCCTACATACCTACAATAGTTCCATCTCAACATCAATTATAAAATAGGGAGCACAAATAGTGTCGTTTACTTCCTTAGTCACCCTCTTGTTGTTTCACTCACCACAATGCTCCATTCCTACAGGTATGAGGTATATGAGTGGCCACATATGAGGAGCCAATGTCACTGATTTTCACATCCAGGATGGATTGTTATGCCATATGGTCCACCTCATTTTTCCCACAAGTGAGAGTGCAAAGATGATTTGGGAGGCTCACTACAATTGGATGTTAGGACATTTTGGCATGGAAAAAATTTTGGTTTTTCTACAGAAACATTTTTATTAGCCAAAACTTCGACAAGACGTCGGCAAGTATATCATATCTTGCATTGCCTGTGTCATTTCCAAGCCATCCATCAAGAATAAAGGCTTATACACCCCTCTTCCTACTCCTGAGAGGCCTTGGGAATCCATCTCGATGGATTACATGTCTGGCCTTCCATCCACCAAGCACGACAATGATTGTGTATTTTTGGTCGTTGATCGATTTTTGAAGATGGCCATTATTACATCTTGCAAGAAGAGAATAATAGAGGCATATACTACCAAGATCTTCTTTTAATAGGTGTGGGTCCATTTTGTGATACCACAAACCATCACCTCAGATCAGGACAGTAGGTTCCTCAACAAAGTTTGGTCGAGTCTCTAGTCACTGTTGGACACCAAGCTCACTAAATCCACTATTTTCCACCCCCAAACCAATGGACAGAGGTCGTCAATTGGATGATTTTTCACATCCTATGCATGTACAACTCTAAGCATTTACATACATGGGATGAGATCCTTCCCTATGTTCAACACATCTACAACAGGGATCTCCATAGCTCCACCAGCCATAGCACATTTGAAGTAGGGCTAGGATTCCAACCCTTGGGTCCCATTGATGTTGCACTACCTCTTGAAACCACAAAGGAACAGTATTCCCATGTTCAGTCTGAGGCTGAAAAAGCCACCATATTCATGGAGAAGATTCAATAGATCTGCCAATAGGTCCATGAAATTTTGTGGAAATCCAATCCTAAGTACAAACAGTGCCATGATCAACACTAGGTACCACACCAATTTCAGGTGGGAGAAAAGGTATGGTTAATTTTTTAGAAAGAGCACGTTACAGGGCTCCATCGAGAGATCCTCCCACTTCACTATGGTCCTTACACTATCACTAAGGTTTTGGGTAGAATTTATTTTGAGCTCAACACTCCACCCTTCCTTGGCTTTCACCCAGTGGTCAATTTGGACCTCCTTCGGCCATATTTTCCACCATTATTGGACACCTTAGAAATCGCATAATATTTGACACCAACAAAGATCAACCCTGACTGCATGGAACAGGCATTCACTGATCAGATAATGAACACACAGGTCAAGGTCACTCACCAACAAAGGATCCACCTTTAACGGTATGTCAAGGTAGGGAAGCTCCTACAGCAATGCAAGTGGCTCACCCAGGGCCAAATTCAATATAAGTTTCCTTACTTGATGGGAGAACTCAACGGAATTGATACTATTGGTTCCTAAGGGGGGAGGACTGATCCAGGTGGATATTGGTGGCCACCCACCTATTCCAACTAGCTCCTCTTGATAGTTTTTAGTTCAACACATTCTTTTGTAATCCTTTGTAATTGTGGGTTCTACACTTTCGAGGTTGTTTGAATCCCTATACAATTTCCAGGTGGATATTGGTGGCCACTCACCTAAGCCAACTAGCTTATGTTTTAAGTTTTCATGTCAACACATTTTTTTATACTTCTAGGCCCGTTTTGGGGCCCTAAACAGTGTTTTCTTGGTGTTCCATAGTCAAATTGTAAATGAATTTAGAGTTTCACATCAAAATGTGTAGTTATCAAAAAGGCCTTTCCAATGGGCTATCACGCACCTAAAACGGAGGTTGTACACAAAATTTACGACCCCGAAAAGTTGAGGTACCAACTTACCCATCAAGGCCCACATAAATTTTGTCATTTCATCTCCTAGGGTTAGGTTTTTGGATGTCTAGGGATTTGGAATTCATTAGTAATGTCAAAAAGGCCTATGTAGCCTCACTATAATAATTCTTCTCAGACGGATGTGTGTAGCAAGACACATATCTTCTCAGAGATAGCTACCACCATTCGAGCAAGTTGTATCAAGTTCTGCAGTTTTGCAGTTTCAACCTATTTTATTTATTCAACAGAAGTTATTTTTCACTGGATATATGTTGTTGTTCTCATATCTTTGTGTGATTGTAATCAATCTATTATTCCTTTCATTTCTCTCATAAATATGTATCATTTCCCTTCTTGGCATTGGACATTTTCTGAAGCGATGAATATATTACAAAGTCATATTAAAAATGGTTTTAACAAATACAAATTCAAATGGAGTAGATTCTTGAGAAAAAAAACAAAATGATCAAAGAATAGTGTATAATATTGCAACATGGAGATGACTGGTTCATTTGGGAACGATGTCCTAAAAATTTCCTTACTCTAACCTTTGCAGAGATTCCATAAGAGGGAAGGAAGTTGATCCATAGCTCGATATTCGTTTTTGGGTATCTTTGGTCTTGATTTCGTGAAAGAGCAGTGTATGACATTGTACATGTTGGAGGAATCTATACTGAGGAAAGTTTTCAGGGTTTTCTCCTCCTTGAAGGTTTCCCTAAGGATATATATTATTTTTATGTGGATATCTATCTTTTAGTTGTGATCGTTTTACATATTAAATAATGATAAAAGAATATAATACTTTAACTGTTGGAAAAACAAAAATAAATCAATTGTTGGAAGTGTTTTGGAAAACTAACTCCATCTTCCCAGGAAGGATGACTACCAACACCAAATTGATGAGCAGCTAGAAGGAGCAGAAAAATTTAGAGCATGGAAATAAAGAGTAGTCCTCCTTCTAGAAGAACATGTTTTAGAAAGATTTGTTGAGGAGGAAGTTCCAGAACTAGAGGAAGATGAGGCCAAGGAAAAGAATAAAAAGAACAAGACCATGGCTAAGAGGATTATTGCAGACTCAATCAAGGATCACCTGATCCATCATTTTTCTCTATTAAAATATCCTAAGAAGATGATGGATGCATTGACTTAGATATTTGAAGGAAAAAAATAAACAAAAAGATGACATTGAATACCCAAATGAAGAATGTGAAGCTTCAAGATTCAAAGTCCATTCACGCTTACTTCTCGAGAGTGAACCATATTAAGGAACAGATTGAAGTTATTGGAGACATTGTTGATGAAGAAAAAATGGAAATGGCCACCTTGAATGGTCTCCCAAGGTCATGGGACTCATTCATTCAAGGAATATGCTCAAGGAGGAAGCTAATCAAGTTTAGCAGATTATGGGAAGATTGCACTCAAGAGGAATCCAGGATTGTAGCAAGAGAAGAGAAATTGAGGGATGATGATATAGCTTTAGATACTCATACAAGGAAAGGAAAGAGTAAGAAGGAACCCTCATCCCCAAAGAAAACTCAAAATTCAAATAAGAATTGAAGAAACTCTTCAAATATGATGTGCTTTTGTTGCTAAAAATTGGGACAGATTGTAAAATTGTATCCCCTTATTCTTAAACTAAAATAAAATGAAAAGGGAAAGAGCCATCATACTCATGATGCTAAATATTATGAACCACTGAAGAAAATTGCAAGAGAATATGATTCAAATGATTATGACTACGTCCTAATATCATCTCTCACAGGAACAGTCGCCCATGGAAATGATACTTGGTTGGTGGATAGCGGTGATTATAAGCACATGGCAAGGTATAAAGTCTCTCTATCAAACGTAATTCACAAATAATCACCTCATAATGTGAATTTGGGTGACGATTATCAGTATCCGATTAAATAAGTAGGAGACGCCTCCTACAAACTAGATTCTGAGAAGGCAATGAGGATGAAGAACATGGTTTATGTACCAAGTTCTTCTCTGAATTTAAACTTTGGATTAGAAGGGTTTCAGGGTTGAATTTGTAGATGGAGAAGTTCTCATGTAGCCAAAAGGAAAGATATTTGATGATGCAGTTGTTATCAATGTCCAAGAAGGAGGACTGTATAAATTAAAGGGACGCTCAGATTCAACATTGATTCATGACACTATGAATTCAAGTGATCTATGGCATAGGATATTTTCCCACCTACACTACAAAGCTTTACCAATCGTGAGAAATATGGTAACAATACTACCAGATATTCATGTGAATCCAGATGGTGTGTGCAAAGGTTTTGCACAAGGCAGGAATGTGAAGAAACCCTTTCCAAGCAGTGATAATAGAGATAAAGGAGTCTTTGATATTGTACACTTGTATGTATGTGGATCGATGTCATCACCACCGCTCAGTGGGTACATATATGATGCATATTTTATTGATGATTACTCACACAAAACTTGGATTTACTTCTTGTAGTCAAAAGGTGAAGTATTCAGTAAATTCAAGGAATTCAAGGCACTCATAGAAAACCTAACAGAAAGGAAGATAAATACATTGATATCAGACAATGGGGGAGAATTCACCTCATATGAATTCTTATATTTATGCAAATAAGTTAGGATTAAGAGGGAGATCTCTACTCCCTATAATCAGTAGCAAAATGGAGTGGTGGAGAGAAATAATCATATGATTATGGAAGCAGTGATGTCCAAGATCCATGATCAATATTAACCTATGTATCTATGGGAAGATGTTGTGATGACAGTTGTGTATGTAAAAATATAATTCCCCATCGATTTCTTGAAAAAAATACATTGAAATAATGTTTTTTAGGAGATAAGCCAGAGGTCAACCACCTGAGGATATTTGATTGTCCTATATATGAGCATGTCTGCAAGGAAAATAGAACAAAGTTGGACCCATCTAGAAAGAAAGGTACATTTTTTGGGTACAATGGAAGATCAAAGTCCTACAAAGTATACATTTGCAATCACTGGAAGATCGATATTAGCAGGGATGTCACCGTCGATGAGGATGTAGCTTTTCACAAGTCAAAGCAGGTTCATGCAAAGGAATCTCATGATGAAGAGAATGGAGTTCCTAGAGCCGTGGAGACAAGAGAAGTGGAAGCAGAGGAATCCATTCCTAAGGATAGGGATATGGCCAAACCATAGAGGCCTGTGGAGAATCCTACACAAAAGAGAAGACCAACTTGGGCACAAGAGGCCATCAGAGATGCAAAGAGATATGGTGCCCAGGATGGATCATGTAGGAAAGACAAGAAACCAAAATTGTATCTTGTCTATGTGGCATTATTGTGTGATATCACTTATGTAGATCCTACCAGCTATGGTGAAGCTGCAAGAAAGAAAGAATGGAAGGATTCCATGGTCAAGGAATACTAGTCAATAATGGATAATTACATTTGGGATGTGGTTCCCAGACCCAAGGAAAATTCAGTTGTGAGCTCCAAGTGGATATTCAAGACAAAGAATGATTCATATGGAATAATTGAGAAATACAAGGTTATATTTGTAGCACAAGGATTTTATCAAAAGGAATGAATTGACTACGCGGAGAATTTTTCTCCTATGGAAATATATAATTCAATAAGAGTTTTTCTTTCAATAGATACTATGATGAAATGGAAGGTTCATCAGATGGACATGAAGAAAAAAAAATTGAATGGGGTAATAGAGGAATAGGTTTGTGTGGAACAACCAAAAGGATTCAAGACACATGACAGAGAGATGCATGTGTGTAGGTTAAATAAGGAATTATATGGATTGAACCAGGCACCGAGAGAATGGTATGGTCAGATTGATGATTTTCTGATTAGCTTGGGATTTACCAAGAGTAGTGGAGATCCTAACCTTTACTTCAAGTTCGAGAATGATGGACCAATGATATTAATACTATATGTGGATTACATGTTCTTGGAAAGAGTGGATAATATCATCACTAAGTGTAAGAGAAAACGCACTACAGAGTTCAAAATGAAATACCTAGGTTTGATGCACTACCTTTTGGGTATAGACGTATAGCAGAGAAAGAATGAGATCCTCCTAAATTAGGGAAAATATACTATGGATATCCTAAATAGGTTCGAGATGTTGGAGTGTAAACCGGTGGCTACACCAATGGCATCAAATATGAAGTTGTTAGATGATACAAATTCATAGGTTGTGAATGCTACATTATATAGGTAGATGATTGGATCATTGATGTATTTGAAAAATACATAACCAAATATATGTTTTTCTGTGAACACCCTGAGTCAGTACATGGTTGACCCCAAACATCTTAACCTAATTGCAATAAAACTTGTGATGAAGTACCTTAAAGGTACAGTGGATTATAGGCTCAATTATGTTGCAGACAATGAGATCAGTCTACTTGGATATTCAGATTCAGATTGGGACGGTAGTGTTTCAAACTGGAAAAGTACATTAGGATGTTACTTCACTTTGGGATTCGGTATGATTTCATGGATCAGTAAGAAGAATTTATGTGTAGCACTTAGTATGGATGAGGCAGTGTATGTGGAAGCATGTGCAACAAGCCATGAAACAATGTGGCTTCAAAAATCATTGGCTGGATTATTTGATATTGTGATGGAGGTGACCTGTATCTTGTGTGACAACCAAACTTGTATAAAGTTGTCAAAGAACCGAGTGTTTCATGATAGATTGAAGCCTATAAAAATTAGGTATCACTATATTATGGATATGGTGTATAAGGGAGTATTGAGGCTCCAATATGTAGCTATCGATGGGTAGGTTGCAAATGTGATGAAAAAGCTATTGTCAATGAAGAAGTTCTAGTACTTTAGGGAGAATCTCGATGTAGTCCCTCTTCAAAGGGAGTGATGGATTCTGATGTTATCACAGGGTAGTGGATGTCATGATGACATGTTGTAGCTATTGGAGAACTACCCACTGGACCTATATGCATGCTGAAGAGATGAGGTACATACGTTATCGCAGGTTACTGGATGTCATGCATGATATATCCTAGTTTTCTATGGGAAACTCGATAGACTCATGATGACATTTCGTAGCTATTGGAGAGCTACCCACTGGCCCTAGATGCATGTTGTGAAGTCATTATGGATTTCCTCTGATGTATATATTCATGTGTCTGAGAGTCAATGGTCATGAGCTCATATTTATTTCGACAATGATTTCGACAATGTTAGAGTCTGTGACAGATAGAATACCTTCCTCATTAATAGGGAGTGTTGAGATTTTATTTAATTTCATAATTTATTCCTAACTGTAATTATATTGGTTATTCCTAAGTGTAATTGTGAAAGGGATTATTTATAAGTCATGTATTTTAGGTATTTTAGAGTATAAATACAGGTTATATCGAGCCATTTTGATCACTCATTGAATATAAGTACACGAGACTAGTATGCACTTATCTAGGAGGTTATTCTTGGTTCGTTTATGGGTCTCTTTGGTCTTGATTTCGTGAAAGAGAATTGTATGACATTGTACATGTTGGAGGAATCTGTACCAAGGAAAGTTTTCATGTTTTTCTCCCCCGTGAGGGTTTAGATGAGGATATATATCATTTTTCTGTGGATATCTATCTTTCAATTGTGATCCTTTTTCATATTAAATAATAATAAAAGAATATAATACTTTAACTATTGGAAAAATAAAAATAAATCAACATATCCAAGCCAGCGAAACATTCAAGACATGTATTTTCATCTTAGTTAATTTCCATGATGACACCAAGCCAAACTCAGAATTAGTCTTGAGTCTTTTCACCCAAACAGTGCACGTGGCACAACTCAAGAGTTGTGAAACCTTTCCCCATTGGAAATTTCAATGCATTTGAGTAGGTTGATGGAACAAAGACTCCACGGTGGAAGATTACATGGTATAGAATTCTGGAGTTAGAAAACCAAGATGTAAGGTATCAATGAACATGTCAATTTACACCATAAAATACTTTGTACTTAGAATCGACCTACCAGTGTAACAATATTTTCTCATGAATCTTTACATAAATGATTTAGTGGAGGTACCAAGTATTATTGAAGTGCACTGTATAGAAAATTGTGTGTAGAGGAAGAAATCCCTTGTGGATTAATTCCATAATATTTTATATAGCGAGTAAAGAAAATATACCATACGACGATATCAATTGATTATAGTATCAACGAACCAACATAAGTAGTGAGAGAGTTGATAATATATGTTATATATTAATTGTTGCAATCTGTGGAAAAAAGTATATGTGATAAATAGAATATATATAAGTTTTGGTAAAGACTATGAACAATAACCCAAATATACCAATGTTGGAAAGGAATAATATTAGAAGTGGGTAGAACACATAACTAATATATTGAGAAGTATTTGAAGAAAGTATTCAATTATGTAACGTGTGACTCTTATAAATAAAGGATGCCTTAAGTCAATTGGGTTTATCCCAAATGGTTTGTGCTGAGGGGTGTCTTCCTCCCCACCTAGGTTCAATTCCCGCACATGACATGTTGAGCTCTTAAATGAACATGTTATCGAAAAAGAATTGACTTTCTAAAAAATATGGTGGGTTTCCTCATGAGTTATTAGAAGAAAAAAAAAAGAGATCTTAAGGATTGACTTCTTAGAGTGCATATCTTTACCTGATCAGGAATTAGACATTTTGAACCTTGTAAAATTATAGACGGTGACTTGTAAACAAGTAACATGTAGAATTAATAATTGATAGGGAACCAATATAGAAAAAAAATAACCCATGTTATTATGATCTTGGTATATAATTTGGTAGATTATGAATAAATGCATATGCATGGAAAAGAATAAAATTGTTTCAGTATGACATGGATAGTCCTAATGAATAGATAAATCCTTGGATTGACGAATTATTTGTGAAGTAAAGATTTATTGGCTGTAAATCCTGATTATCTTCCTGATTCATAGGTCTTTGTTTTCAAACATGTTTATACCCCATGAACAGTATACACCTCAGAATACAATATACCTCCCCATGCGTGGGGGTTTGATCCAGGTGGATATCAGTGGCCACCCACCTTTTCCAACTCGCCCAAAATAGTTTTCTGGCAATTTTGGCAATTTACTATTTTTAGCAGTTTTAACTTCCGGGGCCATTTTGAGGGCCTAAATGAAGGTTTTTCAGCATCGAGATTCTCAATGATATTCAAAGGCATGATTGAAAAACCTAAATCAATCTCCTCGACGATACCTTTCCAACGAGATATCATGCACCCCAAATGGAGATTGTATGCCAAAGTTACGCCCTCGGGAAGTTTATACACCAAACTACCAAAAACGGGGTCCACAAAACTGTTGGATTTTCATCTTCTAGGGTTAGGGTTTTGGATTTTATTTATGATAAAAATTCCTTTGGATCCTCATTGTAAAATTATCTTCTGGCGAATGCAAGTAGCATACACATATCTTCTCAAAGATAAGCTTCCACCATTATAGCGAGTCTTTCACTCTGTATTTTTATAGTATTTGTACATTTTCGCTCATTAACAAAAAATTGTTTATTACTATATCTCCATGTTTATGGTTACATATCTGATATATTTTTGTTATATTATTAGATATCCGAGATATCTCTGTACATTTTTTATTATATCTCCGCTCTCATTTCATGCCAAAAATAATTTGGATCAGTGGTATCAGAGCAGGTTGTTCTTGATAATTTTTCAATGCATGTCCCTGATGAGGTCTGAGTATAGCAAGTTGGGTCTCGAGATTGTCTCTCTTGAATACAATCTCTCTCGCATGCCCAATAAAACCTCCATGGTGAAAGAAAAGAAAAATGATGGAGCAGACGATTCTATCAATCTGTTGCTTGAGCAAGCTCTCATGCGACAGAGGGACAAAATGATGGAGAATTTTTCCCACATCCTTCAATGCATGCCGATAGAAATAGGTTCATATTAATCAAACAACCCCTTTGGAAGAACCTCTCCTTTCAAGGTACAGGTTAATTTTGATATTCCCGTATTTGAAGGTTAGATAGATGCAGATGCCCTAGAAAAATGGTTAAATCTGTTAGAAAGTTATTTCTTTGTTCATAATTTTTTCCACAGGGAAAAGATCACCTTCTAACTCCTTAAATATCTCCCCCATGTAAAACATTGGTGGGAATATTACTGGGAGCAAATTTCTACAGAGGATTCTGAAATATATGGGGTCGAGACCACTAAGGATTTTTTTGTGGATGTGGTAAAGGAATAGTATTACCATGTTGGAAACTATGAGGACCAGTACATGAGATGGGACTACATTGTGGAAAGAGAGGGGCCAAGAAGTTATGGAGTTCATCAATACCTTCCATACCTTTCTCACCAAGTTGGGTATCAAAGACTTCGAACGAAATTTGGTTATGAAATATTGTGGGGCTCTACACATATACATCCTAACTGAAATGGATTTTCTTGACATCTCATCAGATGGTGTTGCTTATCGATATGCTGTTAAAATCGAGCAGAAATTTAAGAAAAAGAAAAAATGGGAGTTTGGGTCTACAAATATGCAACAAACAAAGTATGATAAAGACATCCCTAACAAACATTCTCCCGAAAACCAGTCCAAGCCACAGGAAAAGAAGGGTCATGGGAAGACAAAGAAGGACACTAGAAAATGGTGCGATTTCCACAAAATCCCCTAGCACAATACCGAGAAATGTCATTCAAAATAGTAATTGGTGGACAAGATCAAAGACAAGGAGCTGAACCCTGATTCAGAATCTAATTCTGAAAATACTAGTAAAAGAAAGATCATCGACGTAGGCCCCACTGTTATTGTCGTGACTGCAGCAATTTGAATCAGGGTTGCACGGGGGGCTTGCCCCTCCTGCGAGGTTTTTTTGGGTGGGAAATACCTCCTACAAACTAGCACAAAGGGTTTTATCATGCATGAAAAAATGACCTAACGGTTCCTACTTTCTACCATCCTCCAATGCCTAAACCCCATTATTCATATGCAAATACAAGGCTAAAGAGATCGAGTTGTCGTACCTTATTTTTTGTGTTCGATGTTGATCCCTTTTCACGCTTGCTCACTCTTCGAATGAAACTCTCCTCCCAATGTTGACCTACATTTACAAAATACAAACAAAGAAATCCACATGCATTTGATCTATGAACTAATGGGTTAGATATTTAATCAACATCTAATCAATATTCAAACAATGAAAACCTCATATGGTGGGACGGGAAAAGTACTTCTTTTATTAATCTCACGAGAATACCTTACAATAGTGAGATCTACCACTGCTCCTCGAATTTGGTCATGGTCTCCTCTTCAACTGTGCTCCAACTACTTCTGTATATGCTTCTCTTCACACAATAGTTGCAAAAGGTTGAGGCAAGGGGAATGTTAATTCGGGTAGAGTTTTCTTACTATGATTTTCCTCCTTTCAAATGGGACCCCTACCCATTCTTTTATAGGCTAAAAGGAGATAGTTATTTGGTCAAGTGACTGGCCATGCATGGTCTAAAGGTTTAGTTAACTTACCTAAAACTGTGTGTTCCGTCAGCAACTTTCCATTTTTCGTTCTTTTGTAGGTACACGCGAGTTGTAGTGGGTCAGATAGCATGTACACATGTGCTATAGTGGGTCATCTAGAGTGTACATGTGGGTTGTAGTGGAGTAGAGCACATGTTCCTTTAAAAAGTGTGTTTTTAAGAAGAGTTGTTCAGTACTACCTTGGAAAAGAAGGAATATGAGATGGCCTGATGTCAGGTAAGCATGTCTGGTGAAAATTAGGGTTATAACATATGCCCCCTAATGTGTGAGGTGAGAAGATCATATGATGGATGAAATACATTATCAATCTTTATCAACGTACCAAACCAGTGAGCCCAGGGACCAGAATTCGGGAGGTGCCATCTGTAAAATAACAATTGTCTCACTGAGGCGGGCATACCCATGCTCGGGATGAAATAAAATCATGGATGCCAATAAAATACACTACATATCCATGTCATATAACTATATAAAGTGTAGCTGTGAGAAATACATAGTGGATCTACATCTCGAAATCAAAAAGATATACATGTATAGTATCCATATTCTAGAATCTGATAAGGCCTGATGGTTGGAGATGAGGTATTCAAAGCTTGAGCATCAACTTCAAAATCTTCAAAACATGGGTAGGAGTGTAATATGAGTGTATGACTTCACTACCCAGAGGTATTCCACGGCTCGTCGGGCATGGACTAGAGGATCTTGATGATCAGACTGAAGGTTTCATTGATTTCTAACAAAGACTTGATTAGACTTTTGGGATGGCTAGGCATGAGGGAAAGAAACAAACTACAGAGGGGGTGACTCAAGCTTGGTAAAAACTTCCCTTGGACAATAGCACGACAAATGATGAGACTCAAGTAGCATGGAATTGACATAAGTTCACGACGCAGGAGGCAACACAAACTCTCCATATGTTTGGAAGAATAACCAAACGGAGGAGGAAACATCTCTATGTAGAGAGAACAACTTCCTAAGGTCATATTAAATCCCAGAGCTTGACGAACAAATGGAAGGATGTGCATTATCCATGGGCAATTCATTGTGTTTCCAATAAAAGGAAAATATTTTTCCCTTCCTCTTTTTGGTGTATATTTGATTTTTATTTTCTTTTTCAATAATCGTGGAAAAAGAATAAAAGAATGCTATGTTACAAAGGATGAACGAGTGTCGCAAACATACTAGTTCTAGGTGAAAGGAAAAGACTAATGTTCAGAGCAAGGACACTCAGAAAAATCCCTCCAAGGGTCAAGGTGTCAAGACGTAAAGGCATAGTGCTAGAAGGATTGCGTTACGAGGCATGCTTCGAATGGTTCAGTTGAGAGAAACATGGAGCCGACATTAGGCCAAAGACGTAGGAATGAAAATGTGGTTAACAAGACACAATGATAATGTCCTTCCATGTAAGTTTAACGAGCCCAGAGAAGGTAAGCTCGGTGTTTTTTCATTTTAGAGTGTCTGAAAAAATGTAAAAGGAGACTCCATTGGGGTACCTTTTTCGAAGGTAGTCTAGTTGGCTTGAAAAAGGGGTAAACTAGCACCGAAAAAGCATCTATTCAAAACCATTTTAATGAGTGTGATAAAAACAAGATCACTCGGCAATTTTTTCATTTTTAAGGAGTCTGAAAAAATATTAACTCTGGACTCTGTCAGGAATGTTCTTCTAGACCAATTTAACGAGTGTGAAAGAATAAGGTCACTCGACGATCTTTTCAATTTTAGGGAGTCTGAAAAGAGTTTAACTATGGACTCCATGGGGGTTCCTTTTTCATAAATTTAGTCCCTCAGGCCCGAAAAAGGGTTAAAATTATACCTGAGAATACTCTTCTAGGGAATTGAGGCTCCTAGAGTATACCTTTTTTCGTACAGTTGACCATCCAGACCGAAAAAGGGGTAAACTACCGCCGTCCAGACCTGACTTCAAATTTCATTTTAGCGAGTGTGAAGGTCAACAAGATCACTCGACAATATTTTCATTTTTAGAGGGTCTGAAAAGGGCGTAAAAGAAGACCCGTTGGGGGCTACTACTCATGTATGAAACTGGTTCAGGTAGAACCCGCTACTAGGCTCAAACCAAGAGTCTCTTCGATAGTCAACCTGGAAAGTCTCCCAAAAGGGAAGAAAACACAAACCACGGTGTAAGTCCTCCCGCGGTATAGAAATCATAGTCATGGCTTCAAGGATAGCCTCATCTGAAGGCAATTCAAAATCCGGGAAATCACGCAAACAAGGGTCGACAGTCCCAAAGGGTGAAGTAAACTGACCATACTCCATATGATGATGGAGGTTCTAGCCAGGACTCGCAAATTCTATTAGCGAAGAATCACAATCACGAGGGCTTGAGGATCTACAAACAACAATATCAGACTCAAAACGATACTCAAGCCCACTTGGACCAAGAGGGGGAAGCAAGGGCTCCCATGCCCCCATTGGATAAACCAAAGGATCAATTGTCGATTCCAAGTTTCGAGAAGGAAAACATGATTGCAGAGGTTCCTTCTCAGAAGAAATTGAACACCGAGGATAAGACACCACATAATTAACCTGTGGCGGGGTGGAGTCTACATGAACACTAGGAACATATAAAGGGGTAGCCTAAACTAACGTTGAATTAGGATGGTGATTATCAGATTCCATCTTGTCAATAGTGAAAATTCTTCCATTGTGAGGGAAATGCATCACCCAAAAGAGCGTAGATACAACAATGTTCATATCATATACATAATCATGCCCGAGAAGCATATTGAAATCTAACAGGCCTTGCACCACTATAACATCGACATGGACAATCTTCCCACCTAACGAGATAGGCAACTAAGGAAGATCCCCCAAATATTCACTAGGATGTTTGTCAAAATCCAACAACTCATGTGAAGCAAACACAAGCTTGGGAGAACACAAGACTTTCCAAACCGAGGAGGATAAAATACTTGCAGAGGCTCCTTCATCCACAATAAATCGATAAATGTTTGTTGAATTAACTTCAACCCTTTTTTGAAAGGGTGAGGATGAAGGAAGACGAGGCTCAACAAGGTCATTCCAATCAAAGGAAACCATCCTAGGAATTGGAGGGGGTGTGCTCAGAATGAGCAGAATGCCCCCTTGTTCTGAAAATACTGAACCAAAAATGCTAAAAACATAGTCGGTAGACATGTCACTCCCCAAAATAAGAGTGGGATCATCCGATGACTACATCGTCATGACTACTTTCACAACCAATAGTTGAATAGGATGCAAGACTACATGATCTAAAGGTACCTCACCCCCCAAAAGAGGAGTGGGATCAGTCGATGACTGCATTGTCATGACCACTTTCGCAACCAATGGTTGAATAGGATGAGAGACTACATGGTCTAAAGGTACCTCACCCCCAAAAATAGGAGTGTGATCAGCCAATGACGGCATTGGCATGGCCACTTTCACAACCAATGGTTGAATAGGTTGTGAGACTACATGATCTAAAGGTACCTCACCCCCCAAAAAAGGACTGGGATCAGCCGATGACTACATCGACATGAACACTTTCGCAACCAATGGTTGAATAGGCTCTGAGACTACATGGTCTAAAGGTACCTCACCCCCCAAAAGAGGAGTGGGATCAGCCGATGACTGCATCAGCATGATCACTTTTGCAACCAATGGCTGAAAATACTATGAGGAAACCTCAGAAGACTCAGATTCAAAAGATCTTGTAGACAGGGACCACAATCTTCGAACCTCAAGAAGGCCAGGGCACAAATTAGTGAGGTGATCTCCCTTGCAAATATTACAAGGTAACTTAGGCTTACGTCCTATCCGTCTAGGTTTCTCAACAAAATCAATACCCCTAGCATGACTAACAGCGGACGGTTTCACATCTCCAACACGACTTGCAGAGGTTAGTGATGGGTCGATAACATGACTTGCAGAGGCTACAGACCTATTACCAGTATGACTAGCAGTGACTGGACTTTTTCCCCCAGCTAGACTTGTAGAGGGTGGGTGCTTTCCCCCAGCATAACTTGCAGAGGCTAGGTGTTGGTCTTCAATGTGACTTGTAGAGGTTTTCGACCTATCTCCAACATGACTCGCAGAGGTTGGTGATTTCTTCTTCCTATTCTTCCTCTTTCTATTTTGTTTAGACTTTTGGTTACTAGTAACTGTATTTTCACTAGAGGCGAGAGAAGGAGGGAGAGAAGACTTTGTTGATGAAGAAACATCAATAGGGTGCCGATGACTTAAGGTTCTTAACTAAGAAGCATCAAGAGCATTCGGGACATTTGGAATGGTACCCAACCAAACCGGTAGTCCCACATTCGACCCAAGAATGTATAAAGTGGCCATCAAAGGGACACCAATGTTTTCGAAGAAGGGAAAAACACAAAAATCCCCTTGTGAAGGGGATCCTTGGTTGGTATCATCGGGAACTTTATCCATGAAGATATTATGCACAGGTTATCTCCTTGTAGGATCATTCAAGTCCGTAAAAGTCTCGCACACTGACTCTGAAGAAACAATGTTATCAAAACAATGCCTATAAAGAGGCGGCTCTATGTTTCTAAGAAGAAGACTGAAAAGTCCTCACAACCAGTGGAGTGGGCGGTCTACCACCCTAGGTCAGAGACCCAAAGAAATGACCGACTAAATCACTATGGAAAACTAGGGAGCATAGAGCACACACTAAAAGTTCCTAAAGGAAAATTAGGTAAACGACTAACTAGTTGGAAGAACAGTTACTACAACCAACACTAGAGTAACTTATCGGTGCAAGTGCAACTCGAATACAGAAGCACCCTCTGGGTATACTCTACAAAGCATGGCCTGATGTTTACCCTAGATACTATGATATACCCCTACGGTCACTTGTGTAAGTCCCTAAAATAAAGGCAACTAGGTTGCCAGCTCATGAACAATCACCAGGTGGGTACAATCGACAGTCGAGTGGACCGCAATGAGAAGGGTATCAAGCCCGAAACCTATAAACGTTATCAAAAGAAATTGTTACAGAAGACGATTGAGGACCTTGAATGGATTCTAGACCCACGAAGCTCTGTGGAAAATGCGATCAACGAAATCCCAAGACAAGTCCTCTATATGCATTCCCCACTATGCTTTGTCCAGCTTTGGAGGGGTTATCTCTGCTACCTTTACGCATGCGACCTCATGTTTATCCCCTGTGTTAGAGGGGGGTCACAGATTATTTCCATGTTGTTGGACTTCTACACTCCTTAGCACAGACTTGTATGTTTTTTTTATAGCCTTGAAGAGTTTCCTCTCCAACCTAAATCAAGGCTCTATCCTAATCTAGTTGATGGACCCTACAAACATAATGTCTAGTTATTTTTAATTAGCGTTCTTTTTAAGGCTTGATTTACTCAAAAGGTGTGGTAGTGCAACTAATGTTGTTAAGACTCTCGCAAAAAGAATAAATGATAAGAACACTAGCAAAGAACTATTATCTTTTTCTTTTTCTTTTAAAATGCTTTTAGAATTAGAAGAAAACACAACAATATGTTAATCTCTTTTTCCTTTTCAAATAACAATGCAAACCAAATGCCAAGAAAGAAAGAGACCTAACAATCTAAGTTTTTTTTTATATTTTCCTCCAATCAAAGAAGAAATAACAAAATATTCTAAAAGAAACTGATGAATACACGATTCATGGCTCCCAGCCATGAGGGGGGAATTTGTTTTCAAAATGCAACTCATTTTTATTAAAATTTCAAGCTAAAAAAAAGTTAAAAAAGCTAAGAAACAGAAGAAATCTTTTAATGAAAAAGAAATCTATGCTGGAGTCTAACCTAAGCTAAAACTTCTATGATAGAGACTATAATCAGACAATAAAATCCCCCCAAAAATGACTCTTGACAGGAAAGAGGATGACTGCCTCTTCAAACAAATTTCTAGACAGACACGCGACTGTCACTTCAACAACCAGTGTATGCACGCAGGCTATCCAAGGGTAGGTCACGTATGCATGCATACAAGCCCACTACAGGCTGTGTGTGCCTCTTTTTTCCCTCAAAAAAGAAAGACAAGTAGCTAAGCTCAGGCAGGGAGTACTGGTATTGAAAACCATAACCCCTTAAAGGTGCAAAAACTTACTTTGACAAAGAAGAGGCAAGAAAACTTTAGCAAAGCAAAGCTAACCTGAGGTCTTACCTAACTAGTGACTACACACAGAGACCAGGAAAGGATCCAGAAGACCCCTGAGAAGGATCACTTATGATAGGGGAGAGGATGACTGCCTCTTCCTGAGAAGGATTTTCTATATTTTCAGACACGCAGCTAACACTTCAGCAGCATGCATGCATACGCAGGTTGACTAAAAGTAGGGTGCGTGCACACATGGGCTACCCTTCTACACGGAGTGTATGACTCTGATGTTTTCAAAAACGGAAAAAGAAACAGTCTGGTAAGCAAGGCAGGGAGTATTGGTATTGAGAACCAGAATCCCTGAACACTCAGACTCTTGCAGAGAAAAAAAAAAAAAGCAATAAAACCAATTTTAAAATACCCAACAAGGCATCCCCAAAAAACCCTACAGACTCCCCAGTATGGTCCCCAATTCTTTTGTGGGTGGGAAATCCCTCCTACGGACTAGAACTAGGGGTATTATCATGCATGTAGAAATGACCTAAAGCTTCCTACTTTCTACCATCATCCCATGCCTAAAACCCATTATTCATATGCAAATACAAGGTTAAAGAGATCAAGTTGTCGTACCTTATTTTCCGTGTTCGATGTCGATCCATTTTCACACTTGGTCACTCTTCGACTGAAACTCTCCTCCCAATGTTGATTTGCATTCACAAAATAAAAATGAAGAACTCCACATGCATTTTATCTATGAACTAATGGGTTAGAGATTTAATCAAAATGTAATCAATATTCAAACAACGAAAACCTCATATGGTTGAACGGGAAAAGTACTTCTTTTATTAATCTCAAGAGAATACCTTACAATAGTGAGATCGACCACTGCTCCTCGAATCTGGTCCTAGGATTCTCTTCAACTGTGCTCCAACTACTTTTGTATATGCTTCTCTTCACACAATAGTTGCAAAAGTTTGAGGCAAGGGGAATGCTAATTCGGGTAGAGTTTCTTTACTATGATTTTCCTCCTTTCATATAGGACCCCTACCCCTTCTTTTATATTCTAGAAGGAGCTAGGTATTTGGTCAAGTGACTAGCCATGCATGGTCGAAAGGTTTAGTTAAGTTACCCAAAACTGTGTGTTCCGTCAGCAACTTTCCATTTTTCGTTCTTTTGTAGGTACACGCAAGCTATAGTGGGTCAGCTAGCGTGTACACGCAGGCTGTAGTGGGTCAGCGAGAGTGAACACACATGTTGTAGTGGAGTAGGGAGGGTGTGCGTTTAAAAAGGGTTTTTTTAAGAAGAGTTTTTTAGTACTATCTTGGCAAATAAGGAATATGAGATGGCATGATGTCAGGTAAGCATGTATGGTGAAAATTAGGGTTATAACAGGGGTCTGGGGTCAAGTGGGGGTTCAGGAGAGAATTCCCCAAAGGAAAAAGTTTCTTGTAAATGTATATTTTAATTTCATAATAAATATGGACCGTTCATTATAAGGTCGCATATTTGATGATAGAAGTTATGTTAGGGTTTTTTTCCTTAGAAGGAAACCCTCTTTTATGAGGGAATTGTATTGCACTTGTGTATCATTGTGAATATTATATTCTGAGAGAGGAGACTGTGAGAGAAAGAAGAGGAAGTTACAATGGTTGTGTTGTAGGTTGTATCCCTTCATTTGTTGGATAATAATAAAGGAAGGACCTAGAAATTTATCTAGTAGATGTATCCCACACTGGGTGAACCACGTATATTTGTGTCTCTATTGTATTATGTATCTTTTGTGTTTTATTCTTAGAGAGGATACCGTGAGAGAAAGAAGAGGAAGTTACTATGGGTGTGTTTTAGGTTGTATCCCTTCATTTGTTGGATAATAATAAAGGAAGGAACTGGAAATTTCTCTGGTGGACGTAACACATTCTGGGTGAAACATGTATATTTATGTATTTATTGTCTTGTGTATATCCTATGTTTTATTTCTACATTTGTATTATTTTATTACTCCACAATACTGTTTTTCAAACAATTGGTATCAGATTGAAAGGTAAATCATAGGAAAAGAGGGTTCTTGGTTCGAGTGGGAGAAATTGCGAAAGATGGAAAGTTTAGGGTCGAGAAATTTAACGTCTAAAACTACTAGTTATGGAAGATGCAGATGGAAAATTATTTATCAAAAGGATCAATTCCTACCATTGGGTGGAATATCAAAGAAGGAGACGGACTTGAAGGACGAAGAATGGGAGGTTCTTGACAAAAAGGAACTAGGAACGATATGGTTGAGCCTGGCAGCATCAGTGGCTTTCAATATTTCAAAAGAAAAGACAACGAAGGAGTTGATGGATGCATTGGCTAAACTGTATGAAAAATGCTCGACATCCAATAAGTTTTTATTAATGAAGCACTTATTTAATATGAAGATGTCACAATGTGGGTCTATTGCAGATCATTTAAATGAATTTAATATGGCTACTAATCGGCTAATTTCTGTAAAATTGGAATTTGATGATGAGGTCAGGGCTCTTATAATGATGTGCACATTGTGAGAAAGTTGCAATGCCTTGGTCATGGTTGCAAGTAACTCTGTCTCTAGTTAAAACACTTTAAAATTTGATGATGTTGTTGGTGTTATCCTTAGCAAGGAAATGCGATGGAAAAGCACAAGTGAGACATCAACTAATGCATTAAACATGGAGAACAAGGGAAGATGAAAGGATATAGGAAAGGGATCAGGGAACCTTGGGAATTCTAGGAAGGAAAGATCCAAATACATAATAGATAGAATAGTATGAAGAAAGGACATATTAATAAAGACTTCAGAGCTCCAAAGAAATGAAGAGATGGAAAACAAGAAAAAAATCAGGAAGAAACTGTAACAGGTGATGTTTTACAAGATGATTTGATTCTCTTACTAGATAATATTTCTGAGTCTTGGGTAGTAGATTTAGGGGTTTTATTTCACTCCAAACCCCATAGGAAACATTTTCTAGATTATGTTCAAGATAATTTTGGACAGGTTTGTTTGGGTGATGATGCACCATGAAAAATTGTTGGAATGGGAAAGGTGAAAATAAAGCAAAGGAATGGAAACCAATGGTTGTTGAAATAGGTAAGACATTTTCTAGATATAAGGAAAAAAATAAATTCAATAGGGCAAAAGGTGTCAAGGTAGACCCTAATAAGATTAAAGCCATTGTTATCACTGAAATTTTGTCCGCAAATGGTTACAGGAATCCAGCATCTTCAAACAACTATGAGTCCATCCATGGACCAAAATTACCAAAAAATCATTTCCAAAAGGTTCAAAACTATACAACCAGTTATAAAATCAAGATGTGTTATAACTACAAAGGACACGCACACACATGCGCCATCTAGAAAAGAAGGAAAAGCGCACGATGCGCGACTGTGGATGCTAAAATCCGCGCACACCTCAAAACTATGCATTTATGAGATTGGTCGGCCTCCCACCCACTTCTAGTTCAGCTTCCAAGTTGATTTCACATCCAAATCTGGGTTGGGTGGCTAGTCAAAGACCTAAAGGTGCCCTAAACAACCCCTTTTCACACTAAAAGTTGGTTGCATAATTCCTCAAAGTGATGCTATAAAACAAGGCCATGGGTTCACTACATTTTCAAGGAATTCATTTCCAAGGTTATGTTGATGCTATTCTCTTAGGGAATCCTCTTTTCTCATCAAGAGAATACTAGCATCATTCCATTTGGGCAATCCACCTCACCTTTTGAGTGGGTTAGCTTGGGATTTTTTCACCATTTCTTTCAAGTTTCAAAGTTGTAAGAAGAGCTCAATTGTGGGGGTCTAAGAGCCCTCCCTTGGAGGAAGAAGGGACCCAAAGTCCTCTTTCTTCTTGGTGTTTTATTTTCACTAATATAATCATTTCCATTGGTGACATGAGTCTTGTTTGTTTCTTGTTCTTATGTCCTTATGCTCAATATTTTAGTTGTTCTTTCCTTTCTTAGTTTAAATTCTTAGTTTATCCTTTTATGTTTATTTTTCTAACCATTTCCTTCACTGTTGTCTTGCTTAGCTAACCCAAATAAGATTGTAAGCACCTCTATTTTTCTCATTCAGGTGACAAAAGAGGCGCAACATATTGGTGAATCCACTGGGGAGAGGTATCAATTTCCTACCACATTTGGGTTTTTCTAGCTCTTCTTTCGGTTTATTTAACCTGAAGGTACCATAACCGGCCCAAGCCGACCTGCAAAACATCCAATTCAAAGCTGAGTTGAGAGAATTCCATTTGGAATTTTCTTCATGGTTGTGTGACAGTTGTGCGCGGGTTTATTCGCCCACAGTCATGCTTCGTGCACATGTGCGCCAAAATTACCGTGTTACTCAATGCTTTCTGCGCACCTGCACCCAAAAGTCTTTTTCGATTCACGCATTGGCGCTCAATGCGCCTCTGTCTACTCTGAGACCCACGCACCTATGTAGAAAAATACAAATTGTAAGCCTTTTCATGATTTGTGGAAGGCCCCTAGCCTCCTTAAAAATGATTCCATGCATATTGTAATCTGCACCACACTTAGTTCCCTCTCCATATAAAGGGATTAGTCAAAAACACATAGGCACTTAGGAGGTTTAAAAATCATTATTTCCTATTTTTCTTTCATTTTGCCACATGGATGGCTTGCTTTGACTAATGAGTATAAGTTGGAATCATTTGTAATCACATAAAACTTGCATTGGGACCAGAAATTGGATAACAATCGTTGACTATGCTCTTCTCTTGCGCTTCAAAGCAACCTTGAGAACCAGAAAAAGGTTGTAGGACAATTTCATCTCCCTTAAAAAGACTAAACCTTTAGGAGAGGACAACATCCCCCTTAGGAATCCTCTTAGTTTATTTTTCAAACACATCTCAAGATTGTAATGGGCCCATACATGCCCACATGCTACAAAGATAAGATAGTATTGAAATTTACTTTCTTATATTAAATCACTAGGGAAGTTTAAAGGTTTTTTGTAATGGGCCCATACATGCCCACATGATCACAATATAGGATAGTTGCAAAGATTTCTTAGAATAGATCACAATAGGGAGTTAAAGGAATAGTAAATGACCCACATGTCCACATGCTAGTTTCCTAGGGATTTTTGAATTCTGCAAGGTTGTACCAAAGGAATTTAATTAATTAGGTAATCAACACTTGTAAGGACCAAGCAAAGTCCACATGCAACAAGGTGACACCTAATTTATTAAAAGTTGGCACACTTTCACTCATTCACACAAAAAAGTCACCTCTCACTCACATAGTTTTCATCTCGAAACGTGGAGGTTGAAGTAAGTTTCCTCCAAATGGATTCTAAAACACCCCACTCTTTTCTTGATGAAACTATCCCCTCCCACTTAATTTCAACGAGATTGGCTCACACCCCCAATCTCTCAAACAACCACATCTAAAAAATTTCTAAAAACTCACTAAAGTTTCCTCCACAAGAGGTGCCAAAAGAAATATTTTAGTCTAGGTAGGATTTCGGGGATAGGCATCCAAATAACTCCCTGTTATCTGGTTCTCACATTTTCAAAACAACAGAAGTTGTCAAATAGGGAACTTTAAATCCTCCAAGTCATGTGTTCCTAACACCATAAGGCAGGGAGATATCTATGAAGGGTTGAAGGTCAAGGTCCAGTTGTTCTGTGCATCCCCCCTTGAGGCACCCACCTCTTGGACAGGATCCATCCCATGACCCATTTCTTAGGCCGAAAATCTAAATGTCAAACTTTGACTGAGGTACCTAGTGACCAAATTTTAGGACATCTACCCAGGTGGCAATTGTGGGCTGCAATTGCACCTTGATCATATTTTTTGTGGCTATTGGGAAATATTTCCAGCTCTTTCGGGATATGCCCCCTCTACCCCTCATTATCACTGATTACTTCATCCTTCACTAGTTTCTCTTTGGGTGACTTCAGACCCCACTATTGAGTACTACTGGAAGGTGCAATGCTATTTGAGAGGAAGGATGTTATGTCTTTTAGGACATAAGAATTTTTTTTCTTTGATCCCCCACGTGGACAAAAACCACATATCCACATATATGCTTCTTTATCAAAACACTTTATGTATGATGCACTTATGATTATATTTGATTTAGATATATATCGTGTAAAGTTAAAAAAATTGTAGCAAACGCTCTTGTTTATTTATTGCTCTCACCACCATCCTCACACATCCACTCAGCTAGTCGAACATCATAGGGGACCCACAGAACCCCCGTCGTTCCAGACGCTTGCTAAACCTCCCTCCTATTTTACGAGGAGTTCCTAGTCTTGCCAACTCATCGGCTCCACCTTCTCACACTCATGTGAGTGCCACTATCTCAGGGTCAGCTTTGCTTGGTTCCACATTACTTGGGTCCAATTCCCAAGTTCCACCATCCACTCACTCTCCTTTACACATAAGCAGGGGGGAAACTTCCTCTCAAGGGGGAAGTAGCAACCCACCTAACCCCCCTCAAGGGTCAGGTTCACATAACACTCACACCATGGCTGGAACTAATCCTCCACCACCACTCCAAATGCCATATTTGGCCTCTCTCAACATACCAGATCTAAGAAAACTCACAAATGATCCCATATTGCATAACCCCACATGGCCTGCAATGCCTAACAAACTACCTTCAGATATACCCAAGTTTGAAGGAAAGGCAGGACATGACCCTGCTAACCATGTCATGACTTTTCACTTATGGTGCTCTTCCAACAACATTATGGATGATTCCATCCAACTACGATTATTTCAACGCAGCCTCACTAGCCCATCAACCAAATGGTATGTAGACAAAAAATCAGGGTCCCATGCGACCTTCGAGTCTTTGGCCAAAGAATTTTTTACCTTCTTCGAATTACCAATCCGCCATGACAAAGGTCTTGAACTACTCTCTAATTTTAAACAAACCTCAGCCACACATATCGCTGACCACATTAATGAGTGGCATCGACGACGTAGTTTGTGCAAAGCAAAAACCACCAAACAACAATGTCTTGATTAGTTTCTCAAATCACTTGTCTCTTTCCTTGGTAAAGATGTGGCTTCCACCTTCCCTCAATCCAAAGAATAAGCCATCAATAAGGATAAACAATATGACCTCATATATTCACAATCAGGATACTTATACACAGTGTTTCCTGATCTCCCAAAACCCATGCCATTTCTCCAAGATAAACTTGTGATGTCTCACTCAACAGACAGATTGATTGGTAATACCACACACCACAATCCACAAACCCAACAACCACCAATGTATGGCACACCTCAATATCCACCGGCATATGGAGGAACCTCTTATTATCCTCCACCCCATTATCAACAACCATACCCTGTTGCCCTTCCTCCACCCCCCAGTGAGCCACCACTGACACCCACAATACGCCCACCCACCCAAACAAGTTCTAGTACTCCCTCTACCTTAGCTTATACTCTACGTACTAGCAAAAGCGCCACACCTTCCTATGTACCTTACGGATCATTACCACAAAATAATTTTTACTTTCCATTTCCTATCCCTCCACAACCTATGGCTCCACCACAAGGACACCCTCATGCTGGGGTTAATTTTGTTCAACCCTCTCTCATTCAGCAATATCAAAATTTTGCACGGCTGAATACGGAAAATCCAACCCATCAGTCAAATAATTCCAAAAAGAAAGGAAAAAACCGGAACAATAACAACCCAGGTCAAGGACGAAATCACCCCCAACATAACCAACCTACTGGGGGCAACCAGAATCAAGGGAGTCATAACCCCCCGGGGGGGCACAACAACAGGCGTCAAGGGAAAAATAACAATAACCTTCGAACCAACTTCCCCTGTGCCCTTTGTGGTGAGTTCGGTCATTATACTCATCATTTCCCCCAAATCACTGATTTTAAACAGATGAAAGACTCAGGGCATGGACCACATCCTCCAGCACCGCCTGCTCCTCAGCAGCCCCCACAAAAATGCGTGCAACAACCACCCCCATTCGTGCTGCAGAACCCCATTCCACACCAAGGAGTGATGAACACCCAACAGGACATGCATCCCACCCCACCACAGTTGGGACAATATCTCAATCCAAGAAATCCCATAGATCATACTATCCTCCTCACTAGTGAGGAAGAAGTATTTCTACAAACATGTAGTCGTGAATACCATGCACCCCCTGAGTCTCCTCCCACTCCCCCAGAACCCATCCCAGCACCAACATGAGCCCCTTTGATGATCCCTGTCCCTAACACAGAAACACATCTTCACATCCCTCACATCCCATTGCAAGGGAATTTCCACAACCCTCAGGCTAGGGCATCTCATAATTAAAGTTTGGTCGATGACTTGGCAGAATCCCCGGTTGCCATGTGAGTCTTAGAAGTACTTCAAACTTGCCCCACTCAGTGAAAGTCATTACTTTCTGCCTTGGGGGTAGTCGACCCTGTGGACACTCAACTCATCACATTTTAGCTCGACAGTGGAGAACCTCGCCTCCCCATTCTCATCGCTTTTCAAATCCCAGTGAAAATTTGGAACATTACAGTTCATCGGTGCATCATTGATGAAGGTTCATCCACATGCATCATGTCCAAATTGGTATGGCAGAAACTTGGTTCCCCCGAACTCATACCATCTTCCATCACCTTAAGAGCTTATGACGGACGACCATATTCTCCCGAAGGGCTCTTCCAAAATGTCCCCATAGAACTCGGGGGAAAGACCATTCTCATTAACATTGAATTTATCGATGCCCCACTCGATTACAATATCTTGTTCGGTCGTAGCTACATGTACGGTATGAAGGAAGTTGCCTCTTCTGTCTTTCAAACCATGATGTTCCCTCATAAAGGGAATATCATTACCATTGATCAAGTTTGACATTATGAGCCTAACCCATCTATCAACATTGATAACATTCTCCCTTTTGTCCATACTAATCCTGAGACATACCCACTCATAGAAATGGGACCTAGAATTTTCAAAGACCCATCCTTGTTAGGAACTTACCATGGTGCACCAATGCTCATCCATCCTTCCAACCAGGTATGTGTCATCTCATCCAAAGGAACTGACATAGATGATATGCTTCCTCCCAATGAGTCTTCTCTCATATCTTACGTCCCACTAGTCATAGAGCCCCTCCCTCAAGATCCTTCTGTGAACTCGTCAACTTCAATAGTTCACGATCTCACTTCACCCCAAGGCCATGTCCCATTTTGGGAGATAGTTCCCCAAGACATTACTCAAATCTCCTTCTTTTACCCTCCACCAAGCGTACAAGCTTTCCAAGTAGTTGCAACACTTACCCTCCCTAATATGGTGCTGGCAATCCCAGTTTGGTATTTACATCCACCAGAGATGGTTCCTCAACCCTCCCTTCCCCCCCAAACAGAAGGAATCCCAATGCAGATTCCCATACTCACTCCCACCATACCCTCTACACCACCACTCACTAACCTCCCTACCACATCTGGGGGTAGGCGAAAGAAGAAGGAGCCCATAGCTCCACTTCCCCAATGCATCCAACCTCCTTGCATGCTATGTGAGAAATATGGACACCCAACCAACAAATTCTCATCCCTACTTGAGTTATGTAACCTAATTCAACTCAAACAAACACCATCACCATTCGTCACTTTATCATGTACTGTCGCTACGCTCCCTAACATAAGTAGCAAAGGACTGCGAACCAAATTTTCTTGTCCCATATGTTCACAATATGGCTATTATACACACCATTGCCCAGCGCTACCTTACTTCTAACAAACATTAGTAGAAGTACGCCAAAGCTTCCAGCACAAACCTAGTCCAGCTATGTCATCCCCACTAAACAACACTTACATCCATTATGTCATGACTTCAGTCAACGAACGTATGAGATGCCCTTGCTCTCTATGTGAATCCTTAGATCATTTCACATATCAATGTCCTATGATCATTGAATACAGGCAACGCCAAGTGACCCTGATTCAAACTCCTTCACCCCCTATAGAATCATGATTAACCTTACCCCATCAATAGAGGTTCTTCATATTATTTCTCCTGAACCAAAACCACTCCCTATTCCTCCATGGTTCTTGGATAACTTATATGAGGATTTACCCCCAAATCCCCCCAATTCTCCCATTCATTTCCCCACGGAAATTTTACGCCCAACTACCACTTATAATCCTCAGTATGTCGATATTTGGTTTATGACGAGCGAACCATCGCAACCCCATTCCATAATTCCCCCTTCTTCTTCATCACTAGAGGACAACCACACGGTGACAGTCATCGATATCCCTCTTTTAGATCCCTTTTATTCCCACCAATTCCACTATGAAGAGGACATACTCGAGGAATTAACCACCCCCGACTACCCATGGGATGTGCTACACCATAGAGCGCTCTTCTTTTCACAGCAATCCTTCATGCCTCCTAACCAACACCCCACATACGTAGTCGAAACCAAGGATTTTATCCCATCTGGGCATATCGACTGGTTCAACAACCCCATCCCTTCCCCTGATGCTTTTGAAGAAGTCAATATGGCCAAAATTTACCCTACCATAAAAATCAATATTTCCATAAAAAATGGAGTCGTAGAGGAAATCACCATTGGCGCCGCATGCACCCCTCAAGAAATCACCACCTACAAAGCCCTCTTCCAAGAATACTAGGATATTTTTACCTAGTCATACACAAAGATGCCTGGCCTTGATCCCTCTATTCTTGAACATTGCATAGACACTTGGCTTGATATCACACCGGTTCGCCAAAAACAATGACTGCTACACCCATCCAAAGTAGCGGCCATTAAAGTCGAGATTGAAAAATTACACATTGCTAGGTTCATCTACCCCATCGCCTATACCTCATGGGTCTCCAACCCTGTATGCGTTAACAAAAAATAGGGCACTATCCATGTATGCAAGGACTTTCGCGATCTCAATCACGCCTATCCCAAACACAACTTTCCAATGCCTTTCATCGATCAAATTATCGACCACTGTGCAGGCCACGAGGCTTTATCCTTCATGGACGGTTTCTCTAGCTATAATCAAATCCAAATCCATCCAGTTGATCAATACAAAACCGCATTCACCACCCCTTGGGGTACTTTTGCATATCGTTTCATGCCTTTTAGCCTAAAAAATGTTGGCGCAACTTTCCAACGGGCTATGACATACATTTTTCACGATCTGACTCATATCATCCTAACATGCTTGGACGACCTCACCACTTGATCCAAAAAATGCAATCGGTATCTTGATGATTTATGAACCAACTTCCAAAGGTGTCATCAGTACAACATCCGCTTGAACCCTCCCAAGTGCTTGTTCTGCATCACAGTCGGGCGCCTCCATGAATTCATTGTTTCCCAAAGAGGTATTATCATGGATCCCCTCAAAGTCCAGGCCATCACAGAAATTCCACCACCCCATAATTTACGCCAACTCTAGAGCCTACAAGGAAAAGCTAACTTTTTACGGTGATTTTTCCCAGACTATGCCACTCAAGCACACATCTTATTTCCCTTACTATGCCACGGCATCCCATTCCATTGGGATGAACATGCCCAAAAATCTTTCCATGATCTTAAAATGGCACTTTCCAACGCCCCTTTAATTAGTTCACCCAACTATAATCGCGACTATATCCTCTACATATCAGCGTCAGTCGTCTCAGTAGCAGGAGTTCTCGTTCAAATCGGTGATGATGATTGTGAGCATGTCATTTACTACATTAATAAAAACCTCTAAAGGCCACCCTTGAATTATAATCACGAAGAGAAATATCCCTTGCAGTCGTCCTCATAGTCTAGAAACTACGCCATTACATTCTTCTTCACACCACCAAAGTCATAGCAGATTCCAACCCCATGCAATACTTGCTCAGTCGTTGGTAGATTAACGGTAAATTTGCCTGATGGATCGTTATCCTTCAGGAGTACAATCTCAAATTTTTAACACCCAAGAGAAAGAAATCTCTCATCCTCACCGAACTCGTCACAGCCTTCCCCTCCGATACTACCAGTTCCCCCGTCAATACCGACTTCCCCGATGAACATCTCTTTTACATTACTTCGGATGATCCTTGGTACAGCGACCTCCTCGTCTACCTCTGATCCCAAAACTTCGGTAACCACCTCTCATGAAATGATCGTCGTCACATTTTCCACCATGCCCCCTTCTATCTCCTCATCAGAGATATCTTATATCGGTGAGGGATCGACACCATACTTTGTCGATGCTTGACTATTGATGAGGCCGATAGAGTCTTGAACGACTGCCATAGTGGCACATGTGGGGGCCATCTCTCAGGGATGTCCACCACTCAAAAAATCATACGCACAGGTTACTTTTGTCCTACATTGTTTCGTGATTGCATTCATGTCATGAAACGATGCAATAAATGTCATTTTTATGCCAAAAAAGCACGAGAACCACCTACTCTCTTACACCCAGTCATTACTGCAGGCCCCTTTTGTAAATGGGGCATCGACTTCATGACCTGCAACCCTTCATACAGCAATGGACACAAATACATCATTGTCACAGTCAATTACTTCACAAAGTGGGTTAAATCCATGCCTACCTTCAACAACATCGTTGACACCGCAGCGCATTTTTTCTTTAATCACATCATATCCCGCTTTGGAGTACCACTCCAACTAGTTTCCGATCACGGAAAACATTTCGAGAATAAGATTTTCGTCGAACTCTCATCACAGTTGGGATTCTCCCATGATTTTTCCTCACCATATTACCCTTAGTCTAATGGACAATTTGAAGCAGTTAATAAGGTCCTCAAGACCATGTTACAATGCACAGTTAACAAACATAAGACCAATTGGCACCATATGTTATTTTCTGCGCTATGGGCTTATCGTACTACCATGAAAACGGCCACCGGTTTCACACCATTTCATCTAGTCCACGGGGTTGAGGCCACTCTTCCTATCGAGTGCGAAATTCCCACCTTACACACCACAATTGAGCTATTACCCGACAATGCTCTAATAGAGCAGCGTTTGCTGAACTTAGATTCCCTAGATGAAGATCATCAATCTTCATTACAGAACAATGAGGCAACCAAAAAATAGTCAAAAGCCACTTTTGATCGCCATGTCAACCTTCACTCATTTTACGAAGGTGACCTAGTCCTTGCTTACGATATCGCTCACGATACCCTCAGTCATGGCAAATTCGAGTCATTGTGGCATGGCCCTTACATTATCCAACATTTCCTCACCAAAGGCGCATACATCCTGGCTTCCCCCGAGGGCCTCTCTCTCAAAGAACCCATCAACAGGTTATACTTAAAGAAATTTTACACCTGAGCGTAGCCATTCTACATTAGTTTATTTCTTTTATAGTGTTTTTAATCTTTTTTTCCATACCTCGCGTCTAAACTATCATTTGTGTTATTGATAGATGCTTCCTCCACCATCCTGCCACATCGGTTACGCCGACGGCACCAGCCGTCAGACACAGAATCTCACTTCGGCTGCGTGGGCCCTCTATTCTCCCTCACATGAACTTCTCCATTCCAGCGGCATATGTTTGGGCTCTGCAACCAACAACCAAGTCGAGTACACTGTCATCATTTGTCTCCTCGTCGATGTCATCCATCATCATATTTGTCACCTTAGCGTTTTAATTGACTCACAATTGGTCTTCCTCCAGCTCAACAATGTGTACCGTGTCCGTGATCCTTGCCTCTTTCACAAATACCTGCAAGTTAGAATTTTATCTTGACATTTTGATTTCATTACATTTACACATATTCCAGGAAAATTTAATCAAATCACAGATAACCTAGCTAACATTGTACTAGATTGGCATATATCACATCAAGATACCGTTACACACACATAAACCATCAAGAGCCTGTCACAACATATAGATTAGACACCATCCATAACATTAAAAAACACAAATTCTCCCACACATGTGAACATCACAAAGACCCCAAAATGTATATCCATATATATATATATATATATTGGTCAAAAATGCCATCAAAATGTTTACATATAAATAGAGTACATCTTATACAAAATCCATAGGCCAAAGAACCACCTTGGTACAAAACTGGTGTCACCACACCAAAACGGGCTCACTAGCCTATATAATATACAAAAATACATATAAGAGACACTCATGGTGCCTCTAGAGCACCATCTCCTAGCCCTCCCTCAAGCGGTGGTGCCCCTCCTGACCTAGAGGTAACCGCCCAATCATCGCAGCCCCTGCTATAGCTACTCGTCGAACCACGGTCCTCCACATCAACGACATCCCCCCACACTTCTCTAGGACGCCCTTGTACTGGATGCACAACCACATGCCCTTAGGCACTCCCTGTAGCACTGCCTCCAAGCGGCAATGAATATCCTCAAAATCTCCTCCGGCCTCGGCCGAAGGAGCATGTGATGGACTGGCACCAGGGTCATCAAAACAGTGTCTCCTAGACGCTCTCTCATCGCCAGCTGGTCTCACCTCAACATCCTCGCATCGATGCCTCTCTCTTGACCGCGACTCTCCCCGCAGAGGCCTCACCGGCCCCTGACAAGCTGGCACTCTAACCAGCTCAACATCACGCCCGCAAGGTCCCACATCTGTACATACAAACAAACAAAAGATAGCATCGGTATCTATACATAATACACATGTCATACCATCTAAAAATCAAAATATCCAAAAAAATACATCATACCTCAGTGGTCGAACACCTCTCTTGGAGGTAACACCATATCCGGATCACCCTGGAAGTCTACCCCACATTACGGATACCGCAGTATGATCTGCGGCATCTTCCACCACACTTGTGTAGCCTCAGCTGTGAAAAAATGGCCACCCTCCCCACCACTGTGGAGAATCAAAATCCTCTACCACCACATCAGTCGCGGCTCTCGCACACCAGGTGTGCCCAATAACACTCTAGGGTCCAACATAGGCACCCTCTCCAAAAACCAGGCAACCAAGATGGACCCAAAATCAAAGTCCCCTGAGTCCAAAACCCGACACCGATCAAGCTGCCCTACCATATTGGCATGCAGCATCAAGCCCCAGCCAAAATGTTCTCCTACCAACGCCCTCCCCATAATCCTTAGCTGACAACCACTGATCCGCTGAGTCACGAGGGACCCATATACCCTCACAATCATCGTTGCTACACAGCAATGAACTAAAGCATCCATAGCCGCGATACTCACCACGAAGCTCGACATAAAATCATCTCTCAAACAATACCTCTAGCCTAAGGTAGTCAACTGTCCATCCCCAGGTAATACGGGCTCCACCAGTAAGGGCGTTCTCTGAAAAGGGAGTCCAGTCAGAAAATACACATCCTCCACCGCAGTAAAGGATAGCTTCTCACCCCACACCATAAAATAATGTACATCCGAACTCCACATCTGGATCAAGAACTATAACAGGTAGTCCTAGTCCCATATCAAGGGGCACTCAAAGAACTTCAGTAGCCCAAAAGCTGCCAAAGTGGCACGAACCGTCGGCTCCTCGATCGCCATAGCCTCCCTAAGTTGTGACCAATCCCTCTCTCTAGTGAACCGACATCGTCCCAATGATCACCTGCAACCACATAATCCGGTTCACGATCAACCATCTCAAACATAAACACATTAAAATCTCCAAAAAGATAATTTTTGCACCTGTCAGACTTGCCCCCAAGGCGTGTTTGTTTAAACCCACAGGCGCGCACACATGTGTGTCTATTCACCCCACAGGTGTGCACACATGCGCACCTATTCACCCCAGAGGCACACACACATGTGCGCCTGTTCACCCCACAGGCGCACAAACATGTGCACCTGTTCACCCTACAGGCACGTACACATGCGTGCCTGTTCACCCCACAGATGTGCATACCATGCGCGTATGTTTCCCTCATTAGGGAAACCCCATGCATGGATATCCATAAAATAGGTGTGCACCCATGCGCGCATATTTCCTAATCGCTTGTGCACTACGGGGCCCACACCCACAAAACCCACTGTACGGCCCTCCATACAGGCCCTGCCCACAAATAGAAAACCTAATTCTATGCAGGATGGTAAGACCACTAACCTGAAGCTCGTTGGTCCTGAATCGACTTCCTTGTTCTCCAAGAATCTCCAAATCTCCTCTCAATATCTCTCATCCAATCACTCTGACAACAGGTACAAATGAGGTGGCCATGTGGGCCCTACAACTATATATAGTCCTTTTTTCCAAACTTCCAGACCTCTTTTCGGGAGCTTCGGGTGTCCCTTTTTCGATCTGTCTTTAGCCACGGGATCAACACCCCATCCTCTAAATCAAGATAGTCCCCAGGCCATTTTTCATCCTTAGCCCCTGGGGAACCATTTTTCCATACCCCGCCCAGGTACGCATGCTTATGTTCAAAATTATCAAATCAATGATTATAGGATCAATTCTCTTCAGATATTGTTCACGTAGGGTATTTTGGTTGTCATGTGTGTAGGTACTTGGTCATCATACACCAGCGTGATGCCTTCAGGTATATAATCAACACTGGCATGTAATCATTCCCTCTGAATCTCAATTGATTCTCTAGTCACACCCGCTGAAATTTACCTTTAGGGTCCCTATATCTAGCTCTGTATTACTGTCACCTCCATTTCATTTTGGGTAATGTCACCCGGTAGCACTCTCCCCCACATGAGTTTTCCCATTTATAGCCCCCCTTGGCACTCTGACACTCATGCCTTTTTCAACCTTTAGGGATGGGAGTCCCGATAGTCTTACATCATGTCACGAATTAGCCACATATTCCTTCTCCTCATTTTGCTAGCCTACCCAATGGACTCCTAGGGCACTTCCTCACGAATTATTTTGACTGCACTCCTACAACACCATTTACCATCCATTTCACCCATCGTCAGTCTGCCCATCCTCAGATTTCCCTCCATACATTTCCCTACTATAGAAACCATCCTATGGGTTCCCAACCCTCTACTTGTTTTTTACACCAACTTGCGCCATCTTCAGGCCAAGCCATCCTACACTGGGGCATCCGTTTCTGTATCTTCATTATTATCCCCAATGATTTTTTAATTCTTTTTGTAACTAAGACGATGTTTCCAGCATTTTACATATCTTTTTGTCATCACCTTTGGTGACCTTCCTGGCAAACGCAACCCATGTCAACCTTGGTTGGGGCACTCCTTATCATCTACTCCTATTGACATTGTCCACAAACACTGAGTATCCCACAGGCCACCTACCTCTGCTCTTTTATTTTGTTCACTTTGCCCCGCCTCTGGCACAACTTACCCCACATCTTATTGTCCCCCCTAACACTCGACTTCATCAAATGGTTGCAGGCACTTATACTTCGCATATATCCCCAACCAAGGGAAGTCTTGAGTCTCCACGCATATTGACTTCATCCATGTACCTCCTCAGTTCCTAACCTCACCTAGTAGATTTCACGAAGCCCTTTGCTTCTTGGAGTCGCATCTCCCTTTTTGTCAACATTAGCGCAGTTTCCAAAAGGGAGACAGTATCTTGACTCTCATTACCATTCCAATGAGAAGTCTCGGATGGCACAGGAAGAACCATCATTGCTCCCTGTTGTCGTTGACCCCCATAACATTCGACTTCGACACTTTCTCATGTTGTGGTGGGTCTTACTTTGTGACTATTGCAGTTGATTCTTATATTTTACGAAGATCTCTGAACTTGGTTGGGCTATCAATGCCCACAGAATCCGTGATACTTCTTACAGGTGTCATTGCCTACTGTTCAGAGTATGTTCCTCATTAGACTTGTCCTCTGCCTTTATCAAAACTTCCCCCAAGGGCATTGCAGTTGTCTACATCAACACACAGTCTATGTTACTGTACAACACCCTTTTTTGAGTTACATAACATGAGCATGGGGCATGCCAGCCTCATTTGTACACAATTTATTTTACACACCTTGCGAAAGGTTGGGTCCTACAGGTTCCCTTCTCCCTCCAATGGGTCACTCTTGATACTCTCACTATTTCTCTTTCTTACAACGGTACTCTCAGTAGAAGAAACATTGATGAATTTTGGCTATACGTATGCTCCTAACCTCATCCATCAGGGGGCATCTATTATCACTGAAATTCCGTCCGCAAATGGTTACAGGAATCCAACATCTTCAAACAGCTATGAGTCCATCCATGGACCAAAATTACCAAAAAATCATTTCCAAAAGGTCCAAAACTATACAACTAGTTATAAAATCAAGATTCACTATGACTACATAGGGCGCGCGTGCACATGCACCATCCAGAAACGCAGAAAAAGCACGCATGTGCACGATGCACGATTATGGACGCTAAAAGCCATGTACACCTGAGAACAACACATTTATGATATTGGTCGGCCTCCCACCCACTTCTGGTTCAGCTTCCAAGTTGATTTGACATCCAAATCTTAGCTGGATCCAGCTGGGTGGCTGGTCAAAGACCTAAAGGTTCCCTAAACAACCCCTTTTCACACTAAAAGTTGGTTGCATAATACCTCAAAGTGATGCTATAAAACAAGGCCATGGGTGCACTACATTTCCAAGGAATTCATTTGCAAGGTTATGTTGTTGCTATTCTCTTAGGGAATCCTCTTTCCTCATCAAGAGCATACTAGCATCATTCCATTTGGGCAATCCACCTCACCTTTTGAGTGGGTTGGCTTGGGATTCTTTCACCATTTATTTCAAGTTTCAAAGTTGTAAGAAGAGCTCAATTGTGGGGGTCCAAGAGCCCTCCCTTGGAGGAAGAAGGGACCCAAAGTCCTCTTTCTTCTTGGTGTTTTCTTTTCACTAATATAATCATTTCCATTGGTGACATGAGTCTTGTTTGTTTCTTGTTCTTATGTCCTTATGCTCAATAGTTTAGTTGTTCTTTCCTTTCCTAGTTTAAATTCTTAGTTTAGCCTTTTATGTTGATTTTTCTAACCCTTTCCTTCACTATTGTCTTGCTTAGCTAACCCAACTAATCTTGTAAGCACCTCTGTTTTTCTCATTCAGGTGACAAAAGAGGCGCAACAGCCATGATAGACTAGCCAATTCCCAAAACATTGAAGAATATTAGAGGATTTTGGGGTTTGATAGGTTACTACCGAAATTTTGTTCGGAACTATGGAAGAATAGAAGCACCTTTAATTGAATTAACTACAAAGGATGCATTTTCATGGACTCAGGAGGCAACTGAAACTTTTGAACAACTTAAAGAGGAAAGGTGAAAAGCTCGTGTCTTGACCACACCAAACTTCAAAAAAATATTTATTATGGAATGTGATTCCTCGGTAAATGGCATTGGTGTTGTTCTAATGCAAGAAGGAAGGCCCATTGATTTTGAAATTCGACCACTCAAGGGAAAGGACTTACAAAAACCCATTATGAGAAGGAAACGATGGAAATACTACATTCATTGAAGCAATGACGCCCTTACCTAATAGGTAGGAACTTCAAGGTCAAAACAGATCATGATAGTCTTAAATACTTCTTGGAACAAAGGCTATCTTGAGAAGAGAAACAAAAATGGGTGACCAAGTTGTTGGATTATGACTTTGAAATCATCTACAAAAAAGGGAAGAAAAATTTTGTGGCAGATGCACTCTCAATAAAGGATGAAGCTATTGAGTCATTTCTCTATGTTATCTCTATCATCCAACTTGATTGGATAAAATAAGAAAGGGATGAATGGAATAATGAATAATAAGTGTGGACTCTCATTCAAAGTTTGCAGCAAGATTCTAGTGCATCAGATACATTTACATGGAAAAGTGATTCATTATGGTAGAAAGATCATTTATATTTATGTCAGCAGTCCCAAACCAAACAAAAGTCACTTTTGGAATTTCACACCTCTCCGGTAGGAGGCAACCAAGGATTTTTTAAAACCTATCACATGGTCGAGAGGGAATTTTTTTGGGATGGCCTTAAAAATTATGATCAAGGGCTTGTGGAAGAATTTTTGGTTTTCCAAAAAAATAAGGTGGAAACAACTAAGACCCTAAGTATTTTACAACCATTATCCATTCCAAGTCAGTGTTGGGAGGAGGCTTTCATGGATTTCATCAGAGGGTTGCCAAATTATGAAGGAAAGATGTTATCATGGTTATTGTTGATAGAATTACCAAGTACGCACGCTTTTGTGCACTCTCTCATCCTTTCAAAGAAAGTACAGTTGTTATCGCATTCATGGAGACAGTTCAAAAGATACATGGAATCCCAAAGATTATTGTAAGTGGAAGAGATCCTATCTTCACTAGACATTTTTAGACATAATTGTTTTCTTGTTTGGGTACTCAATTTGCTCGTAGATCATCTTATCATCCTCAATTTGATGGAAAAAATAAGATAGTGAAAAAAAATTTGGAAGGATACCTTCATTTCTTTGTCTCTAATAAACAAACACAATGGTTCAATTGGTTACCCTTGGAACAATGGTGGTATAACAATTCCTTTCATACTGCAACAAAAATGACAATATTTATGGATCTTTATGGATATCAACCACCGTCCATCACTTATTCTATAAAATAAAAATCTAAGGTTCAAGTAGTGGAAGATCACATCGAGCATCAACAACAAGTTCTCCAACTCTTAAAGGACAACCTAACCATGTCATAGAATCACTTGAAACAAGAAGCAGATCAACATTGTAGTCAAAGAAGTTTTGAAGTAGGGAATTGGTTATTTTTAAGACTACAACCATACAAACATATGTCCCTCAAGAAAGCTAAGAAGGACAATAAATTATCACCGAATTACTATGTCCCTTATAAGGTGTTTCAAAATATTGGTACTATGGCATACAAATTGGAGTTGCATGCATCTTTTCAATTACACCCAGTTTTCCATGCTTCATGCATGCTTAAAGAAGGTTATAGTTGACAAGATCCCAATTCAAATTATATTTCAAGAACTTGAAAAGGAAGGAAAAATCATATTGGATACTGAAGCTATCACTGACACAAGAAATCGCCAGTTGAGGATGTTACGAGGAAAATATCTCTATGGAAAGGGGTAAACCACAACAGACAAAAATGATTGTAGAAATAAACTTTAATCTAAAGTATGTTATATAAGAAAATATGATAACAATACAAGATAAAGATCCTACCTCATCTAGATGTTCGACGAAGTCCACTGTTGAGCACTTGACTCAAAGAAATACACCTGCAAATTGTCCTCAACAACCAATAAATGCAAGCATATGGTGATAATATATAAAGTTAGCACATTCAATATCATAATCCATCAACATTCATAACAAATATTCCCATGGAATAACAATTCGAATATTTGAAAGATATTAATTGGACGAGAAAAGAGTATTTCTATTAAAATGTAATCAGTAGAATTGAATGAATTGCAAACTTCTGTGTCAGCATGGTTCAGAACTGAGAAACTAAGTCCCTTCCAGATGGGCCTCCACCACTTCAATCCTCCACCAAAGGAAGTATCATATAAGAGAGAGAATGAGGTTCTCAATCAAGTAGGGAAGATCTTAGGGGATGAACAATGTGCTCAGACTTAAAAGGATGAAGGGATGCAGACTCAATATGAGGTGAACAATTTCTCCTGAGTAACGTTGCTCTCAAAGTTAAATTCTTCTCCTCTTTTCCAAAGATTGGATATGGCCCATTTATATCCTTCAAATTAAACTGAAGGGTCGAGTCAGAATGTTTCCAGTATATGGAAGGTCAAGGATCATGGATCCCATGATGTGACATGGAAACCCAACACTATTTTTTAATTTTGGGCACAAAACCCGATGTACATAGGCTATAATGGTGAAACCTACCTATAAACATGTTGTATAATAGTTAGGGCGCATATATGTGGAAAAATTTTGTTTTTAGCTCTGGGATTTGCAAAAAGGGACTTCAAGTTTGCATAGGGAAATGAAAAAAGGCCTTGTGAGAAAATTTGCATAGGGTGAGGAAAATATTTCTATAACATATGCCCCCTAATGTGTTAGGTCAGAGAAGTATCTGTGATGGCCAAAATACACTATGATACCCAGAAGTGGAGTAATGGACACTCAACTGGAAGAACTAGTTGTTCATGACAATATTACAATCTGTATTGACTTTGCGCACATGGCTGCCAATTTGAATTACACTGCAGATCCATGTGAAAATATACCAAATAGATGTTCATGTCCATGAGTAGGAAATACAAAGGTGGCTATATGCTAAAGGTTGTCATAGTCACAAACACGACCCAGTGAAACCAGTATCAAAATCAATATGAAGATATCTATATACAATGGAGTACAATCTGATCTCCCATGATCACTAAAGTCACATAGGTACTGGTCCAATGAAAAATAGTGACAACTTAGGAAAGATGTGACTATGAACTAATGTATTCAAGTCTTCTACACAATCTGCCAAAGGTGCAAGTCTACATCGTGTGAATAAAGGAGTTGAGGTCGAACATAATGAAACTTCATTTTATTATCGGTCATTAAGGTATATCGTTAAAAAACACATGACAACTTAGCAATAATGAAAGTAGGTCTCAATGCACCGAGTACATTATTACAAGTCTGAATAAAGGAATCGAGGTCAAACAATTGAATAATCCATCGATCAGAGTACATTGATGTGTTTCCAACTATTGATGGTGGGAGAACCTACCACTAATGACTACAAACCTCTAGGTACTCATAGGACTCTAGGTATTGTTTCCAGAATAGATGGGTTGAAGTCGATGGAAGGAGACCCACTTAAAGGAGAGCATTGAGGAATCTCTCATCATTCAGCACGAGGTACAAAGCAGGATCTTGATGATTTGGAGGAAATCGGATGAATAACATGTTCACGAACCAACACTCTTGTGCGCCTTTCACGTGTTCCAAATGCAAGTAGGACATGAAAAAGACCCTCTAAATAGAAGCCAATAAGGAAAAATACTGACAAAGGCGAGGAAACCACCAATAAAGATAACGGCATCCAAGGCATTGCACAAATCCCAATGTGTGAATAGATTTCTTATTGTTGAACATAAGGGAAACCCCCCAGTCAACAACCAATGATGAAATGTCGACTGTTGGGTTCAAGGTTACTTACCAATGATGAAAGAGGACCAGGGTGCACGATAGAAATATAGTTTCATGCAATTATGAGACATACTGAGGGTATGGACGACATGAAAATTCAAGAGTTATGAGGAATGGCTGACACAGGTTGATAGACATCCTTTGAAAAAGATCATGGGACATATGGAAGACTCTGGCATGATAGACTCAATGATGAAACTTTGAGATGTAGGAGGCATCAATCAAACTCTCCATAGGGACTAGAAGAGTAACCAGTCATGGGAGTAAACTCTAAGTAAGGAGCTCAGCTTCCTAAGGTCATGCTAAACAAAAATTTTTGATGACAAGTGGTCTCAAAAGTTTTGTGCTAAGTTCAAGGCGACACGACTGCTACAAATATAAGATAATATTCCTTCCCCTCCCGTATTTTTTTTGTTTTCATAGTCAAATGAATGCTATGATACAGAGGAGGAAACGAGTGTCGCAAGTACGAAACTAGTTCTAGCAGTGGAACATACCTATTCTCAATGCAAGGACGTGCATTCGGGAGATGGAAACTTGGGGGAATGTTTCCTCTCAGGTACAGGGTGTCAAGATGCAAAGGATATAAACAAGGCTCTGCTTGGCTGATGATGCAAACTACTGAGGTGATAGGATTATAATGCGAAAGAGAGAACTGACAATAAGCTCAATACTACAAGAAAGAGAATGAGATGCAATTACAACTTAACGGAAAAAAAATTCCTTTTTTGTAATCTTAGTCTACTTGGTTTGAAAAAGGTTTGAACTTACACCAAATAGACGTCCTTCCAAATCCAATTTACAAGTGTGAAAGAGACAAGTTCACTCAGAAATATTTTTTCTTTTTGAGAGAGTTGGAAAAGATCTTAAACCATACTCGTTGGGAGTCATCTAAGTGTCATATCATGGGGGAGGCCAAGGCTCCCATGCAGGACTTCTATGAAAGGTCAGCAACTTACGAACGACTGACAAAATCTTGGGAAAACCCACATCTTTCCAAGTATAGGGGGATAAAATACTCATGGAGGTTACCTTCTCAATGATATATTGGAGAATGCCTCTTATCTAAAAGGGCATATAAGAAGGAATTTGATACCCTACAAGACCATCCCAGTCAAAGGGAACCTCCCTAATACTTGGAGGGAGAGTCCTCAGGGAGAGTAAAACTCTCTCTTGTTCAGAAGGTACATGACTACAAATGTTAATGACATGGTCGAACAATGTTCTACTCCTCAAAACAAGAGTGGTGTCGGGTGATGATTGCATCGGCATGACTGTTGTGCCAATTAAAGGAGAAACAAAATGTTGAGAAACCAAAGAAGAATATGAACCCAAAGGGTTATTAGACAAGGACTGCACTTCTTCTACTACAACAATAGTAGGACACAAGCGAGTTAAATGAACTTCTTTGAAAATCCTACAAAGGAACTGGGGATTATGTCTTATACGTCGAGGTTTTTCAAGCATATGAATTTCCCCAACATCACTCACAATGGTTGGTGACATGCTCTCAGTGTGACTGACAAAGGCTAGTGGTTCATCTCCAACATTATGTACAGAGGTTGGTGATGATTATCCAGCATGGTTGACCATGGTTGGATAGGTGATGTCAATATGACCCATGGCGACTATAATTGTTCCCCGAGCATGACTTGTAGTGATTGGTTGTTGGTCTTCAACATGGCTTGCAGAGGTCATCAACCAATCTCCAACATGACTAGAAAATTTTGGTGATATAATTCCAGTATGACTCACGGTGACTGGAATGGTGGTGGGGGTTATTTGTGGCATTTGAGACAAAGGTCCTCGAAAAGATTGGTTTTAAGAAATTGAAGACCGTGAAGGATTCTGGTCTACACCCTATCCCTTCTTGGCATGGTGGTATCCTCCTCCCAATTGACCCATAGAGGTTTATAAAGGCATCATCACTGAAGAAGATGTTTGTGAAGATAAAAAGGCTTGACAAGGGTTATTCAGGTGACGATATATATTTCCCCCATACAAATGGGTTCTATGAAGGGGGTATCTCGTACCATAAAATTGATTTCATTCATATGAAATACTAGGGGATATATGGAGTTCTGTCATGGGAAAAATGTCTGTAGGAAATGACATAGCTGACAAAGAATATATGGGTGGGGTGTAATAAGAATAATAACCACCCATTTGAGCATTTTCTCTAGGATTGGATCCGTAAGAAGGGATATTCCAACCTCCAATGGTGAGATTCGGTTGAGGGTTATGACTCCCATCAAATGAAGATTTAGAAAAGGGAGTCATCATTCCCCCGAATCTAAAACTAGGATTCATATAAGCAGGCGAGGGGGAGGACAGAAAGGCTAAAATAATATTTGGCATATCAAGAGGAAAATGATTAGAGACCCAAGTTATTGACTTAGTATCATTATTTTGCATACCATTATGAAAAACGGATGTATTTGTCCCCATGAAATGAGTGAATGTCCTGAGGGAGGTAGCGCTAAATGAAGCATTCAAGCGGGCTCCTATCCATGATAATGAAAACTCACAGTGAAATAAAAAATAGTAAGGTCAACTAATAATCAAAGATCACACCAAAATAAAATTAAAAAAGGAAAATATGCACACAAACAGGATAAAGTGGCTGAAAGGGGCCCCCCTCCCCAAAGTAGGTATGCCTCGCCCAAGAGGGGCCTAAGACTCCTTGCAAAAGATCGGAGGTATCAGAATCAGTAATAAGGGCCCTTGTGGTCTTAACAACCATTCAGCCAGATCCCCCTGGAGAGGTAATCCTCCATAAAGGTTGTTTGTTTTCCGACCCTTATGTGACCCAGGGTACTTGCAGAATAACCCCTGCAAGTAACCTATGTGGTACCTATGTCAAGCAACTAAGAAACCATGGTATAACCGATGCGTAGGTTAATAGTCGTAAGTCAGGTCTACTGTATTTGAAGGGTAAAATATCCCAAAACCTTGAAAGAACCACATCTCATAGACATAAAAGTACTAGAAAGATCCCCATATATGAATAGATCCAAAAAAATATATCTAACGCTAAGAAGGTATTGGGGGGATATCACCTCAACCAACTTCATGCGACCTCAAGATTAAATCCGGTGTAAGTGGAGCATCCTGACATCACCAATTATACAATGGATTTCACCACTCCCTTAGTCAGACACATATCTTGATTTAATAGCCTTGGAGAAGTTTACTCACAAAATCCTATTCCAAGGCTCTAAATCCTAAGCTAGTTTGTGCACCCTAGAAAATAAAATTGTTTCTAGTCAATTTTAAATTATCATTGTTTCTTTTAGTGTCCTTTCTTACTCAAAAATGTGTGGTCGTGAAACTAATGATTTTATGAATCAACAAGTAAAATAAATTAATATGAATAAAATGCAAAGTCGTAACTTCAATTCCCAATAAATGATAAGCTTTTCAAAATGCAATTTTCAATTTAATTATGCAATTCCAAATAAGATGCAATATTTCTATACATGTACTAAGATCAATGATAAGGACCCAAAAGATCAAATGTCAACAATGCAAAATGCTTAATATTTTTGTATTTTCAATATAAAAGAATGAAAATGCAAGTACTAAACAACAGCTTGATATAAATATTCTATTGTATGTAAACAGAGACAAACCAAGTAGGATATCAAGAAGAAAACACCCATCCCAAGATGCAAGGACAATCAATGAAAAGGATAATGAGAAAGGAACACCCAAAAAATCAACCAAATAATGGTTTCCTATCATTCTACGGGAACTTAATAGTCATAACAGAGACCCAAGAAGACTCAACAACCATCAAAAATTACCCAACAAACATCAAACTCAACAACCATCACAACTTACCCAAAAAACATCAAACTCGACAACCAAACAAAAAAGGATGATGTACGCGACTGTTCAGGAGAAAACCTTGTATATATTCCTCTTGCAGAAGGACAAAATGCGTATGTACACGAATGTCAAGTAAAAACCCGCATATATGTGTTAAAACACTGGCAGGTTAAGGATAAGGATAAGAAACTCAGACTCAAAATGAACAGAGGATGTTAAGCAATCAAAAGACAAGAAACTCAATATAAATGAGAGAAATCAAAGGAGAAAAACATTCCAACCCCCAAAAAGAAGATTATATCCCCAGTGTGGTCTCCAATTCTATTACGAGGAAAATCTCTCTATGGCAAGAGGTAAACCACAACAGACGGAAATGACTGCAGAAATCAAATCTAATCTCAAGTATGCTATATAAGAAAATATGTTAATAAGACAATACAAAGAGCCTACCTCGTCCATATGTTGAATGAACTCCATCGTTGAGCACGACTCAAAGTAATACACCTACAACTTGTCCCCAACAACCAAGAAATGAAATCATATGGTGATAATATATAAATTTAGCACATTCAATAGAATAATCCATCAACATTCATAACAAATATTTCCATGGAATAATGATTCATATATTTTCAAGATATTAATTGGACAAGAAAAGAGTATTTCTATTAAAATGTAATCATCACAAGTGAATGAATTACAAACTTATGTGTCAACATGGTTTGGAACTAAGAAACTAAGTCCCTTCCAGTTGGGCCTCCACCACTTCAATCCTCCACCAAAGGCAATCTCATATAAGAGAGACAATGAGATTCTCAATCAAGTAGGGAAGATATTGGGGGTTGAACAATGTGTTCAGACTTAAAAGGACAAAGGGATGCAGATTCACTATGAAGTGAATAATTTCTCCAGAGTAACTTTTCTCTCAAAGTTGAATTCTTCTCCTCTTTTCCATGGCTTGGATATGGCCCATTTATAGCCTTCAAATGGAATTGAAGGGATGATTCATAATGTTTCTAATATATCGAAGGTCAAGGATCATGGATCTCGTTACATGACATGGAAACCCGACACTAATTTTTAATTTTGGGCACAAAACCCGATGTATGTGGGTTGTAATGGTGTAACCTGTGTATACGCATGTTGTATAATAGTTAGGGCGCATATGTGTGGAAAAATGTTGTTTTTAGCTCTAGTATTTGCAAAGAGGGACTTCAAGTCTACATAGGGAAATGGAAAAAGGAATTTTGAGAAAATTTGCATAGGGTGAGGCAAATCTTGCTATAACATAGGAATAGATCAATTTCAAAGTATCGCATTAAGTGGAAGAAACTACCTGTTGAAGATTCCACATGGGAAGATGAGTCTTTTATATAGAAGCATCCAGAACTACTGAAGCATTGAGGAAAACACGTTTCTGAAGGAGAGGGGCATGGTAAGCCTAGAATCATGGCACATTACCCCTTAAGTGGGGCATATTACATTAGTATCATTATTTTATTTATGTCGGCTTGGGTCCATTGGTTGTAATTGTACCTCCTAGTCTCTTATATACCAAGGAGACCTGTTCATTTGGAATCATCTTGTATTTGTGAATTCATGTAATGTATAAGGAGGTTTCCCCCTTGAAGAGTGTTATTATCTGAATTTCTCTCTTTGTCAAGGCGTGGAGTACTTATTCTGAGGTTTTTATGCTATTTTGATATTTGGTTCTTAACAAAAAGAAATGGTGAGTCGTTCAAAAATAGAGACCAAGAAATTTAATGGGAAAATTTTTGAGCCATGGAATCTCAAGATGGAATATATGTTGGTGGAAAAATATTAGTGGATCATTTTGTATCGAGAGACTACACCTATAGGAATGCCAACAAAAGACTGGGAAAAGTTGGATCTGAAGGTGAAGAGCACAATATTGTTGTGTCTCTTAGATTTAGTACTACTAAATGTATTAGAGGAAGGTACAATCAAGGAATTATGGGATAAGTTAGGGGATTTTTATCATTCATAGTCCCTGGTAAACAAATTATTCCTATGGAAGAAGTTTCACAATTTGAGGATGAAAGAAGGAGACTCAGTGACAGATCATATGAATGCCTTCAATATTATGGTAAGACGGTTATTATCTGATGATATTAAGATTTATGATGAATATAAGTGTATTAGTTTATTGTTCTCTTTACCATACTTGTGGAATAGTATGTTTGTGGCCATAGGTAGTAATGCAACCACTTTGATCTTCAATGATGTTGTCTCATCCTTATTGTCAGAAGAGATGAGGTGCAAGAACATGGAAGGATAGAGAACAAATTCCTTATTTGCAAGAATTCGCTCCTAGGGGAGAAATATATCTAAGTCCTCAAACGGGATACATAAATCTTCCAGAAAATTTGTAAAGGTATGAGCTAGAGATATGGAAAACAAGAGAAATACAACACAAATTGTATATACAAAACTTTTGAGAGAGAGAAGGGATTTGAAGATTCTCCTTCTATAGAAGAAAAAACCTTTATAGGAGAAGGAGGGGATGTGTACTTGGTTTCTTCAAGAACACATGTACATCATGAGGCATGACAGGTTGACTTAGGTGCATCCTTTAACATGACTCCTCACATAGATTGGTTATGAATATAAAATGATTGAGGTGATGTTAACCTTGGAGATGACTTGACAACCAAAATTATAGGATGAGGAAAATTCAAGCTGAATATAATGGATGGAAGGATTAGAATAATCCCTGGTGTTATACACATCCCAGGGTCAACCAAAAATTTGATTTATATAAGAAAAATAGATTATGAAAGGTTAAAAAGAGTGTTTGAGAAAGAAACCGATAGAATGGTTTGAGGGGAAATGGTGTTGTTGAAGGGAGTTCAGATTGGAACCCTATATGAGCTGCTAGGAATAATTATTAGTGATAGGTGCAACAATTCTATTGTTCCTTATATTGGATATGAAGAAGTAAAAAATACTACAATCTCTAGAGAAAATACTATGTTTTGGCATCAAATACTAGGACATATGGGAGAGAGGGGCCTTCAAGTACTATGTGGTAAAGTTATTTTTGAAGGTATTTCTTATTTCCATTTGGATTTTTATTTATGTGAAAATTGTGTATATGGGAAGAAGAATATGGTAATATTCCCCTTTGGTGCAATGAGGGTAGACAAAATTTTACAGTTGGTGCATAGTGATGTGTTTGGATCTGTGTCGTTCCCATCACTTGGAAAATCTATGTAGTATGTCTAATTTATATATGACTTCTTGAGGAATACATGGGTTTATTTTCTCAGGAATAAATCTAAAGTCTTTCAAAAATTCAAAGAGTTTAAGTCTCTTGTGGAGAATCAGACACAAAAGAGAATTAAGGTGTTGAGGACAAATAATGTTGGAGAATTATGTTCAAACAATTTTTTAAGAAGTCCAGTATATCAAGGAAGAATACTAATCCATACACACATAATCATAATGGATTTTCATAAAGGATGAACATGACTCCAATGGAAAAAGAAAGGAGAATGCTTAGTGGTGTTTGGTTAGGATAGGAACTATAGGCAGAGTGATGTAGGAGCATCGCCAACAAAGCACAAGTGGAAGATAGCTCAACGCACTAGCGTGCATTTTGAATTAATAATTTTTAATTAAAGGAGGCGTATCACACAAACATTCCGAAAGTATTGTAATTTAAGAACATCTTTAATGTTTTTGAGTTGAACGATTGCGTGAGAGAGATGGGGAATGTATTTTATTTTAATGTAGTATCTTGCAGTACAGATTTGATGTGTTTTCTCTTATCTATCTGTCAAAAACATTTATTGTAATAAATCCTTAGTATTTGGATGCTTTTATTTCGATAGGATAGCACTAAGGTAGCTTAGAGGGAAAGCTCAATGAGCTCGTGTTGTATAAATAAATGTATTGTTGCCCAAATGAGGTTGCTGGAGGTTGATGGTTGATGGTTGTTGTCATTGTAGCTAAGAGTTTTAGAACTATTGAAGAGAATTGTATGAATCCACGTACATAAATGTTGAATGAATATAACAGAAGAGCATTGTTCCAAATGTCAGGTGTTGATGTGTCTATCTGAATGAATGAATGGTAGTCTTTCTGTTAATTATGATTCTTTGTTATTTCTTGTTCTCATGTTATGAATGTATTTACATGGTTGAATTTATGAGTTTGTGAGATAGTAGATAAGTTTCAATTATTTATGTTCTACGAGAAACAACAAGGAGTGCATAGTGTCTGCAAGGTGTGTTGACAGAGTCTGTTTCAACTCAAGAGCTCAGAAGAGATAATGGGAAACTTTTGTATGCAAAGAGTGCAAAAGAGTCTGCAAGGTGTGCATTGATAGAGTATGTGTTGACTAAGAATCTCAATAGAGATAGCTTGAAGGTGTGTATAGGTAGAAACGTGATCAGAGTCATATTGTTTAGAAGGAACAATTGAGCAATTGAGAACTGTTGTAAGGAGTGTTGTTGGCTCTTGAACAAGTTTTGGGAGATTCTTGGTCATGTTGACCTATTTTGGACTTCGAAAGCCTATCAAAGAAGGAGCACAAGATGAAGCAGAGATCACGGATCTCGGGCCCTTTTTTGGGTCCTTTTTGGGTTTTTGGGATTATGTAACAGGATTGGGATGTCGGCCCATGGGTTTACCGATGTTTAGGACTATTTTGTAATATATATATATATATAGATGTCTAGGCAATATAGAGAAGGACAAATGGCTATGTGATAGGATCTATGTGATTGAAGGATTGTAAGTGCTTTGTTCATGATTGTAAGAGACTTGTAGAGCTAAGTGCAAGTGGTTGTAACGAACGATGGAAGGCTTTGTGTTGTAATGCAAGGAAGAAGGATCTAGCAAGCTGCACAGATCTTATGTCCTATGCAGAGAAGGGTTCGGAGGCTCTGTGCATGTAACCTATTGAGAAGCTAATAAAGAAGAAGATTTGGTGGACGTGGCCCCAGGATGGGGGTGAACCACGTAAATATTGTGTTGCTCTGCTCTGTGTGATGTTCAGATGCGTTTATATGTTATTTTCTAATTTCTTTGAGATGATTAGATAAATATTCTTATGCTTAGTGCTAATGATATGTGAGAATGTTAGATTTGATCTGTATGAATATGTTTAGTGCTTGATCTGCTAGATCTGATCTATTTACCTATGTTAAGTGCTTAAATACATTAGATCAGTGTGAATGTTGCGAAGCTCTGTTTTATCAGCGAAGTAGATATTGATTGCATATTAAGGAACTGACATTGCTAAGTTCTCCATTAAGTATCATAATCACATATATGTGTCCCCGCTAAGGTTGCAGACACCTGATTCTCGCAACCACCCCTGCCTCTACCTTGGGTGAGACTTCATCTTCTTCGCAGGTGTTGCAAAAAGGGTCGGTAGTTAGGGTTTTGTTGATGCAGTGTTGTAGCGTTGAACCCTGGGTCTTCCCCTGTGCCAACAAATGGTTCCGTTGTCGGGACCTGAAACTGTTATTGCTAGGAACTAAGAAAGAAGAATATTTGTGCAAAGATTCTTCCTAAAGTTGTGAAAGCTCTGTGTGTAGATCTATTTCCCTAGTGCGCAGTATTTTACTTAACCTGTGAAGCTTTGTGCCAAGAGGTCAGATTTGAAGAAAAGAGGTTGAATCTGAAGAAAAGAGGTCAGATATGAAGAAAAGAGTTCAGATCTAAAGAAAATAGGTAATATATGTAAGCTCTGTGCTCTGATAAAGGTAAGAATAGTAGGAAAATTCTACATCTGAAAGCTTTGTACTCTGTAAAATTAAGATAAGTGGAAATTTTTGTTTCTAAAGTATGGATCTAGGTATGTTTGATAGGTTTTGTCCTAGCTTGAAAACTAGGGCACTAGTAGATGAAATAAGGCTTGATATGAGTAGATCTGATAAGAATAGTGAAAGATATGTTATACCTATGCATAGAAAGAATGTTTGGACTAACAAATGGATGCAGGATCCTAGAAATAATTTGTTGCAGGTTAGCTCCTATGATCCTAGTGTGTAGTACAGGAGAATTTGGGGATAATTTAAAAGAAAGAGAGGATTAACCCTTTGTTACAGCTGCATAAGACCAGGAAATCTTGCTAAGGAATGCGCTGGAAGAATACCTAGCTGTCTTTGTTGCAATTCTATGGACCATGAAGTGTTGGATTTCCCTAGAATGATTGTTAAGTTTGAAGGAATGAACCTGAACTAGGAAAACCCTAAGGCAGATCCAGAAATAGCAGAATCCCAAAAAGAATCAGAGAAATTATTGTTACGGATGAAAGAAACCCTGAATGACCATCGGCATATCATCTTATCATAGATCTTCAAAGAAAAATAATGCATCGAAGAAAGAACAGGAGACTTCGACATTGACTGTGTTCTGGATGAAGAGACATAGGTGAATATCATGACAGAGAGAACTTGGGAAGCTATAGGGAGGCCTACTATGATTCCTTCATTAGGAGGAGTAGGATTATTCAGAGAAAAATTGGTAAACCTATGTGGAAGGCTCACTCAGATACCTATGAGAGCCAATGGAACTTCGACAGAAGAAGATTTTGAGATTATTAAATTTATTGAAGACAGCGCCCCATTTACCATGTTACTAGGAAAACCTTGGATTAATAGAGATCAAGCCAGATGAAAGGAAGAAGAAGAAGTTTTGGAGCAGAAGAAACAAGAGTTAAAATATTTTATGACTAGAAGGATCACACACTTGATTGAAGAACGAGAGAACAGTTCGAAGTTATTTAATACTAGAGACCCAAATGTTGAAGCTGCAAGAACATTAGAAGACCCACAGGAGACTAAAGTACCTATCCTATATAAAGAAGAGGTATTACCCCTGAGTCCTAGGAAATAATCTCAGCAGCGTGCAGTGACTATGTCAAACGAAGATAGAATTAGAATGGAAAAATACATATCGAGACGAATCTCACTGGAAAGAAGGCTAGAAATATAAGTAAGAAGAGGGCTAAGATTGAAAAGTTATAGAAAGTTCCAGAGGGAACTTCGCAGGAGGAAAATTTGCAAAATTGGAGCTTCGTCGGGATATCAGAACAACGACACATGGAACTTCGCCATGGAAAAGAAATATAGTCGTTGGGGACATTATAACCGTTCGGATGTTGCCCCGAATGGGTAGAAAGGAATTTAAGGTTCAACACTAGACATTTGGACCGCACCATAATGGACCAAACAGAGTTAATAAAAGCTTCATACCCATTGCAAGAGACCCGTTACCGAGTTACCTATTTATTCCGTCGCCCCACGCACTGAGACCACTTTTTCTAACCAAGATTTTGAGCCCGCGGACTAAGTGAATTGTATATAGTTATCATTGTGCTCTTGTTGTTTATTCTAGTGTAGTGTCTAAGTTAATTTGACCCCGATCTAATTAATCCCGAGAACATATGTCCGAGGAACTCAACATAGTCGAAGAATCAGTGACAGAAGTACTCCTTGTCCTGATGACTGAAAGACTCATGTCGGAGAGAGGATTATCCATAGGTGTACAAGCATCATCCACGAGAGGACTACCAGCCCCTCCATCAACTTCTTGAGTCGAACCATCCCGACCATCATATGAGAAGCGAAGTAAGCACAGGGATGATCTCGCGAATGCTAAGTTGACTCTGAGCATATTACCCACCTATCTACCACCTCTAAGCGGCACAATAAATAGAGACAGTGTTCCCATAGACTTTGAGTACACCTTTCTCACTGCATACCTCCCGAAGGGGATATGCGCATTTCACGCAGACCAAGAAACGATTGCAGCGTTGAAGTTTAGCGACTTCAACCTCGACGATAGGAAGGTCTAAAACATGCTCGCCCCACATAAGTACCTGACCAGAACAAAGGGAAATAATTCAAAGATCATCCCTCAATCATGGACTATGAACCTCACATAGTCTGCACTGCTCAACGTCATGAAGATACCTCACTTCAGAAGACACCGAGAGGTGAATGCATGTTTCAAGTTGTTGTTGTCCTGTTACCATGGCGGATACTTGTGGTTAAACCATCGTATAACAGTGGATCTGATGTTGATCAATCGGATCATAGGGATAAGTATGCAGGGCCATGACCCACAGGATTTATATCCCAGAAAAACCATGGATCACACTCTACCTCAAAGGATCAAGGAAACCTACGACGATGTTGAGAAGAGCATGCGAGACTACAAGGTAGCTTCTATCCAGAGTGGCACAGTGCGCCTCTCCTGTCAATTGATCGCAGGAAAGTTAGTACGAAATAACCGACCCACCCAAGTCATCGGTTTTGTATTTGACCTCACAGGGAAGTGCACGGAGGGCTTGCAAATGAATTGGGTGTAGTACCTGGTGAACCAATTAGAACTTGACTGCAGAGAAGCCTAGGATCAAGGGTATAAATTTCATTTCAGCTGGCTATTGATCCTAATCTCTTTCATTGCCTAGAATATGCTGAAAGGTGAGACCTTCCCAGACATCAAGCCCTTTGAACCTTTGGTTGTGAAGTTCAGTACATTGTGGTATTCCAGTGACATGAATAAGAAATGGTATTCAAATGTTGTGTTCCACACATACTACAATCAGCTGAAGATAACCATATAGTCCAAGCCTCTAATAACTCTGAATAATTTACATAGGTTCTAACCTTTGATGAAGTTCAGCACTGATAGGCATTTCATTTATATCATAGCGCACATTGATGTACATAAGAAATAGTTGCAGTCCTAATACAATATGACAGAGGAGGACTTGGAGGAGATCACCAAGGAATGGTTGGCGGACCTCCTTATTCTAGCAGACCCTACGGAGATATCTGACATAGATAGCCCAGAAACTGTGCCAGATACACCTGGACCTAGCAAGATAAAGAAGACTGAAGAGGTCCAGGATTTAGACAGTACATCCATGAATACTGATTCCATATCACCGAAAAAAGGGGGTGATGACAAAGAGATAGATGGCATAGAAGCCGAGCAAAAGAAAGGTGAGGTGACACCACCTAGAGACGAGGAGGACCCCTCGAAGAAAAGGAAGGTTTCCCCTCCAAATCCTTCTTCTCGGAAGAAGTCGAAAGAAACAAGGACCAAGTTGTAGACTATCCTCACCCCAGATGACTTTGATTTCATCGTATCATCCCTGAATGATGCTTCACTGGAGATAGTAGAAAAACAAGAGGCTAATCAGGAGGAGTTGTATAATCGAATTGAGGTTGAGCTCCAAGGGGTGCAACGGGAACTATAGTCCAGTTGCGTAGTCTACACTGTGCCTCTTCCATTAGGAACACCATAACTGGGAGATGATCCAACTCAACTCCACTGAATAGTTCATACAGTCAAAGCTCTCCTTCGACGAGCACAAGAGGAAACAACGCAATCCACCCAAGCTTTGACACAAGTAGAAGGAGTATTTTTCGAACAATGCAGTGCTGCAGAATGGGAAAACTTTCTCTCCAAGCGAAGTGGGATGAAGAAAAAGAACAGCTACAGTAAGTCAAGGAATAGTTTCTAGCAGAGAAACTTGCAGTAAAGGAAGTGGTCAACAAATAAATTTTCTCTGTGACAGTCATAGAAATAAAGGCAGAGGATCAAGTCATGAAGCAAGTAGATCAGCTCGCAGAAGCCATCCAACAGCTCCAGCAGTGCATAGCAGATTTAGAGCTATGCACTATGCCCGAGACCCCGCAAGACGTAAGGGACCAGCGAGAAGCAACTTCCCGTAGCACAGTTAACAGACTAAAATATCTTTCCCTGGAATGAAAAAAGTTGAGTAACCGCAGCTCCCAAACATATGAGAACCTCGCCGAGAATCTGGAATTGCAGGCACTGGAGTCGCATCTCAAGGAAGTGAAGCAGCACGCAGACACACTATAGGCACAATTGAAGGCATTGTCGGTCGTATAAAGAATGAAGCGGTCTCAAGAGCAGCGCACCACCCAACTGTATATCCATACGATTCAAAGCAAAGTTATTGAAGTCACTCAACGGCTCCAACCAGTACAAGATAAGGCGTGCCAATTGTTCACAGAGGTCAAGAGATGAGGAGCAGAGCTAGAACAGGTTGTCGCCACAACAGAACAACGCCTAGAAGGGCCAGTGAATGACACAGTAATCCAAGAGTTCACCGAGCAAGAGGTCATAGCACAACAGCAGCTCGATCCAAGATCAAGGAGTTCGAGGCGGAACTAGTCAGACCTGAGTGACTCGGGATGAGTCCCACATGAGTGTTGGGGGTTTGTTGTCCCTTGACCAAGTTTTGAGAGATTCTTGGTCATGTTGACCTATTTTGGACTTCAATAGCCTGTTGAAGAAGGAGCACAAGACTAAGTGGATATCACAGATCTCGGGCCCCTTTTTGGGTCCTTTCTGGGTTTTTGGGATTATGTAACGAGATTGGGATGTCAGCCCATGGGTTTACCCATGCTTAGGACTATTTTGTAATATATATATTTCTAGGCAATATAGACAAGGAAGCATGGCTAAGTTCTAGGATATATGTGATTGAAGGATTGTAAGTGCTTTGTGCATGACTATAAGAGACTTTCAGAGCTAAGTGCAAGTGGTTGTAATGAACGATGGAAGGCTTTGTGCTGTAATGCAAGGAAGAAGGATCTAGCAAGTTGCGTAGATCTGATGTCATATGCGGAGAAGGGTTCAGAGGCTCTGTGCATGTAACCTATTGAGAAGCTAATAAAGAAGAAGAGTTGGTGGACGTAGCCCCAGGGTGGGGGTGAACCATGTAAATACTGTGTTACTCTGCTCTGTGTGATGTTCTGATGTGTTTATATGTTATTTTCTAAGTGCTTTGATATGATTAGATAAATATGATTATGATTAGTGCTAATGATATGTGAGAATGTTAGATCTGATCTGTATGAATATGTTTAGTGCTTGATCTGCTAGATCTGAACTATTTACCTATGCTAATTGCTTAAATACATTAGATCAGTGTGAATGTTGCGAAGCTCTGTTTTATCAATGAAGTAGATATTGATTGCATGTTGAGGAAATGATGGTGCTAAGTGCTCTATTAAGTATCATAATCACAATATGTGTCCCAGCTAAGGTTGCAGACACCTGAGTCTCGCAACCACCCCTGCCTCTACCTCGGGTGAGACTTCATTTGCTTCACAGGTGTTGCTGAAAGGGTCGGTAGTTAGGGTTTTGTTGGTGCATTGTTATAGCATTGAAACCTGGGTTTTCCCCTGTACCAACAAGTGCATAGTCATCCTTCAATATTCAAGTTGAAGGAAGTTTGTCGCAAGGAGTGTGCAAGGTCGATATTTGGCTAAGCGTCGAAAGAGTCATTCTGAGAAGTTCAGAGTGTTGAGAAGAACCAAGTCCAAGGGAGATAAATTGGAGTTGTGTATGCAGAGACTGCATATAGTCCGTGAGGAGTGAGAAACGGAGTCTTTTGACTCAGGATTTCAGGAGGAGTATCTTAAGTTTATTTGGAGAGGAGCATGAAGAATTGTCGCAAGGCGTGCAAAGTCATCCACAAGAAGCCAAGTTGTGGAGGAAAACCTCTTGCAAGGCATGCACAGGGTCAAATTCGACTAAGTGTCGAAGAAACACTTTGAGGAGTTAAAGTGTTCAAGGAAGAACAAGCTAAAGAGGGATATCGGGTGATAATTATTATATAGGGAAGAGCCCTTGAATATTCTCCAAATCAAAGAGCAAGATCCATCCAGGACGGAGCAGAATCATTCCAGACCGTTAGATCTGGGAGAGTTACACGGAAGATATCTGTAGAAGTATGTCATGACTTTGTGGTTTGAAGTGTTTCGAAGTGTTGCAAGAGAGGGATTGTTGAAGTCATGAAGTTATGAAGTAAATCCTAACCGTTGGCTGTGAGGAGGACATGAGGTAGTGGATTAGAGAATTTGGGAGTCATAGTTTCAGAGTTGCGTGGATTTAGCACAGTTTTTGCAAAGACGTAAATACCAAAGTATATCTGGACCGTCGAATCCAAGAGGACACGCGACAGAGATCCATGTATTTTGATAGAAAGTTTTGCGGAAGGAGACAAGGGCGTAGGTAGCAATACCTCTGAAGCCCGAATTCATGAAGGGAGTTGGCCCACGGTCATATCCCATGGTCATATTAGACAAGGAGTATAGCCAGGGAGATAGTACTCATAGTATGGTGTTTCCAGAAGTGCCAGAGAGCAGGGTTGTAGGTAACTTGAACCTGCAGGTAACATAAAAGAGGCATGTGTGTCAATTTTTTAGGGTCTATTAGAGGCCCAAAGAGATAATTCGGCTCAAGTTGTTTGAATATCCTTGACTGGGAGGTCGCAGAATTCCTAGGAGGGAAGGAGGGGTGCATCACAGAGGCAATGGGTATTGCATGTTACCTACTCAATCAATCACCCTCATTCGTGTTGGATGAAAAGACTCCACACGAGGTATGGCCTAGTAAGAAATCCTCTCTTACACATATTAGGGTGTTTGGGTGTGATGCATATGTTCACATTCCAAAGGAAATAGGAGTAAGCTATGTAAAAGGATGAAACGTGTATATTTCTTGGGTATAAATATGGTATGAAATGTTATAATATTTCAAACCAAGAATCTAAGAAGGTAGTGTATAGCCAAGATGGTGTATTTAGAGAAATCAAGGATGTTTTCAAACAAGAAATCCTACCAAGGGAAGAAGAATGAAAGAAAATAGAGTTTAATTTGAAGGATAATGAATCAGACTCTACAAAAGAATAGGAATTAGAAGAATAAGATCCTCATACCCCGGTATTGAGGAGATTGGTTCAGGAAAGTACGGAACCAGAAATTTATACTCCACCTAATTTCTATTTAAATTTTTCTTTGTCTATTATTGATGATGATACTAGAATTGTTAGGGAGGTATTGGATTCAGAGGATGGAAAACTCTAGAAAAAGGCCATGGTTGAAGAAATGAAAGCCTTGGAAAAGAATGAGGCTTTGGATCTAGTGGAGTTTCCAACTAGAATAAATCCCACTAGAAGAAAAATGGTGTTTAAGAAGAAGTTGAATGCATAATAAAAAGTCGAGAAATAAAAATATTTGTTAGTAGGAAAAGGTTATTCCTAGGTAGAGGGAATCAACTTTGGTGAAATTTTTTCTCCTATTTTCTACATTTATTAGATTTATTTTATCGTTTTCTACTAATTTTTATTTTGAGGTAGAATAAATGGATGTGAAGATAACATTCCTACATGGGGATCATGAAGAATACGTCTACATGAATCCGATAGAAGTCTTTGTTGTGAAGGGAAAGAAAGAGCTAGTATGCAAGATGAAAAAGTCTATGTATGGGTTAAATAAATCATCAAGGATGTGGTATCAAAAATTTGATAATTATATGTTGGGACTTTGTTTCACAAGGATCAAATCGGATCACTACGCGATTTCAAAAAAATCAGTGATCATGTTATTTGTTTTGTCTTGTATGTGGATAATATATTGTTGATAGGAAACAACAAGGATATTATTTGGGATGTGAAAACTCAGTTGTCCTCCAAATTTTACATGAAGTATATTGGTGCTACAAATTTCATTTTGGGAATGGAAATTAAAAGAGGTCGGGAAAATAAAAAAGTATGGTTAAGTCATAGGAAATATGTTGAGATAATATTGTAGAGGTTGAATATGCAGAAATGTAAACTAGTCAGGGTTCCTATTCCTGTAGGTGTAAATTTATCTATGGATCAGTGTCCCAAGACACATGAAGAGAAAGACAAAATGTCTTGTATTCCATATGATAGTGGAACTAGCAGTTTGATGTGTGGAATGGTTTGTACTATACCGGAAATTGCACGTGCAATGGGAGTTTTGAACATGTATATTTCAAAACCAAGGAAGGGGCATTGGACAATAGTAAAGAGGGTTTTAGGTATTTGTGTGGCACTACTAGTTATGAATTGTGATACCAATGAATACCGAGATTGGGTAGAGTGTTGGAAATACATGGTTTTTTTTTATGTGAATTGGGTTCGAGATCTGGATCACAAAAGATCTACAAGTGGGTATGTGTTTAACCTGTTTGGAGGACAAATCCATTGGATGAGTGAAATATAGGTTATAGTGGCATTGTCAACCAGAGAAGTTTAATACATGGAAACCATTCATGCAAGAAAGGAGTAAATATGGTTAAAAAATTTATTTTGAACTATTGGGTTGGTATAGCATGTTGTAAGGATTCATTGTTATAGTTAGAGTAAAATATTTTGAGTGAAGAACCCAACTTCTCATTCAAAGACAATGCATATTGATATTCAGTATCACTCTATGAGAGACATGGATGAATACAAGAAGGTTTTTTTGATAAAGTTGTACACTTTGGAGAATGTTGCATATTTATTAAAAAAAATTGAGCAATAAGAAGTTTTCTTGGTGTATAGGATCTATGGGCATTTCTACCCTAGATTGTTGACTATGTAATCTTGTAACCCCTATATGCAAAGAAAACAACAACTGGTAGAATGTTTGGTATGTGTTATATTCTTTGCATGACCAAACCTAGTGCTCTTTTTGTGTCAAGTGCATAGGGGTTCAATTGCATCACCCCCGGAAAAAAAATTGGTGGTTTTTGCATCTATTTTCTAGAGATTTTTCAACACATGGTTTTCGTCGATGTTTTTCTAATTCCGGTTAAGGAATTATTGTTGTTGAATAATCCAGGTCAATATATTATGGGTTTTGTATGCCACGATATCTCTATATATTATATTATAAACAATGAATACGTATGACGAATAAATAATTCGAGGTGTGGCTCTAAACATGTTGTTGGTTTTCCTGGTTTGGGTTTCTAGGGTAAAAACCTCTATGTAACATGTCTATGTTCCATTTTTTTCTTTTCTATTTTTATTAAAAATCTATTTGTAGTAATTATTTTACAAGGTTAAAAACTATAGGATCCAATTGATTGGAATAGCCAAAGATACACCAAAATCTGTCAAATGATTTTCTTTCTAAATTCCATACTCTTAAAAGTTCCACTTCAAACCATAACCCAAGTATACATTAGGGAGTCCATACTAAGGTCTTGAATGAAGAAATTAATGTGCATAATATATAAACTCCAAATAGGTTGCCCAAAAATTCGAAATCTAAATTCCATGTGTTTGGGCCCTTCAAATGATAGCTACAAGGGGGAAATTATAGGTACCGACTGATTAACATATCAATATAGAAACCTACATTGAATCATCATAAAAGAACTCTCTAGTATATCTTTGGGCTCTCAATGAACCATTAGCTCCTAGGTCCTTGTATTCTACTCCTAAAAAGACTCACCTAAGGCACATCAGTCATCAAACTTATTCCCATATAACACCTATAAGTAACCATTTTCCTCTATATGGCATTTAATGTGGTTTAGAACCATGTGCATTCCCCATGAGATATAAAAATAAAAAAATTGGGCCGATGTACTTGGTATTTGGGATTAAAAAACACCATGATTCTATGAGATAAATCGATTATGTGCACTAAATTTCAAAATTATGCATGTATACCAGTTATAGTGTAATAACTTCTTCTGCAATTCATTTAGGGTAGTTTGGCATCATGTGCATGATCCATGAGCACTAGAGGAATATATTAAGTCCTATGTATCTAGGTATTGGTCCTAAACCATGTTTAGGATACAAGACCCATCCTTGCTACATGAAATTTCAAACTCCTAACTATATCATAATTGCAAGTGAAATGTAGCATCTTCACATGAACTCTATGGAGGTTTGGGGACCTATGTATGTCGTATGAATCATAAAAGAAACTATTAAGACCCATGTCCCKAAAYTATGTATATMAGGTATGTCTTAGGATAGAATACCTATTACCCCTTAGTATTTAASTCCCTGGTTTTCATATTTAAAGCATGATCTAACCTATGTGACCCAAYAATGTTATGCCAAACATCAAAATTATTCTCAAATCAAACTTATAGCCCAAAAATTCCWTTTATACGAACTTKGTTATGGTTTTRGGCCCTATGCATGTCATGTGAGMCCTAAAATTAATTATTTGASCCTAAGTGCATGTTTTTTCRTCACCAAAYCATRAATATTGAGCCAAGACCTATACAACGTCTACTAATGACTATAATAATTCCCATATCTCACTTGAAAATCAAATATTGCATTTATAGGCCGTTTGTGATGATTTAGGTTTATATCCATGGCCCATAATCCCTATAGGTAAATGCTCAGTATTAATTCATTATGTTTCTAAGAAATGAGAGGCATCAATAGAAAGTGAAAAATGGCCAAAGCAAGTGCACTAGGTATATAAATAGTCTTTCCCTCACATCATTCAATGTCAAATATAGAATACGGAAGTGTGAGACTCCTAACTTTCTAAAAATCTCATCCAATGCACCTTTAAGATATTTGATGTTGTTGACACTAGCATTTGATGATATCTCACTCATGACACACCAATTGTAAGGGAGTGAAGACATTGTTTCAAAATTGAACTACATATGTACATATTATATGAGGGTGAATAAACAATAGGTATATTCTCAGTAAGGAACATCTAAAATGGTCTCAACACCACCATATTTATCCTCAGTAATTTCTTCACCACCATTGGTATTGATTTACTCATTTCCATCTTAGGTTTTGTACACCTTAGGATAGTTAAAATTTTGAAGCTATAATGGATTTACACCACACCATCAATATCATTTAAAAAAATCCTAAAAAATCATTAGCAATTATAGTTGTAAATAATGCATGTGCGTTTTTGTTTCTCAAAAGTGCACATGTGTTATGGAAGAAATATTTTTCTTATGTTCTCCATTATGCGGGAACACTTTTAGCACATAAAATTACACATGCATTATTTGTCTTTAAAAATAAAGAAACACACATTCACATATCACTGCGATCTAATAACTTATTAAAATATGTAGTGCTACACTCAACTATCAGAAATGTTTCTAATTCAAATAACTTTATATCATTTAGTGAAGGTACAACCATGGGGTCCTCCTTATCATTAGTAGTTTCTAATATATCATGGAACATTTCGAGACTTTATCCTTAAACATATTTTCTCTCAAACCTAAGTGTTGGTTTCATTTTGTTGATGGCACGTTTTTCTTCTGGCTTCATGCCCATTCCACCCTGATCTCCTTCTTCAATCATCTTAACAACATCTCTACACACATCCAATTGACTATTTAAATCCAAAAGGATAACTCTATTCCCTTTTTGGATGTTTTGATATCCCATCTTCCTAATGGCTCCCCTACCCACCAAGTTTACAATAAGAAGACTCATATTGATAGATATTGATCCAGTTGGATATCGATGGCCACCCACCTATTCCACTGACTCAAAATATAGTTTTCCACCTTGACAATTTTTCTACAATTTTTCGGGTCCCAAACATCAGGGGCCATTTTGAGGCCCTAAACGATGTTTCTTTGGACTTTTGGGTGAGCTAAATCCCCTAATAAAAGTTGTTCTTCTTGGATATACCTTTTGGATGAGGTATCAAATGCCCCGAACAGAGATCGTATGAAAAAGTTGCTCCCTAGGGAAGTTGACGTATCAACTACCCCCATCAGGGCCCACAAACCTTTTGGCATTTTATCTTCCAGGGTTACGGTTTTGGATGTTTATGTTTTTCTCATTTATGTTTTATGTTAAAAAGGCTTTTAGAGCCTCATTGTAAACATCTTCTTGCGAATGAGTGTAGCCATCACATATTTTTTCATAGATAAGTTGCCACCATTCTAGCGAGTTCATCCACTCTCTATTTTTACAGTTTTTGTACATTTATCCCATTAATAGAAATTGTGTATTACTGTATTTTTGTGTTTTTTGCAATATCTTTGTGTATTTCCGGGTTATATTTCCGCCTTCATTTTTTTCTCAAAATAATTTGGATCAGATACCTTCATGCACATTCCCACCATCATTCAGCTCAAAAATGAGTCTTTTTAAAAACTTTGATTACTCGATCCATGCACATCTCTACCCCTCCATTCTTTGAGAAAGAAAAATCCCACCTAATCATGGCCCTTATTTCCAACAGTTACTCTCTTTCTCTCAAATCAACCAAAATTTATTCTTTGCCCACAATCCCAAACCCAAAGGATCCCCCTCATCCTCCCGACCTTGTTCGCTCATTTCTCTTCCCTTTATCGAATGCACTCAAGATTGTATTTCAAAAATTATGGCTAAAAAGAATATCAAAACCTTGTTCAAACCCTATAAAACCCTCAAAAAATTATTATATAGGTCAAACTGGGAGATCCTTCAAAGTATACTACCCACAACTGAATCTTTAAATCCGTTATTGCCAAACACATTTAAATCTAAACATGTTATTTTTTTTTTACCAAACTAAAATCTTAGCCTAGACAACGTATTACTCCTCTTGCCTCATTCAAGAAGCTCTTGAAATCGAAAAACATCCTAATAATTTTAATCGTGAAGATGACTACAAACTCGGCTAATCTTTGAAGTCCATCATTCCTCACCTTAATCATTAAAATTTTTTTGTATATATTTTAGTTACATGTTTCTTCTCCTTCTTAACCCTTGTTTAGTCCTTTTCTTCACCTCCTCTTTCTCCGCGTGAATTGGTCTTCTTTCTCGTGTTTCTTCTATCCCCTATCTTCTTGTAAAACTTATCATTTAATTTCGTGGATTTCTATTTCATAGATTATTTTCTTAAAACTTATCATTTATTTTCCTTGATTTCTATTATTTATATTATATTATCAATACTATGTATTTTATTTATTATATTTTCTCTCTTCGTGCTCATTTATTACCTACTTTATCTTCTCATCTAATCCTAAAGGGTATTAAAATATTTTATTATCTAAAACTTATCATTTATTTTCGTTGATTTCTATTATTTATATTATATTATCAATACTATGTATTTTTATTATATTTTCTCTCTTCCCACTCATTTATTACCTACTTTATCTTCTCATCTAATCTTAAAGGGTATTAAAATATTTTATTATCTTTCTACTTCATCTTGGTTTGTATTATATAGTCTCTATATTATTTTATTTTAAGATTTTCAATATTATTATTTATATTATTATTTTAATTAATATTTTATTATTTTTACTCTTCCAAATATTTAAGTGTAATTTTATTTTTTACTTCTATAAATACAATACAAACTAATAATTTATCTAAAAAATTATTTAACCATATAATTAACTATAAAAACCCACATTCTTACATTTTACACATCTTACAAGTTATTTCTAATAAAAATATAACCTCCTATTATTCTAGTCCTCTAAAAATTTTCCATGAAACCTATTTTCATCGAATAGGTGCGGAATTATTAAAAAAATAAAAATAAAATAAGTTAAATTGTGATCGACTAACTATTAGTTAATACCTTTTCCTAATATTTTAAAAAAATATATTTGTTATATATTTTTTGAAAACAAAAATATTTTCCATACATGCCAAAAAGCAAGGACTATACTCAAGTATTCGTTAATAATTTTTCCTGATATTTTTTTTAAAGAAATATTATTATATATTTTTTAAAAACAAAAATATTTTCCATACCTGCCAAAAGCAATGGACTATAGAAATCGGTATGTCGTTGACTGCCAAAGGCAATGGACTATAGAAATCGGTATGTCGTTGACTAAGTATTAGTTAATACCTTTTACTCATGTTTTTAAAACCAATATTTATTATGTTTTTAATAATACTTTTTACTCATGTTTTTTAAAACCAATATTTATTATATATTTTTAATAATACTTTTTACTCATGTTTATTAAAACCAATATTTTAAAATATATAATTTAATTAAATGAAATTTGATCATATTCTTTAAAATATATTTATTTAGAATTTATATAATTTGGTTAAAAAAAAAATTGTTATATTGTTTAAAATGCAAATATTTATTTGAAATTTATAATTTTAAGAAAATGGATTTTTGATTAATTAAAACATATAGATGAAACATAATTGGTATGGAAACCTTTTCCATATTTTCCACATTTATTATATTTATTCAAACATTTCAAAATGAAAAATTACATGCCAGAAACAGAGATTATAGAAATCTGTACGATGTCAAACTGTGGTTGACTCTTAGTTAATACCTTTTCCTAATGCCTTTTAAACCGATATTTATTATATTTAAAAGAAAAAAAAATCTTAAATTTATTATTTTCTTAAATGGAATTGATGATTGGTTAAGATAAATTTCATTAAATTGATTGATTCAAACCTATTAGATTTAATACCGAAACTTTTTCCATAGTTTCTATATTTCTTATATTTATTGATTTATTTCAAAATGGAAAATTATAAAAATTAGTTATTAAAATATTTCAAAATGAAAAACTACAAATATTAATTATTAGTCATTAAAAGGTATTGTATATCTGTAAAGTATACTTGTCCTTGACATGTTGTACATCAACCATAATGAAAGTTGCTAACCCAAAATCCACATGTAATACATCATAAACTCTAGTCGTGTTTCGTAGCTTCTTCACATTCTTGACATGTTGTACATAAATTATATTGCAAGTTGCTAGCCCAAAATCCACATGTCATGGAAATGGATGGAATTTGATGGTAAAGTGTCTGTCACGGGAAATAGATGGAATTTGAATGGTAAATTGTTTTTCACTAGACGATTTGTGGTTAAATAAATGAAAAATTATTAATGAAAATTAAGATTCACATTCTTAGCTGAAATTGTGAAAAACACGTAATGGATTTGGACATCGACAAGTTGTTTCGTTTTGAAATTCTTACCCTCTTCCGTTTTGAAATTTGTACCATCATCTCTACACAGCTTTCTTGCAACTTCTTCTCATCCATACAATGCTCCTCATCCCTACAACATTCTTTTCTTTCTCACTAACCTTGCACAGAAGCCCAATTCCTCCTATAATTGTCTTAATCCATGCAACATTTCAAGAGAATAATTGTAGTCGTGAGATTGACATAACAACAGGTGATGGCCTTTTACTACAGCCCAAACCACACTACTTGTTAGTAGATCGCTTCTTCATTTGTGTAACGACCCTAGTTGGATAAATGTTTAAGAAATTATAAAGTAAAACTAATTAGGGGATTAATTGTGTTAACAAAGTATTAATTAAACAAAGATGATTTAATGATATTAATTAAGTGAGTTATTAATTAATTAAATGATATAATTAATTAATTAATAATTTAACTACAAACTACATTAATAACTTACATAATGGATTTAATAGATTAATGGTATATATTATAAAATGGTTGCGTATACAACAAGGGATAACATAAGAATCCCGAGAAGATAAAAGAATTAATGGGAATGGATAAGGGTAATAAATGGGTTAGGTAGGGAGTTAATAGGGGAGGAGTGTCGGTGAAGGAGGGATAAGGAAGGAAAGGAGTGGGAGGGGAGGATTATTCTACGGGAGTTGGCCATGGATTTTGGGGGGCTCTGAGTATTGCAGAGAGGGAGGTGAAATTTTGTGAGTGGCATTGACACAGTGGACCGGAGTTGCTGGGGGTTTTGGGCACGGAGGGCCAGGATATCCGTTGATATCCTGGGGCTAGGGAGCTACCTAGTCGGCAGGGAGGACGGTTTTGGGTAGTGTTTTCCAGAAGCGGGAAGCAAGCAAGCGGCGGGCAAACACAGGTTGATAGCATCAGGTTCAAGTAATTACCAAGAATTATGCATTGTTTTGTATAAAAATTTGTTATTAAATATTATTATTATGATGAATTTGATTGCGAATGTGCTAATGAAGTAACTTTTAAATTTTACTATTGTGTTGTAATTCAATGGTTGTTTAAATTAATTCAGCCATTACATTTGGTATCAGAGCCGTAGTTGAAACACTGGAGCCTTAAGGGCCGAAGTCCCTCCCGCCTAACCTACAAACCAAACCAAACGCACTATTAAATGATTATATAAACAAATCTAATTATATATATATATATATGAAATAAACAAATCTAAATATGATGATCAATATGGAAATTCCAGTTATTCAACAAATCATCTTATATATATATATATATATATATATATATATATATATATATAAACGCAATTTATATAAACAAATTCCAATTATATAAACATTGCATGGTCTCCTTGTTCATGTTTGAAGATGGCAGAAGAGGCAATCCTCCAACGCTTTTGGTTTTGTATATATAGCTTTTATAAAAGTAATACGAACTGTTTTCTTTCAAAAAAAAAAAGTAGATATGGAACAAATGAAGGAGACTTGGAATTCTTTGTTTAGAAGCAAAGTAAAATCTGAAGATAGCAATAACACAGTAATAAGATAATTACATAGTAATTGACAGAAACGGAACACCGCAAGACAAAATAACTAGCACAATTAAAAAAAAAACATTTAATTCTTGCACAAAAAAAAAATGTTGGGTCGTTACAATATGGCTCTCAGCTAAAATTACTGATGGAAGCAAAATTACTGTGGATGACACCAACTGAAGCCTAAGATTCAAGGCTAAGATACAGGCCCTTAGTTCTCCATACTCAAATGCTATTTAAGCTATTGCCCACAGATCTCCCGGCCATAGGAAAATCTTCAGTATAACGTCTATTACCTCGCATGCTACTGTAAGTCTATTGACAGTAAGCATCATCTTTCACACTAAGGTAAATTTAAGCAAATAGAAGACATTATCTATCGTGCTAAGGTAAACTTCACTAACAGCAGGCGTAATTCCGCACACTACTTAAATTTACCTTGTCTTGAGCCTTGAAAGCGGAACAGTCCATGGAAAAGGCCCCTTCTCCAGTGTATTACTCAAATTTACCACAAAATAACAATCGCAATGCTTTATTATGAAAATCTACCTGAAGATCAATTTTGTGAGGTATGTATGGTTCTCTTCTCACAACTATTTACAAGAAATTGCCTCAACGCAATTCTCAAAGCAAAGACTACATAAATAACACTATTTACGGCTTACCTTGTTGAGTGCAGCCACTTGCATTTGTTGCTTGAGCAAAGTGTGTGTCTGAGACCTCGATAAGAAGCTCGACCGAGCTTCAGCTCACTTAGCGGGACTAACCGCGCTCTCAGAATCCTCAATCTGCGCTCTAATTTTAACAGCCTCGCCAAAATTCTTCTCATTTCTCTCAAACAGACCTTTAATGCCTGAATTTTTCATACTGATCAAACCGACAGTTGTGAATCTTCTAGAAACCATACAATTAAGCCACAGCCGAGCCGTGTAGCATCTTCTGGCATCGGATGTTTCTTGAACATTTGCAAGGCTATGCTTCTGAGAAACCTTCTTCAAGAGTGCACTTAGATCCTGGGGATGCAGTTTTGCAATTTCTCCTATCTGTCGTGCAGCTGTAAACCTAGTTTTATGTGTGGAGCCAGTGTCCAGGAGCGTGAGAAGACGTTGAAGACGAGACGACTGTTGTTTCCATCAATTGTTCAAGTGAGATCCCTCACCTGATATCTGATGGTTCGCACCTGTTTGCACCAGTTTACATTCGCTGTGTACTGTGTGAATTCTGGAGAGTTGTGCCTACGTACGTGCTGGAGCAGAGTTGATGAGGTTGCCTATTCGTTCTCACGTCAATTTGTTGTCACATTCCTCATTGTTGTCTATCTACGTGTTGAGTTTACTGCAGGGATTTGAGGAGTGACCGCGGTTTGCAGTCTGTGCTTGTTGTGCCCTGAGTTCAGACATTTTGTCACTTGTGCGCATACAGGAGTTTATCGTTGTCCATTCGTTGCTCAGATTATCGCTGCTGTGTGGAACATATATGAAAATTATTACCTGTTGCCCAGGATTTTGTTTGCCTATCGAATGATAGTTGCAGTCCCTCGAACCTTCCGCTGTAATTCCTCAAGTTTTGGTGCAACATGGGTGGTGCACTTGTCCCTGGCTGACTGTGAGATCGCGAGTGGAGCTGTAAAGAAGATCAGGAGGGGAGATTCCTCCTCGCGCAATCTGGGCATGATATTGGCGCGATCTAGAATTTATTATATCGTTGTTTTACAGACTCTTCGCCATCGCTGGAGATCGTTGCTGAGTATTGTTTTTGTAGAGAATACTCAATACACAATACAACAGTGATGATATTTGCCAAAACACAAGAACAACAAACTGAAAGGAAAATACACAGATACAAAGCATCACAGAAAAGGGCTTTGGTTACAGAGCTCCACGTCAACTACAACTACCAGCAGCCAAGCGACCATAGGAGGAAGCAAGGGCGGGGCACATGGGCCTCATGCGAGGACCCACGATGCTGATTCCTGTACGTATAGTATTTCACGAGTAGTTTATCTTATTTTATTTTTTTTGTTGATTATTTTCTTATTATAATTTTAATTGTAATAAATTAATTGTTTTTATTTTTTATTTTTTTTAATTATAATTATTTAAAAAAGGGGGTTTCAATTTTTTTTTATTATTTTATTTAAATTTTAAATTAAATTAAGCTAAATTAATTAAATTAAATTAAGTTAAATTTAACTAAATAAAAATTTAATTAATTAAATCAAATTAAAATTAAGTGGGTATTTTAAATTTTTTTTATAAGTAAAACAAAAGAAAAATTTATGGAGTCTGTGGGAATTGAACATCGAACCTCCCCACCGTGCAAAGCTTTGACAATGGTCGCCCTACCAACGCACCATGCGTTGTTTCTTTTACAAATAATTTCACATTTAAATACTTTAATTGTCATACCCAAGATCACATGCCAAGCTATCAAGCGCCTTTTAGAGCCATACAAGTCACATGCCAAGCTATTAAGCGCCAAAGACATAAATGGAGGATCCCACAAAGGGACGTATGTGCTCAATGCGGCGTTTTAAGAAGAACACTAACGTCGAAAGGTCCATAGCGCTGGTGAACGCCGAAACGTGGTTGGCAGTTGTGGACGATTATTCAGTTGCTGCAGTTTAATCCTAATTAATCATTAAACGTGGTAATTATATAACCTTAAAACAATTTTTTTTTTATGTGATAGGTAAATGTTAAAAAGTAAACATGTTAACGGATGCCCTCATAAATGCAAGAAAGTTATGAACAATAAATCTAACCCATTGATTTTGGAGGACGACTAATAATATGTCAGCGTCTTCAATGCGTAGCCATCAAATAAGGGTTTAAGGATAAGTAAGATTAAAAGATCGTTAATTATGCCCATTATCAATAGGTGTACGCCTTTTGGCGTAAATTAATAAACATAAGGTCGGGAGTCATTTTTAATCAAGTTGTAAGCGTAATTAAAAGGGGTCAGACTAGGACAAACGGGAAGGAGGTTGCATATGCACTAGGAGCGTAAGCATAGGAAGTGGCGAGTGAGGCACAAGGATAACGTAGCTATAGGGAAGAAAACCAATAGTTATTTTCGTATGGGAAAAGAAACCAAGCTTAGATGCTTAAACCTAACCCTAACCTAGCCAATCCCCTAATGGAGTAATGTTTGTTTACAGACAAGTAAAGAAAACTTACGCCTTACCCTGTTTCTAAGTTTAAGTAGCACCAATTTGAAACATCCTGGAACTCACCCTGACAACTTTGGTGGATGCAGGTCAAGGCATACGAGATGGTCAGGACTCGAGGGAATCGAGGCAGGGGAGCGTCATCGCAAGCACCGCCAACACCGCCAGCGCCACCGCCACCATCACCCAAACTAGCCCTCATACTGTGCTCGTTGGAAGCCATCAACGAGAATTTAAAGGGGCGACAACCGGCAGGGACTGAAGTGGAACCCCCACCGTCTGGAACGGGTAATCCAGAAGCGTCAAGGGATTCAGGGGGAGGACCTCCACCTGAAGACATCACATGGGAATTGCAGAAGATCAAACTTCCGGAGTTTGCTGGGGATCGCGCCAGCGAACGCGCGGAAGCCTGGTTGGAAGGCATGACCAGTTGTTTTGCCTTAAGGGACTATGCATCCAATTCAAAGACGAATATCGCCATTTTTCAGTTAATCGACAGCACCTTGAACTGGTGGGGCAACCTGGAAAGACAACTGCACCTTACCCCAGACACAGTATCTTGGGAACTTTTCGAGGAGAGGTTCCGAAGGAAATATCTACCGGCGTACTACGAGGAACAACAGGTAGGGGCATTTCATGCCTTAGT
>ML779091.1:730870-747371 GCA_009831015.1 Picea engelmannii | reverse complement strand
GAGTCTTGAGATAATCTAGTCACTTCTATTAGATTTAGCTCAACAAATGTTTTAGATTATGACTGTGTTGTGAGAGTTTTGTTGGATGAGGAGATGAGGAGAAAATCTAGTCAAGAAACCTTAACTTTAGAGGTGATGGTGATCAGAGGTCGTCCCAAAGAGCAGAATCAAAGAACTTCTTCATCATCTAAGTCAAGAGGCATAAAGGGTAGAGTAAAATGATGGTATCGTGGTAAAACAAGGCATCTCAAGAAAGACTGTTGGAAAAGAAAAGAATCTGAGGAGAACTCTATGAAAGAAGCAAATTTGGCTGCAACAAATTCAAGTATGATTGATGAAGTTTTAGCCATTTCTAGTAGCTTATGATATCAAGAAGAATGGAAGTTAGATTCAGGTGCCTCCCATCACATGTGTTCACATAGAAACCGGTTCATTTCTTACCAATCTATTGATGAGGGTGTAGTGTTTATGGGAAATGGTATTCCCTGTAAAACTAATTGGGTTGGAAGTATTAGAATCAGGATGTTTGATGGTATTGTTAGAGAATTAACGAATGTTAGATATGTACCTAAGATTAAGTTGAATTTTATTTCATTAAGGGTTTTGGATTCTGGTGGATATAAGTATACAGGTCAAGGTGGAGCACTCAAAGTGTCGAAAGGCAGTTTAGTAGTGATGAAGGCAACAATGGTTGATAAACTTTATAAGCTGGAAGGAAGTATTGAATTCGCGTATGTGGTGACATATGTATCTTCTTGTTTATGGAAGAAGAAACAAGGTCATATGAGCAAGAAAGAGTTGTAGGTACTCGTATGTTGTAAATTATTTCCCAACTTATAATCTTTATAAATTCCTGCTTGTTTTATATCTCTGTTTTTTATGATCATGGAGAAAAGGAATGTAGAGTGTGGGATCCTACTTCCCACAAAATTTTCGTTAACAGAGATATAGTGTGTATGGAACAACCAAAAGGGTTTGTTCAATATTGCAATGGAAGATTTTTTTGCATGCTAAAGAATTCATTGTATGGCCTAATGGTACCCAGGAAACTGTACAAGAGGTTTGAATCCTGCATGGTGAGAAAAACAAATTCAAGGGGTAAGTATGACTATATTGTTAATAGTAAATTCATTATCATGATGTTATTTACTGATGATATGCTCGTTGCAAGATGAAACATGGTTGACATTAACGAGATAAAGGCTCAGTTGGATATGACATTTCAGATGAAGGACCAAGGAGAAACAAAACAAATTTTGAGCATAGAAGTACCCAAAGATGGTATACATGGTAAGTTGTGGTTATCACAACAAAAATCGATACTGATGAAGTTCAGTATGAATATTTTGGAACCTGTTAATATCTCTATTTCTTTCCATTATAAGTTTTCTTCAAGTTTTGGTTCTATTTATAAAGAAGAAAAGGTTATGTCTTGTATATCGTGTGCCAGTGCAGTAGGATGTTTGTTGTATGCAATGAACTAGTTAAGACCAGATATTTGAAATTCAGTTGATGTTGTCAATCACATGGAAAACTCACGTGAAACAGTGAAATGGGTGCTTCATATTTTTAGAGGCACAAGTGTCACCTATAATGGTTTCACTGGTTTAGTCTGTGGTAATTGTAATTTAGATTTTGCAAGTATTTTGGATAGAAGTAGATATACCTTAACATATGTCTCAAAGCATAATTTTAGAAGACATGTTGGAGGCGGAGTGATCCTTGAGAAAATCCAACTCAAGGAAACCATACATATGTCTTCATGAAACTAGTGTTATTAGAGAAGCTGCAGTGGTTCTTGGCTTCTCTTGGCTTGAAGAATACGTTATGACCAAAATTAGACAATCATATTTAATGAAATTTGTTGTCAAGGTGGAGATTCTTGAGATATGCCAACAATTTACACACGTATTTAGATATTGGGCACATTTTATGTCCCCTATTATTCAGTATCTAGTTGGGTCAAAACAACTAGAATTAGATTAGGGATAGGAGCACATTAATTGTAATTAGTTTCATGTAACTATGTGAGAACTGTCATATATCTATGTAAGACTGTAGAGGAAAATCGCATGAGGGAATGAGTGAGTGTGTAAGACTGGTTTGGCTGATGTAATATCTCCCTTGAATGATATATAAACCGAATATCATTGTCACGTGGATATTTCCATGTATAGGGTTTTACCATGTAAAATAATTGTGTTAATTTTTGTGATTGTTGTTTTCTCCATGTTGTAATTTGTGCCATTTAAATCTATTTAATTTATGCTTATGTTGCACAACAATTATTAGGTCAATATTAACATGAATTTCATCGACAAAAGTTTAAACAAGAGATTCATTATTTTTATCAATATCTATATAAATTTCAATGATAAAAGATTAAAAGCATTTGAGACATCGTCGAATTCCTTGCTTCACTATGGAGCTCATGAGAGTTCATTCTTTTTTTGGCAATGCTGATTTTCTTCATTACACTAGTTATAATGGAAAAATACTTTTGATATTATAGATTAGGATAAATGACCTCTTTATAGTACCTTAGTTTTCTCTTATCCTAGAATTCTTTATTTCACCATAATTTCTCCTTAAATCTAAATTTAAGTATTTTTAATGGTATCAATATTCTATAGGGTAGCCTCCTCCTCTATTTCCAATGATTTAGCCAAGAATTGACATTTTTATCCATGCCCCTCTTAAGTTGTAAGAAGCATTGGATGGAGTTTGAAGCAATTTTAAGAAGCCTTGATCCAGATTATTTTTGGACCGAAATGAAAGCAGAGATATTACAATGAAATACTCATGAAAATTGCCAGAAATAGAGAAATACAACAATACTTGATTTCTATTAATGAAATAATTGTAAAGAGACTGTAAAAATACAGAGTGCAAGACTCGCTAGAATGGTTGCAACTTTATCTCTAATAAGGGATGTGACGTCTACGCTCATTCGCAAGAAGATGATTACAATGAGGCTCTAAAGGCTTTTTTATGATAAACATGAATCTCAAAACCCTAGACATCAAAAAATGTAACACACCCGCCCCCTAAATACTCTTTTATAGTAGGGAAGGGCATAAGAATTTGTTTTTTTGGTTTCCCTCCAAATATCTCATCTCGAGTCATATCTAGGGTCCTATCCCGAGGGGGAAGGTCTAGCCATCAAACTTTTTAACATCTTGCATGATCATCGTCTAACCCATTAGCTGAGGGAAATCTCAACGTTCAGGGTTCGTAACCTCTTTAACTCGCAATCCTCCCGAAACACAAACTCCAATCTCATGCATCGGACGATCGAGGGGAAATCCTGTAGGATCCTTATATACACAGTCCCGATCACTTCGCGACTGCAAATTCAAAAGAATTGGGAGCACTAAAAAGAAATATCCCCGATGCGCGAACTCTGAACTCGTGATCCGATGGTCCAAGTGGGTCCCGCAATATCCTTGGATATATAGTTCAGATCGCATCACAACTTTGGGTTTCAGAATTTTTAGTCGCACCAATGCACAATTCTCTTGATGTGCGAACTCCGATATCATCAATCCGACGGTCAAGGTGGGTCCCGATAGATCCTGGGATCTACGGTCCAGTTCACATCACAACTTTGGTTTTCGAAGGTTTTAGTCACTCCAACTCGCAATTCTCCCGATGCGTGATTTCCAAACTCATGGTTCGGATGAGTCCGGGTTTAATTCCCATGCTCTTTCCGATGGCCAACGACCATGAAATCCCTTTGTTTCCTGCAAGCGGATCTCATCTGTTTGTCTTTCAAACAAGGAAATATCTTCCCTTCCAAGACCTTCGCACCACTATTTTCCTAGGCTTTGCACGGAACGGGTTAGGGACTTGGCCCTGGAAATTCACATGGCAAGGGGGGTCTGGGAGAAGTACCCTTATTCATATGGGTGGTTTCAGATCGACACGATATCTTCTATCTCGACCGTGAAGCGTTCTATGCCTGGGAAATTTCTCGGGGTTAAGATGGATATATGGTCTATCAACGGGGAGTGTGAATTCACAAGGAGATGGAAACATACGCATAACATAACATTTCACACACAGAAGACGATTGTAAAATGCACATATATATAAGACCAAGTAATCATTCACCATTCTAGCTCAACAATTAAAGAAGGGAAAAGACTTATCAGAACCAGTCAATGTGAAGAGACTACTCGAAGGGGTGCTCGTTTCCACCCAACCGTAGGCTCAGTCACTCCAAATGGATTTACCACTAGCCACCCCTGAGCTAGACCACGATTGTAACACAACCTTTCCTTCTCTCTCAACCACAGCAGTGACAGAGATTACTCTCCTCTTCCCACAGGATCTTGGCAATGGTTTACACGATACCAATCAAGGAGGACTAGCCTCATTTATCAACCTATAGCAAAACCTTCTCTACCATTTCCTGTATCTAGAACGCTTAGTTTTCAATTCTTCCTTCAATCCCTGAGATTCAATTCCTGTCTCCACGCTCTTCGCAGGCACGTTCTTCCTCTTCCCACCACACCTTCCTTTCTCGCCTCTTTCAGCAAGGTCGTGTGTGGCTCGAATTCCCAGTCCGTGGTCAAGTCTGGAAAAATTATGAATGAGTGTTATGCCCCATCCCCTCATTAACTATTGAGGAGGTCTTCCCACCCACTAGCGTGACTATAATTCATTTATGGGTCGGAGGAATGTTCTGTTCCAAGAGCAGTTAAATCCAATAAGCACGGGTTTGGTGAAGGTTAACACAACCATTCTTGGTCCCATTCACCCCCCTTCTAGTAGTCATGCAACAGTTGTCCATTTTCTTAGTAATTAACTTGGTTCACATTCATTCACCTTTCAATCAAAGGTCAATCGAATCAATATTCACACATATAAATTTTACCATAGTCTTTTGGTCATTTATAGTTATATTTACAAATTGGGGGAAACAGGGTGTCACAATTCCCTCCCCCTTAAAGGAACATTGTCCTTGATGTTCTATCTATTAACATGTCCTGTATGTACAGAAGTGAACAAAAATGGGTATGCATGTTTCATGGCATCCTCCAGTTCCCATGTGGCCTCATCTGGGCCAAATTGTTTCCACTGCACCTTGACCTATGCAATGGTTAGGTTCCTGAGTGGGGTTTCCTTCCTGTGTAGTATGCATTGTGGTTCTAGTAGGAATTGTCCCTCCGGTTCCACCTAGATCACAAACCAATCAATTATATGATTAGAATCATGTACATATTTCTTCAACAATGAAACATGGAAAACATTATGTGCTTTTACTGTGGGAGGAAGTGCTAGCATATAGGCTACAAGTTCCACTCTATCTAGAACTTCAAAGGGTCCACAATACCAAGGTGTCAACTTGGCACAAGCTCCCATACTTGGGGAACTCTTCCTGGGCCTAACTCTGAGATAGACGTGGTCTCTCGTATTGAATTATCTTGGGGTTCTCTTTCTGTCGACATAACTTTTCTGTCTATTCTGAGCGATTTTCAGTTTTTGATTTATCTGAATCACTTGTTGTTCCATTTATTTCAACATGTCGATTCCAATTATAATTTTGTTCATGGGATTAATCCAACTGACTGGATTGTTGCACGACCTACCATAGAGGACTTCAAAAGGGCTCATCTTTAGTGATTCTTGGTAGCCGTTGTTGTAGTCAAATTCCACCAGTGGCAGGTAATCTTCCCAGTTTTTAGGTTGATGCATTACATGCATCCTTAGCATGTCTTCTAATATTTGGTTTACTCTTTCCACCTATCCATCAGTTTGAGGATGATAAGTTGTGCTAAAAAATAATTTGGTCTCCAGACCAACCATCAAGGATTTCCAAAAGTTTGAAGTAAATTTTGTGTCTCTGTCAGACACGATCTTCTTAGGCATGCCATGTAGTCTAAATATCTCCTTCATGAATATGTTGGCAATATCTATTGCCTTGCAAGTCAATTTGACGGGAATAAAATGGGCGAACTTGCTCAATTTATCCACCACTACCATGATGGTTTCATTCTTCTTGGCCGATGTTGGTAATCCGGTGATGAAATCCATGGAGATGGTCTCCCATTTCCATTTCGGGATTGGTAGAGGTTCTAATAATCCAGGCCAATATAATTTTTTCTGGGTGACAGTGTTCTACTTTAACTTGTTGGAATTCTAGACATTTAGCTAAATACTCAGCTATGTATTTCTTCAATCCAGGCCAATAGAATTGTTTCATAGTGGTCATGACCATCTTCTGATATCTCAGATGGCTAGTGTATGGTCTCTTTTGAAATTTGTCCATTATGAACCTCTTCAAGTCATCACAACTTGGAATATATATCCTGTTTCAGTAAGTCAGTAGACCTCCATCTAGCATCTGGTAGCCTTCATACTTTATCCCTACAGGTTCTTACTCCAGGTACGAGGTCACGGTCTGGAAGAATGCATTTGTTTCCTGTGAAATCCTGACTATTTCCCTGGCATTCGTCTTGTAGGTGCTCACCACTTTCAGTTGAATTGTTTTCATACTTCTTCTAAGGGCATCAACTGCCTTATTTTCCTTTCCTTTGATATGTTTGATTTCAAAATAAAAATTGCTAAGGAGGGCCATCCACCTAGCTTGTCTAGCATTGAGTTTTGGTTGGTCAAACATGTGCCACAATCCACAGTGCTCTGTCATAAGTAAAAATTTCCTATCCAGGAGGTAATGCCTCCACATTTTCAAAGTGTACACTATGGCAGCCAACTCTAGACCATGGGTCACATAGTTGACTTCATGTTCATTCAATTTTTGGGATTCATAGAAAACTACGCTTCCTTCTTGCATAAGGACTCCTCCCAGTCCCTCCTTGCAGGCATCTGTGCCCATAAGGAATTCATTATTGGGATCAGTGATCTTCATCACGAGCGCATGGGTCAGAAGGTGTTTTAGTGACTGAAACCTTTCTTCACATTCTGGTGTCCAAATGAATTTAACCCCCTTCCTCTGGAGGGCAGTGATTGGACAACCAATCTTGGAAAACCCTTTTATAAATCGATTATAGTATCCTTCTAAAACCATAAAGGATATGATATCTAAAACATCCTTTGGGGTAGGCCATTCCATGATGGATTTGATCTTGTCAAGGTCTACTGCTACCCCTTCTTTAGATATGACATGGCCCAAGTAATGCATTTGCTTCTGGGAAAAGTCGCACTTTCTAAATTTGGCGTAGAGATGATGCTCTCTTAGCACTTGAAGTACAAGTCTAAGATGTTCCTCATGTTCCTCTCTATTCCTGGAGTAGATTAATATATCGTCAATAAAAACCAATACGAATTTGTCTAGGAATTTGCTGAGAGCATTGTTCATCAAGCAAATAAAAGTGGCAGGGGCATTGGTTAATCCAAACGGTAATACTACAAATTCGTAGTGACCATATATTGTCATGAAGGTGGTTTTGTGGATGTCTTCATCCTTGATTTGGATTTGATGGTACCCAGATATCAAGTCAATCTTTGATAAAATGGAAGCACCCCACAATTGATTGAAAAAATCACCGATTATGGGTAAGGCGTATTTATTATTTATGGTTACCTTATTAAGCTGTCTATAATCTATGCACAGTCGGAGTGTACCATCTTTCTTCTTCACAAACAGGATTGGTGCTCCCCATGGAGACAGGCTAGGCTGGATATAGCCTTTTTCCATCATTTCCTTTAGTTTTAGTTTGAGCTCAACTAACTCGGGTGTACTCATCCTATAGGGGGTCCTAGATACTGGCACTACTCCTGGTGTAAGTTCTATTGAGAAGTCAATGTCCCTTCTCGGAGGTAGACCTGATACCTCTTCTGGAAGCACATCTCTATAGTCTCTTAGTACGGGGTGGTCTTCTAGTCTTGGCCTGTCATTCTCAATATATTCAGACACTTTTTTTTCATATAAAGGACATCCCTTTCTGCAACACTTCTTCATTTGAAGGGTCAATATTCGTCTCACCGAGATAGGTTTCTGGATCCCTTGGAGGGTTATCTTTCTACCTTTTTCATTTACACATTCTAAGTTTTTATGGAAAAAATCCAGCTTATTTTTATGTGAAGCTAGCCATTCCATACCAATCAACTGGTCATACGATCCTAGGGGAAGTATGTTAAGGGAAACTTGGGTGGGTAATCCATCCACAATGAATTGGCAGGCTAGTATGATCTCCTCTATTTTTCTTTTGGTGCAAGTGGCTAATTGTAACAACCATGGCTTAGTATGTCTATGTGGTTGCAGTTTACACTTATCAATGGTCTGAGGGGCCACATAACTCAAATTTGAACAAGGGTCAATTAAAATAGATATTATATGGTTGGCAATCATACCTTCCATCTCCACCACTGAGGCTTGGTGGTCGGTTTGGTTATTATCCACAGCTGCATAAATTCGTGGCATACTCTTGGCCATGCCATTGATGGTGGTAGCTTCTTGGACGGTGTAAACTCTCCTACTATTTTGGTGTCTGTGAGGACAATCCCTTAGAATATGTTCTTCACCACAACTCCAACATTTCAAGGGTTATTTCTTTGGGTTATCAGTCTTTCCTGGGGTTGATCCAAAATGTTTATTTCCACTCTGGGAGGGAAAATTATGCTCGTGTACACTTCGGGTAGGAAATCTCATCCTTGAATCCTTATTATAGTTTTTAAATCTTGGGGATTTAAAACCCTTTTTCTGGAACCCCGAACTATTCTTTTTCTTCCATTCCTCGCAAGGTTCTGTCTGAGGCCCAAACTATTCATAACAATATCTCTCCTTCTCGATAGTGTCTTCTAGGGTCTTTGGCTCGTCAAACTCAATTATGTTATGGTAGGTCTTAGGTAACCCACTGATGAATCATTGCACCTTTTCCTTTTCTGCTTTTATGTAGGGTATATACCTCAACAAATCAAGGAATCTGTTGACATATTCCTCTATGGTGAGTTGTCCCAGCTTGAGTTCATAGAACTCTTTAGTGTTCTCGTCGAAATATTTTTCCGACAGATACTTATTCCTGAAGTGTTTATAAAACCATTCCCAAGATCGGTCCTCTTCATGAATCCATTTCACATTCTTAAGGTCTTCCCACCAAATGGAATCCTTTCCATTTAGGTTGAAAGTGGTTACTCGGTCCTTCAGGTTTTCAGAGAAATCATGGAATCTGAAATACTTATTTATTCCAAGCAACCAGGCCTCCGCCTCCTCTCCTTTCTTAATCTCACCATCGAAAGAGGGTGGTTTGGCCTTCTTGAATTCTTTAGATTATGAATTTTGGAATGCATTTGTTTCTTGCATTTTCTTTGAGAATGTGAACTAGTTCTACTGCTAGAAGATCCCTCTGAGTCGCCAGTTTCCTTTCTAGAGGATTCGCCTGACGCTTGTCCCCTATCTCCAGGTTGGACCTTTCTCAAGGTACTCCTCCCAATGTGGCCACTTAAAGGACCATGTTTCCATATCTCAGGTGGACTTCGACTCCTCTTTGTCTGTCGTTGGTCCACATGACTGGTGTCGGTTCCATGTTGTAATTGACTTTGTATTTCAAATAAAATCTGCAGCAAGACTGTGTTAATTTTCATTTGCTTCTCTTGATCTTTTATCAATATCTTGTTGTCAGCCTTACAACTCTATAATTCAACCATGAGACTCCTCACAGTCTCAGCCAGATCCGGAGGGGTCTCTACCACCCTCCTGTCATCAGACTCTTCGTCTCTATTGTGGGATCCATCACCCACTTCGTGGCACGTCACCATTCTATATGATTACAGTTTCCTGCGGTTTATCAACTTCTTAAGTGCATAAAAAACACTTTCTATTAGTTAACATTATATTAGTTCATAGCCAATACATAATTCATATTTCTTAAATACATACACACAAAACAATAAGATGTCATTCTTTTCTATAATAAGGATTTAACCGGACTTTTTGGAAGGGAGTAAGGTAGGGTGTTCCCCTTTAATGTGATTTTTACACAGCTTGTCCATGAGCCCAAACAGGACGAGTGATGTAACCATTCTATGATACCAAATTGTAACACACCCACCCCCTTAAATACTCTTTTATAGTAGGGCAGGGCATAATAATTTTTGTTTTTGGTTTCCCTTAAACTATCTCATATGGAGTCATCTCTAAGGTCCTACCCCGAGGGGGAAGGTCCAGTCATCAACCTTTTAACATCTGGCATAATCACCATCTTAACCCATTATCTTAGGGAAATCTTGGCATTTGAGGTTGGTGGCCTCTGTAACTCGCAATCCTCCTGAAACACAAACTCCAATCTCATGGATCGGACAACCGAGGGGAAATCCTATAGGATCCTTAGATCCACGGTCCAGGTCTCTTCGTGACTATGGCTTCAGAAGAATTGGGAGCACTAACATGCAATCTCCCTGATGCATGAACTCTGAACTTGTAGATCCGATGGTCTAGGCGGGTCTCGAAATATCCTTGGATCTACGGTCCAGATCACATTGCAACTTCGGGTTTCAGAAGTTTTAGTCGCACCAACGTGTGATTGTCCCAATGTGTGAACTCCGATCTCCCCGATCCGATGGTCAAGGTGGGTCCTGATAGATCCTGGGATCTACGGTCCAGTTCACATCACAACTTTGGTTTTTGGAGGTTTTAGTCACTCCATCTCACGATTCTCCCGATGTGTGATTTCTAAACTCATGGTTCGGATGGGTCCAGGGTTAATTCTTACACTCTTTCCCATGGCCAACGGCCATGAAAGCCCTTGGTTTTCTCCGAGCGGATCTCATCCGTTTGTCTTTCATACAAGGAAATATCTTCCCTTCCGAGACCTTCACACCACCGTTTTCCTGGGCTTTGCGCGGAACAGGTTAGGGACTTGGCCTTGGAAATTCACATGGAAAGGGGGGTCTGGGAGAAGTACCCTTCTTTAGATAGGTGGTTTCAGGTTGGCACGAGATATTCTATCTCGATCGTGAAACATTTTATGCCCGGGAAAGCTCCTGGGGTTAAGCTTGATATACGGTCTATCAACAGGGAGTGTGAATTCACAAGGAGACAGAAACATACGCATAACCTAACATTTCACACACTGAATACAATTGTAAAATTCACGTATATATAAAACCAAATAATCATTCATCATTCTAGTTCAACAATTAAGGCAGGGAAAAGACTTATCAGAACCAGTCAACGTGAAGCGACTACTAGAAGGGGTGCCCATTTCCACCCAACTGTAGGCTCAGTCACTCCAAACGGATTTACCACTATCCACCCCCAAGATAGACCACGATTATAACACAACCTTTCCTTCTCGCTCAACCAAAACAGGGAAAAAGGTTACTCTCCTCTTCCTGCAAGATCCTGGCAGTGGTTTACATGATACCAAGCAAGGAGGATTAGCCTCATTTGTCAACTTGTATCAAAACTTTCTCTGCCATTTCCTGTATCCAGAATGCTTAGATTTCAATTCTTCCTTCAATCCCTGAGATTCACTTCCTATCTCCGCTCTGTTCGTAGGAGCGTTCTTCCTCTTCCCACCACACCTTCCTTTCTCTCCTCTTTTAGCAAGGTCATGCGTGGCTCAAATTCCCAGTCTGCGGTCAGGTCTAGAAAACTTACGGATGGGTGCTATGCCCCATCCCCTCATTAACTCTTGAGGAGATCTACCCACCCACCAGCCTGACTGTAATTCATTTCTGGGTCAGAGGACTGTTCTTGTCCAAGAGCATTTAAATCCAGTAAGCACTATTTTGGTGAAGTTTAACGCAATTGTTCTTGGTCCCCTTCACCCCCCTTCTAGTAGTCATGCAACACTTGTCCATTTTCTTAGTAATTAATTTGGTTCAAAATCGTTTACCTTTCAAACAAAGGTCCATCGAATCAATATTCACACATATAAAGTTTTCCATAGTCTTTTGGCCATTTATAGTTATATTTACAAACTGGGGGAAACAGGGTGTCACAAAAATCCTACCCCTAGGAGATGAAACACCAAAAGTCATGTGGGCCCAGTTTGGGTAAGTTAGTACATTAACTTCCCGGGGTTGTAACTTTTGCATACAATCTTCGTTTTAGGCGCGTGATAGCCCGTTGGAAAGGTATTTTAACTTCATACTCTAACTCCATCTATAATTTGAATATGGTGAGCCAAAAAAACATTGTTTAGTGCCCCAAAACGGCCCTGGAAGTACAACAAGATGTGTTGACATGAAAACATACAAAATAATCTAGTTGGATTAGGTGGGAGGCCACCAATATCCACCTGGAAGATGTGTAGGGCTTCATAAATCCATGGAAATGTACAACCCGCAATTACAAAGAATTACAAAAGAACATGTTGCATCAAAAACTGAAAAGGGGAGCCAGTTGCAATATGAGAGATTACCTTGTGGTGTTGTTTTGGTCAAGCAGTAGTCAGAACTACCTCTGGTATCTTGTAGTGATGACCTCCGAGAGTAATAATGACACTACGGGTTCTAGAGTCATAGACAACATGGCATTTCCACATATATGGTTGGCCAAAAACAACATCACAGACATCAAGAGGGGAAATATCACACACTAGCTCATCCTTGAAGGGATGGATGCCATAGGACAAGCGACAATATTGGCTGACACGAAGATCTCGTCCCTAGTGAAGCCACCCAATGTTGTATGGCTGTGGGTGTGGTGTGCGACAACCCCAACTGTTTGGAGACCTTAGCTGATATGAGGTTCTTCTAGATTACGTTATCAACAATAAAATGTAATGGGGTCTCCTTCAACCACATCTATGAATGGAAGAGGTGCTCCCCCTCTTTAGGATCTATTGATTCTTCTAGCTGAATTTTTGTGGTCGCGACAATACCAATGGGATTTGCGTCAATGATTTGTCTCTTTTCAATATTTTATGGATCAGATTCTGAATCAGGGTTTTACTCTGTGTATTTGACCTCGACCACCAATGACTGTTTAGAGAGACATTCATCAGTGTTGTGCCAAGGGATTTTTTGGAGGTCACACCACTTCCCAGTGTCATTCTTCATCTTTACTTTACCCTTTTTGTCTTGATTCTTGGACTGGTTGGCTAGTGGTTGTTGGTTAGGGTCATCTTTACTGTTCTTTGGTTGTTGCAAATTTGTAGAACCGAATTCCCATTTGTTCTGGTGGATAAATTTATGCTCGATTTTGACAACATATCGATAGGCAAATCCCAATGATGAGATGTTTAGGAAATCCATTTCGGTTTGGATGTACCTATGCAGAGCCCCACGGTATTTCAGAGCCATATGATACTCAAAGTCTTTGATACCTAGTTTGGTGTGAAGAGTATGGAAAGTATTTGTGAACCCCTTCATTGTTTGGCTCTTCTGTTTCCACATTCTAGTCCATCTCATGTAATGGTCTTCATAGTTATCAACATGATAGTATTATTCTTTGACCACATCCACAAAAAAATCCCAAGTGGGATTGACCCCATATATTCTAGATTCCTCTGTGGAACTTTTCTCCCAATAAGTTTCCCATCAATGTTTCACATGGGGGAGAGCCTTGATGAGTGCGAAGGTGATCTTTTCCCTGTCAAAATTTTTTTGAACAGAGAAATAACCTTCTTATAGATTTAACCATTTTTCTAGGGCATCCGCATCTATCTGACCTTCAAATATGGGAATATGAAAATTAACTTGTACCTTGAAGGGTTAGGTTCCTCCAAAATGTGCACTTGATGAAGATGTGCATGTTTCTATCCACGGGCATTGAATGATGTGTGCAAAATTCTCCATCATTTCGTCCCTCTGCTGCATGGGAGATTTCTCAAGCAACAGGTTAATAGAATATTTTGCTCCATCATTTTTTATTTTCTACCACCGTCGAGGGTTTCTTGGATGTGCGAGAGTGATTTTCCTCAAGAAATACAAACTCAAGAACCCACTAACTATACTCAGACCTCGTCGGGGACATGCGCTGAAAAATGATCAAGAGCATCCTGCTCTGATACCACTAATCCAAATTATTTTTGGAACGAAATGAAAGTAGAGATATTACAATGAAATACTCATGAAAATTGCTAGAAACAAAGAAATACAACAATACTTGATCTCGATTAATGAAATAATTGTAAAGAGACTATAAAAATACAAAGTGCAAGACTCATTAGAATGGTGGTAGATTTATCGCTAAGAAGGGATGTGATGGCTATGCTCAATAGCAAGAAGATGATTACAATGAGGCTCTGAAGGCCTTTTTATGATAAACATGAATGCCAAAACCCTAGACACCCAAAAAACTAACCCTAGGAGATGAAACACCAAAAGTCATGTGGGCCCAGTTTGGGTAAGTTAGTACATTAACTTCCTTGGGTTGTAACTTTTGCATATGATCTATGTTTTAGGTGCGTGATAGCCCATTAGAAAGGTATTTTTGAGAACTACGCATTATGCCATCAAACTTTGAATCCATCTACAGTTTGACTGTAGAGAGACAAAAAAACACAGTTTAGTGCCCCAAAACATCTTTGGAAGTACAACAAGATGTGCTGACATGAAAACATACAAAATAATCCAGTTGGATTAGGTGGGAGGCCACCAGTATCCACCTGGAATATGTGTAGGGATTCAGACAAACTTGGAAGTGTAGAACCCACAATTACAAAGAAGTACAGAAGAATGTGTTGCACTAAAAACTGAAAAAGGGAGCCACCAATATCCACCTGGATCAAGCCTCTTGTATTTCATGTTAATTGTGTTTTTCTTGTACATTAAGTACCTAGTCATAACAATACTCTCTAAGGTGGAAAGATGATGAGGATAGTAAGATAGGGAATATTTCTTTAATTATATTATTATAAATTATAAAAAACTTATTGATTTGTTCGATCATTCTCCAAATTTCTCTAGAGATGACACACACCAAAAATTTAGATCGATTTTTCAAGACCCGTGTTCTAATTATTGACAAGAAAAAAGGTCTCTAAGGAACCATAGTAGCATTTTGAGATTTTTTATAAAGAAAATTGATAGGTAGGAGGATTCAAATTTTGTATGGTGATGCCAATAATAGGAAATGAATACATTCACCATTGGATTCACTATTTCTCATGACATTTTCCCTACTTCACGAAAACACTTCTCATAACTTGTTATTAAACTCATTCAAAGGGTCACATGATTTCCAACAAAATGGAATTGAACATAGAGATACATATTGATTGTTGGATAATCTCATTCCATTCCTCCATAAACTCAATATATGTTGAACCCCTATTTTTTCACCCACCCAACACTTATTTTTTACACTTATACTCTGATTTTTCATTTAAACCTAACCTATTGCTACCCATTTCCATCATTTCAATACTAAGACCCCTTGACAAGTATTATGAGGTAAAAGTTGTTTGTTTTATTGTTATTTCTAAGTTTTTGACAGATTAACAAGGGTTTGTAGGCTATATTGATGATGATGAATGTTATACTCCTTCATGTACTATTGCAGATATTCCCGCACTAATATAGTTGTTCTGGTACCTAAGTTTTTAGTTTCAAATATGTGTGTGTACCCAGATTGAGATTGATCACATGGGTTTTGGAGGACTAAGTACCATCATGGATTGTGACATATTGTTTTGTGCCCAGGTCCAACATAGAATCCTCTAGGAATGGTCAAAGGTTATTTTAGATAAAACTATGCAAAATTTGTAGCACTCAACTTTGGGCAAACTTATAAGGTGATGGAAGAAAATTTAAAAAATCCACGATATGGGTTTTGTCCAGAAAGGTCTCAATTGTTTTTCACATTGGTGGTTTTCCAAATTTCAAATGAATTTGGGAGATGCATCCGATTTTTCAATATGGTTTTGCCCAAATTTTGTTGTTGCATATGTTTTCAAACCATGTCCCAACTTTGGAGCACCTGCACAATGGTTTTCCAAATATTCTTGTGTACAACGATTTCTAGTTTGTATGGTTCAAGTTCAGTCCTAATATTGTAAGGGAATCCATATGGATTACCCATTTTCGAATTATTGTGATCATTTATATGCATGAGAAAGGGGTTTCATTGGATCTTTCTGCTCATTGCAATTCTATTGTAAACAATATATAAAAGACTATGGTGCATTGTGAGAGAGAGGGGAAGATAATATTACGTTGTTCTAACCTTGAGACAAGTTTCACACTTGTTGTGACACATTTCTAAACTTCGTACTCTACAATGAAGGCATTGTAAATTCCATATTCATTCTCTCTTAATACAAATCTCAGTTCTGATTCATAGCATCCATTTGATTTCAATATTGTATGTTTCAAAGGCTTGCTACCAATTGGTAAGGGGCCACCAACCCAAGATGAAAAGCATGTCTTGTATCATTGTTAGACTAGTTTGAATGTTGTAGCAGAAGTTAGTTTCATTAACATCTTATATCTTGGTGTTTGATTGTTTATGTTCCATCGACAATTTCATAATTCTAATGAGATTTTAACATGTACATGGTTCATCAATCATTTGTGTGTTCTATGTTGTAGTTGATGGGATTGAAAGTAATATCTTGAATCCATCTCCAGAGAAAAACTAGTAACA
>ML779091.1:709871-721425 GCA_009831015.1 Picea engelmannii | reverse complement strand
GATGGATAAACCATCAAGGTGGGAAGACTACCTGCATTTGGTAGAATTCGCCTACAATAATGGGTATCATGCATCACTGAAGATGAGCCCATTCGAAGCACTTTATGGAAGAAAGTGCAACACTCCAGTGAGCTGGGATAATCTAGCTGACAGAGTAGTAGTTGGGCCTGAACTGCTCAAAGAGATGGAAGATCAAATGATAAAAATTAAACATAATCTAAAAGTTGCCCAGGACAGGCAGCAAAGTTACGCTGATAGTAACAGAACCCATAGAGAATTCAAAGTGGGTGACCATGTTTTCCTGAAAGTGAAAAATAACAGGAGTTCCCTGAGGCTGGGAAGTTGCGCCAAGTTGCCAGCAAGATTTTGTGGGCCATTTGAGATACTGGAAAGGATTGGGCCAGTTGCATACATGCTTGCATTACCTGCATCTATGACTGTACATAATGTGTTTCATGTTTCATTGCTTAAGAAATATGTACCTGATGCTAATCATGTTATCGATTGGAATGTGATTCAGGTGGAACCAGAGGGTGTCCTGCAAGTGCATCATGTGCGCATATTGGACAGGAAAAGCAAACAGCTCCAGAATCGAGCTATAGAACTTGTAAAGGTCCAGTGGACCTGGTACGGTCCTAAGGACGCGACATGGGAGCATGAAGAGGTTATGTGGGTAGAGTACCCGCATCTTTTTGAAAGTTTTGAAAGGCTTGCAGAGATAGTGTAAGTTGCATTGAGGACAGTGCAAAAATAAGGGGAGGGGGATTGTAGTGTCCCCAAGGCCGAGCCCCGTTGCAAACCATGTTCTGAAAGAAATTGTAATTATGTTTTATAGGCTGGTGAGCCAAGTTTTTATAAGCTAGAGGCTTATGTGTTTGTTACGCCAGGGAGCCTAAGTGTTGAAGGCCAGGAGCCTGATGTTGTATATGTAATTATGCAGAACACTTAATAAAATATAAACACCACCAGGTGCAGATCGACCACAATGAATGAGTGAAGGGGGACTGAGCATCCATAGAGTGGGCAAGGAATTAGGGGCTGGAAGGTGGGAAAAGGGATAAGTGTTGAGCCTAGGGGGCTTAAGCCTGGGAATAATATTTTAATATTATTCCAAAAAAAAGACATGTGCATTTGTGTTTTATCCTAACTGTTGGCAAGGGAGGACGTACAAGGGTGATGCGTGCTGGTGGAATGCATGCAGTGCCATGGGTGACAAGTGTTGACCCTGATGCATGCGAATAAATGACCAGGGTGAGCCGTGAGAAAGGTTCCTCTTCCTCCATTCGAAAGGGGAACTATCCTGAGCGTGAACCGTGTGACCTCTGTAAGAGACCCTCATGCAATTCTGCAACAGGAAAAAATACTTTGTTCGTTTTCTGAAAAGCCCGGTTCATCCTCCCCGTTCTGCACCAGAGAGACTGTGTAATTCCCTATGGAAATTGCTTCTCATGCAATTCCGAAAATCAACACCGTGAGACCTTGCCTCCATTGATGAGCTTGTTTGAGAAGTCTGAGTCTGTATTCCCGTTTGACTGTAGTGGTCATGCAGAGATGGATTGCACGTGAATTGTTGTCCAGTGTAGGTGGTAATTGAGCATGTGTGTGATCTCTCTCTAGGTGATGGAGGTGGATGTTGTTGGAAGAGGTTTCTTCCAAAGAGTGTCCAACACCAGCTTCGAGCTCTGAGACTTCCTGATCCGGCCTGTTGTCGAGACCCAGAGAGGGAGGTTAGCACTGATGGACTGTGCTTATGAAGGTGTATACTCCCGGGTGGAACAGGCATGTGGGGAATGAGAGTTTGGTAGTAGTGGGCGTAAGATGGCATCCTGGGAAGAATCCTTCCAGATTCTAAGTGTTGTTGTCCCTGTAACCTCAGCCTAGCTAGGATTCCTTGCCTTGGGGTGGAGCTTAGTCCCAGCTCGGGGGTGATCCACTGCTGAGATGATGAGCAGTGCGGTCTAAGGCTGGGAGGTTCATGGAAGGCCTGCACTTGGTTGGTGGAATCTACCATTGATAAAGATAAGTATATGTTTATGTTTTACTCATAGATTTCATGACTCTATTGCTTATGTTATCATGATTTCCGCTATGTATATGAAATAGTATGAAATGCTATGGTTTGTAAATTATAGCAGTGAATAATATGTGTACTCTGAGCTTGAATGTGTTTATTTGCTTAAATGCATGTAGATTGAATAACACATGTATAGAGTGGTGTTAAAGTTTCCTTTTCAGAGTGATTAAACATAGTATCATAAAGTGGCGCAGCGGGTGCACTACAGTTTGGTATCAGAGCGATTAAACAAAGTAGCGGAAAACGTGTGCTACATTTATAATCTTGTTACACATGTGGCTTCATTGTAAGTACTCATATACTTGAATATGGTTCTTTTCTTAGGTAAGGTAGGATAGTAAATAAGTAAATAATGTTTCATATAGTTGTTAGTTTAGTTTAAAAGCATAGTGCAACATCGTTTTTTATGTATTTTCCAATAATTGGAATTACTGTCAAGTTGAGAAACTAATCTTAAGGGAGTCTTGTTTCCCCCATAATTTTTAATATGTTTTCAGCTGATAGTTAGATCTTTTTTTCAAGTTTTCTAAATAAATCATGCTATGATGGTTTGTTGAAATTTTATAGGTATTCTCTTTTCAGTTGGATTGGGAGCTCATCTTCATGAATTATTCAGGAAAGTAAATGCATTACTTTTGGTTATGTTGTTTTGTCAAACCCGTGTTTTATTCTAGTCTTTTATTACTTAAGAATGTTTTGGAACAATTGAATTTGTTTTTTGTTCCTTCCCTAAACTTTGATTTTCTTGTTTGAAAACTAAGCTCTCGCTTTTATTATCTTTCTCTACTATGCTTCATAACTGTCTTCCTTGATGGAATTTACAGTTCAGGTAATTATTAACAGGGAAAAAATGAAAAGAAAATAGCTCAAATATCAAACCCAAGACTTCCTGTCATAACCGTTCATTTCCAGTTCTTGTAGAGATCTGTTCTCCCTTCTTTATACAAAATTTCAGACTATTTATTACAACAATATCTTATATAAGCGACTTTAATTATATTATGGGATTACATAAAGTTGCAAATCCATATTATGAGGCCCATAGGAAACTAGTATAACCCAATATAATTTCAAAGTTGGTTGATAGAGAATCTTTATTAAAGAGTAGCAAGAGAGTGCATGGAGTTTCTACCCATGGGAACACTACTATAATTCTATTTGAAGAAGATGACCTTAGGGACTAGAGGTACTTTTAGGTTATTCACCAGTGGCTTCATCCACCACACATTAAAAAAGGCTTGACCATAGATATGACTTCAAATTTACTAAACTCATCAAGTATCCTTTACATGGGGACAACCGTTAGGAAGGTAATGTTTCTACCCTCGACCGATACTATCCTATGCCTTTAAGGGGATTTTCAGAGTGTCTCCCCCATCCACCCAATACATATATATACACATATCATAAATTTCAAGAGTGGAAGTCATGGGACCAGAGCCTCTAATAGAAAATGGGTGCAAGAGGCGAACCCGTCGAGGCTATAGATGCATGCTGGTAGTGAGTCCCAATTGATGGTACTACTAGGAAAACCCATCGGGGCAATGGAAAATCATTGGAAATTGGGAATTCTTCCTAGAGGGGTTAATCTAAAAGTCAATACTTATAGGTGTCATCCCATGCCTATAGAGGGATTTCTGATGACTGCTCCCCCATCTCTAATTATATTTGTTCTACAAATTGTAAAAAGGAAGTAATGGGACAAGAGATATTAGAGTAAAATGGGTTTAAAATATTACCTCATCGAGGATATGGAAACCTACTGGGAGTGGGTTCAGAACTGTGACACCTATATTTTATAAACCTAATCCATCTTGTCCCTATGTACAATACTACTTGTGAAGTTCTGTCAGGAAGAAGCATGAGTGGTTAGAGCTAGGGATAAATGAAATCCATCCAACTACCACTCGACAATAAATTTAAGTTGACCTTAAGACCCCATCATCCAATTCATACTATATCTAAGGTGTATTATCTTAAGAGCGGGGACATGATCTCAGAAGCCTAATATACTCAACTATGAAATCTATCTTTATTACTCGAATGATTGTAAATATTTTGATATTAGAAGAGGTTGTCTAGTTTCCTATGGGGTTTTCATTTGTTGAGACTGTTGATACTCTTTTATTTTCCTTTTTAAAGGAAAAGAATAAAATCCCTACTATAATTTATAAAGGGATCCCTAAATATAAGTGTTGCTAATCTCTTGAATAAGTTTGTATAAGAAAGGAAATAAAAATATATGATATAGAACGTAAAAGTTGATTATAATTACTTGTGTGGGCTATGCTTGAATTGTATGGATCGTTCATAAGGGGAATGTTCATAAGTGATCCTCGGAAACTATTCAAATATGAAAATTTATGTGCATTCATGCTAATTGTCATCAAGTGTGTATTTGAAAGTTTTAAATGAATGGGGCATTGGATGTATTTATGTTTTGATAAATTTATATTTTTATGCTAGGGATGGAATTATTTTTGCAGCAATATCAACTTACAGGCCTTAGATTCTGGTTTGCAGCCTGCATTCCACCTATAATTTCAAAATTCTTCTCATAATCTGCAGGTCTTCATGGAAACTTAACATCCAAGTACTTTAGAACCCTACTGTAGAGTATTCATGACAAAGCAACAATGTATTAAGGACAACAAAGGAACATAACAACACCCTACAACATTTTTGTACCTATACCGACAAAGTTCAATAATCTACAATATTTTCGCACCAATTCCCTAAATACAATGCACATACCAGAACGTTGTAACTGCATTTTAAAGAATATTTTTGCTAAGCACAAAAAAGTATCATAGAATAGAACAACAATTTGTTTAAAACATTGGAGAAGAAAAATAACACAATACCACATTCCCGCACCCGCACCCGCACAAGCAATTTCAAAAATTTTCAGCATTCTTGCACCTACATAGGAAACTCAGATTTTGGGCACCTACAACATCAAATATGACAACAACATCAGTTCCATTACTCCCCTGCATCAATTCAAACCATGCACATATGGTTTCAAAATGGATAAATGATATTCTGAGGTAAAATGCTTTCAAACTCTCGTTGGATTATTAAGAACAAGGGATATCATTAAAACAACTCTAATACTTGTTTAAACCATTTTTGTTCTTCCTATTCCATGATTATATTTCTCATTCATTCACCATGTGTTCTATCCATACAACATCTTTTCCACCTTTGTATACTCCTCTTATATGTATTATATCCCCACACCTTATATTTCGATCATACACCCATTGCTATTATTAAGCTTCATCTATCATATGTGGAAGCTTCTTTAAGGTTACATTATCCTCCCATGGTGGTTCGTTTTGCATGAATTTGTCATACTATTTTCCATATATGTTAATTGCGATTTTCGATGATGAAACCTTCAAGCCTCTGGACAATCCCCACTAAGTCTCCATAATCATTGTTCCCGTATCAAATAATTTTTTTTCACATTTACCCATAAACAAAACTTGTCTAGAAATCTATCGTGGAGCTCATTTGGAATCACTGAAGGATTCGAAATGAGATAAAATGTTATAACTTCTGACCACCATCATTTTGTGCCTATTATCCAAGACCTGTGTTTTCAAGATTGACACTCAACTCAGCTCGAGTGCAAATTTACTAGTGTCTGTAGAAAAAACCCTGTGCACTTCCCTTAGTGTTTGTTCAAATTTGGCCTAGGTAAAATCCCTTTGTGATATCCGCATTCAATAATGATCGTGGAATAATGGCGAGCATTACTAGTAGTTTTGCAGATATAGTTAACATATGAATGGAGGTATGCTTTCACCTATCAATACCGCTTTAGAATATTATTTCATTTTAAGGCTAAAGACCTAATAAATTTTCCTCATTACCTTTGGAGAAGTTTAGAGAAGATGTCAAATATGGTAAAGAACAACAATTGAAACCTTAAGAAATTCATAATAAAAATGAAATCTGGGAACATTTTCTAACTGCAAATGCATTTGTTGATTAAATACCTGTAAATGTTGTCGAAGATCGAAATGGATCTGACAAACATAGTGAGAAAATCGACTGTGATGAACACCTCGACTCCTTTAGAGCCGATGGATTCATATATCACCCAAGAAATTCGACGAATGCTAAGTTTGAAAAAAAAGCTTCAGTTGTTAGGCCACTATTTACACCTCTTCTAGTTCTTGGAATTGCTCGAAATATGGATAAACATAGGAACATAGGAATTGTTTTACAAGGAGAAGGATTGCACTTGAAAATGAGGGTTAAACCAATTTCCATCTACACACAGTCTACAAAAAAATAAAATAAAATTTCAATAGATGAGGAAGATACTCAACTTATTGCAAAAATCCTCAAGATTGCTAAGAGGCCAAAGTCTAAGGGTTAGGCTCTATTGTGTAGACCATCTCCAGAACCTAGTCGTAAGGGAAATAATGATCCTCTTCAACCAGATGTGTTATCAAAAGTACATAATCAATTTAGAGGAAGAAAAGGGTGATGACAGGGTATTTGAGGATGTTCACCAGTCTTCCAAGAAACATAATCCTGGAACCCCAAAGACCCCAAACATATTTTTTCATGGACCTTCTAAGAGAGGGTTTGATGAAAAATAAGGCTCGAACAATCCTTTAGCAGAGTATGTTTTTGAACCACCATCATAGAGGAAGCTTAAAAATAAGAGTCAAAGGATTAAGAAGTTGAAACAAGAAGTGACATAGTTATATTCCTTGGAAAAAAAAAGAGAACAAGCAGTTGAAGATGCAGAGCAAGAGGTTTTAGGCGGAAATTATGAAGTTGCAATCAAAGACCAGGAAGAATAACAAAAAGATACACCAAATTTATACACTGGAACAACCAGCTCAAAGGAGAAAGAATGACAGGTTGGGTAAGACAAACAAAAGCCTCAACATATTGAGGAACTCAGGATGACTCTCTCAGTAAGTTGGAGAGGGCAGCTTCCAATTTTGATCAGATTTTTTGATGTCTTTGCATGAGGACATGCAAATGGGTTGGTGTGGGGGAGATGTTGAACCCCTATTTTGTCACTCACCAAACACTTATGTTTTCCACTTATACTCTATTTTTGCATTTAAACCTAGCCTATTCATACCCATTTCCATCATTTCAAGATGTAAACCCCTTGAAAAGTATTATGAGGTAAAAGTAGTTTAATTTATTGTTATTCCTAAATTATTTATAGATTAACAAGGGTTTCTAGGCCATATTGTTGATGATGAATGTTAGACTCATTCATGTACTATTTCAAATAGTCCAACACCATTGTAGTTGTTCCAGTACCTAATTTTATAGGTTCAAATATCTGTGTGCACCCAGATTGAGATTGATCACATGGGTTTTGGAGGAATAAGTAACAACATGGATTATGACCTATTGGTTTGCGCCTAGGTACAACATAGAAGCCTCCAGGTGTGGTCAAAGGTTTTCTTAGATAAAATTGTGCCAAATTTTCAACAGTCAACTTCGGGCACAAATTATGAGGCGATGGAAGAGAATCTTAAAAATCCACGATATGGGTTTTGTCCAAAAAGGTCTCAATTGGTTAATAATGGGCGTATTTTCAAATTTCAAAGGCATTTGGGAGATACACACGATTTTCCAATCTAGTTTTTCCCATATTTTGTTGTTGCATTCGTTTTGAAACCATGTCCCAACTTTGGAGCACCTACACAATGGTTTACCAAATATTCCTGTGTACAATAATTTCTAGTTTGTATGGTTCAGGTTTAGTCCTAATATTGTAAGACAATCCATCTGGATTACCCATTTTCGAATTATTGTGATAATTTATATGCATGAGAAAGGGGATTCATTGGATATTTCTTCTCATTGCAATTCTATTGTAAACAATATATAAAATACTATGGTTCATTGTGAGAGAGAGGGGAAGATAATATTATGCTATTGTAACCTTGAGACAAGTTTCACACTTATTGTGACACATTTATGAACTCTATACTCTGTAATGAAGGCGTTGTAAATTCCATATTCATTCTCTATTAATACAAATCTCAATTTGATTCATAGCATCCATTTGATTTCAATATTGTAAGTTTCAAAGGATTGTTATTGGTTGGAAAGGACCCACCAACCCAAGATGTCAATCATGTCTTGTATCATTGTTATAATAGTTTTAATGTTGTAGAAGAAGTTAGTTTCATTAACATCTTATATGTCGGTGTTTGATCGTTTATGTTCCATCCACAATTTCATAATTCTAATGATATTTTAACATGTGCATGATTCATCAATCATTTGTGTGTTATTTGATTCATTTGATGGGATTGAAAGTAATAGCTTCAATCCATCTCTGGAGAAAAACCAATAACAACATTTTCATATTCTTAGGGATAAGTGATTACAATTTTATGGCTTGTTGTTCCGTTGAAATTGTAGTTAGCATTTCGATTAACGCAAATTTATAGAGTTATGAGTTATGGATTTTCTTAGGACCTTCGCCACTTTGTCATATACAACCAGATATATCATGATTGGTGATAATATCTAGTTAGAGTCACCTCTTTGCACGTAGACAAACTGTCTGGATGCAAAAGTGCAGTAGCACCACTTAGATCTTTCATGCTTGATGTGCTAGTTGCCAGTACAAGTGCATGCGTTTTGGGTTAATCAATATTTTGGGGATTTATTCTTAAAGTTGGAAATTCTACTTTAGGTCGGTAGCACATACCTATGAAGGTTTTAGTAGCCTCATATGGATGATTGATTTGAATGCCACTTTGGGTAAATTCTACACATAACACATTGCTTATAATTTTTTTCATTAGCTAGTATTTGAATTCCTTTTATAACCATCAAATGGTAATAAAGATGGGAAATATCCTTGTCATGTGCATGCATAGAGTATGATCTGGACATGATCACATGCAGAGCTATGGTATTATGTTCATGCTTAATAGAAGTTGCGTGGAATGAGTGCAATTATTTGTATTTCTTTTCTGCTTGGTTGTTTCCATGCTTTGATGAATTGTCCTAGGTTGAGTCACTTTTTACCGACATTAGTTGTTAGCATAGACTAGAATAAGCTTTGATCCTACATTTATTGTGCTTTCATCTCTAAGTTTACGAACTCTCGGTAGATGATTTAATGTCTAGAAGTTATTGCATATAATTTACCCAACAATGCCACACCCCCAAACTTTAGATCCATTTTTCAAGACCCATGTTCTAATTATTGACAAGAAAAAAGGTCTCTAGGGAACCATAGTGGCATTGTGAGATTTTTTATAAAGAAAATTGATAGGTAGGAGGATTCACATTTTGTATGGTGATGAAAACAATAGGAGATGAATACATCCACCATTGGATTCACTATTTCTCATGGTATTCTCCCTACTCCAAGAAAACACTTCTCATAACTTGTTATTAAACTCATTCAAAGGGTCACATGATTGCCAACAAAATGGAATTGAATATAGAGATACCTATTGATTGTTGGATCATCTCATTCCATTCCTCCATAAACTCATAATGAGTTTCATAGAATATTTTTAGACATGGTTTTTTCTCATCCCCAAAATTAAGGGCTATGTCATGAAGAGTATTCACAAATTAGGTTATAAATATTTCATCTATTTCTTGTGAAAGGGATATTTCTTGTGAAAGGGATAGGAGGAGAAATAAGTTCTCTATAGTAAATAAAAGAAATTTCCTATACATTAATTCATGATATAAGGGTGTATGAGGAAGAGAAACATTAATTATAGCATAAGTAGATTGGCCCATCAATATAGTGAAGACTTTATTCAAGTTGTTAGTAGTGGGTTGCATCACCAACTATGCAACCATCGAATTGGTACTTGATTCATCTACAATAACATTGATAGATTCATTGAAGTGCATGTATGTAAAGGAGATAATGAACCAACTAGACTAGATGAAATTCCTTCCTCTTATATTAGTGTAAGTTCCATTAAACAAATAACCAATTTCTAAACTCTAACATGGTTTATTTCCAAAATGCTCATTATAATCGATTTCTTAGCAGTTATGCCCAAATATTTTTTAGTATGTAATTTATCAATTAGATTAGAGTAAACAATAATATGATTTCCACATCAAATTGTAGTCTAAGGAAGTAAAAAAAAACTAATAATCTTTTTAGAATGCATTATCTCTACATGAGATGATTAAGAGGATAGCACAAACACTCTAATGATATTCCTTCCTATATTGACAACAATCTATTAAAGACTTTAGCGATAGAGGAAATATATAGATTTCAAAATATAGATTATTATTTTATTACCACAAATTTGAAAACAATATACTTTTTCGCATATAATTATTGATATACCCTAGATTAATGAAACATGTTTAAAAATCTAACAATGTGCAACATACAATCATATTATTGATTATGTCACAAAACACAACCAACATTATAATCTAACTGAATATAACAAGCATGATAATAGCTATATGTATGTTGATTGAAAAAAAAGAGAATCATAACATAATTACATAAAACATAAATATGAAAAGAAAATCATAACATATTTACACAAAACATAAATATGAAAAAAATAATCATAACATAGTTACAGAGAACATAAATATGGTTGGTTGTAAAATAGATAATAAGATATTTTTAGACATTCGAAAAATCTAATCAAAACAATTAGATTACATAATCTTCTACATTATTTTATACTATGTTTTATTTTCTTCTTGTGCCAAAGCATGATACAAGCATACGACTAACATCCAACTAGCGTTTTTTTAGCATGATACAATGACGTAGCTAGTGTGTTCAAAATTCAAACTCAAAACATGGGCATGTGGGGCTCAAACCCGACATAGCGAATCGCGATAGAAGTCTTTTATGTAATTCCGTTATTTTTTAGAATTGGTAAGTTTCAAGTAAACACATTTTGTTCACAAAGTTTTGAAAGTACTTCTAACATAGCTTTTAATAATTCACGACAAGAGTTCATTCATTGTATTATTGGTATCACATGTGAATATGTTTGATAGTATTTATGTTAATATGCTTATTAGTGAGATATTTATATTGAAATTTGTTTGTGAGGTATTAATATTGAAATATGGTCTTTATTTTTATTTATTAAAAAATAGTTTATGATGTTTTAATATTTTTATTATTTTTCAATTTCAATAAAAATAAAAGGGCTCAAAACCATTATAATAATATATTAGTTACGAGTTCAACATGCTAGTTATAGGAGTTGAATTTGAGTGAGAAGGATAACAATCATTCCTCTCAATCATGGAAGCTAAACCCAACTTAATTGACTTTATATATACACACTTTTTCAAGTAAACAATCATATACCATAAAAAAAAATGTAAAAAGTATTGAACACATATATGTTGGTTTATAACCCACTCCCTAAAATAATGGCCGATCATTTTTTATTGAAATTTGCCAAAAATTGTTGAAGTCGTTACAATAATGATGATGATGATGATGATGAT
>ML779091.1:676260-694511 GCA_009831015.1 Picea engelmannii | reverse complement strand
CCCCCCCCCCCCACCGCTAAAGGCATAACAGTAAGGGGGCTCCGGAATGGAACCTCAGCCGTAGATCTGGGTGGGTGGACTCTGGCCATCCAGATCTGCTCGCTACTTACCCTAATGCATGTTCGCGCCCCAGCGTAAAGGTGGCATCTCTACCTCATATCGGATGGTCATCCTAGACCTAGGATCCTCTGAGAGGATCCTGACCATTCATTAGAGCCTGACCACATGCTAACATCTCGAGGTTTATAAGTCTGGACTTCGGGGTTTGAGAGCATGGGGAAACATGTCCCTTCGGTATCGCGAATGCCGAAATGCCGAAGTGTTGAACGAACCTCAATCAGAGGTTAGCCCTTTCGGTTAAGCATTGGTCGATATGACCTCTTCCCATATGACCACAACCTCTCTTCTGTCAGGATTTATCAAGGCGAGAGCCCGACCCATTGTCAACAGGACTCCCAAATCCTCGATTCCCGATTTCCCGAAACGGGTAATCCCTCGACATGTCACCTCCTTAAATTAGATGGCCCACAATTGCTCCGGGGTTTCCACCTTGGAGAGTCTCAATCCCTTGTCACCAGGACTCCCGATCCCGCGATTCCCGATTTCCCGTAATGGGTGATTTCTTGACACGTGACCTCCATCAATTGGATGACTTAGATCCGTTCTGGGTTTTTTATCCCCTAATACACTGGAGTCTTAACCCTCAGGTAACTCCTGACAGATCTAACGGCTGTCGGGTTCTTCAGCCAATATCTGACGACTCATCATGGTTCCTACCCGTGCATTCTTCCATGACTCCTTGGACGTGGAAAAGATCCACGGTCCAGATACTCTCATGAACCTTGGGGATCTACGGTCCTAAATTCTTCACTACCCACGTAGACACAGGAAAACCAAGTGGTAAGGCATTTAATGCCCTACTTTCTCCTACAAATCTAACGGTCGTGGGTGACCGCAGATTCCCCAACGAAATCTCGTCCATCAATTAATACCTATAAGGTTAAGGTACCTAACACTCCATCGTCTCCTTCCGATCTGACGGGTCATGAGTGACCGCAGATCTCCCGACGCAATCTCATTCGTTGATTCGTTACTTCATCCTTATGTTGTCATCTCGGTTTTCAAGAAGATCGTTCCTCCTCATGCAGAGTCAATAAGGCCTTACACCTTCACAACTGCCTTCCCGATTCTTGATGGGCTTTTCAAGGAAGGTATTTCTATGGGGAGGTTTATTCAGGCTATTATCTGAGGTATATAAGGATGTCGTCCTCTCAAGAACCAGACGTGAAGTCTGAATTTGATCAGTACGCACACAAATAACGAATTCATGAAGACATTCATACGTAGTCTTTCCATATAAATATACAACTACTAGTAATGATCAAAACACCATACAATCATTCTTATAATGAAATCATTCACAGTTTCACAACTTATGAGCATAATTATCAGAATAAGCACATATATATATATATATATCAAGATGCTAGAGGCAAAACACTTATCAGAGATAACACCAGGGTCAAGCAATTGCTGAGAGGGGTGCTCGTTTCCACCCAACCGTAGGCTTAGCGACTCCCAGCGGATTTACCACTAGCCACCCCCGAGCTGAGACCACGATGCTGTGAGACTGCATCTCTGTTTGCCAGTGAAAAGGAGCGAAGGTTGCAATCCTTCCTCTCTGCTATCACTCACTCTGCATAATGCTAGAGTTCTCCCCTCGCGTCTACCCCCTCCATCGTTTCTACCCTACGCCTTATCCTCTTGCGAGGTTGCGTGTGGCGCGATTACCCTCGCACTGGCCAGTCATGATGGCTGTACGGATGGGCGGTTCACCTCCCCATCCCTCATTAATTCCTGAGGAGCCATATACCTACCAGTCTGCAAGGCATTGAATTCGGGGCCAGTGAGCCACTTTTGGTTCTCTGGGCCAGTGGAGTCTAAATACGGTATTAATTCTCGGTGGAAGTTAACGCCACCTTTTCAGGTGCCTTCCACCGCCATCATGGTCTCTTTTCTGCACATCCCCTCTCAGCAGTCCTGCAATAAATTCAAAATTTTATTCACATTCATTGACCTTTTCCTCAAGGTCCATTTACATCACATATTCACATTTATGAGTTTTCCATAGTTCTTGGCCAGTCCAGTTATATTTACAAGCTGGGGGAAACAGGGTGTTACATCGCATCATCATCATCATCATCATCCACAGGAGGATGTTCAGTGGATTTGTTTCTTATTTTTGTCATAAGAGGGCCATGTGGCCTAGTGCCCAAGGGGCACACCTCCATTAGCTGGAAAAGGTGCTTAAGTTTAAATTTATGAAAAAAGTTTTTTTTTTTTTTTTCTAAAGTAGTAATTTTCCCTTTCTGGCTAGCTCATTGTGCTTAAGTCATTCGAAGAGGTAGGTCATGGGATCAAATCCCATGGAGTCCAACAATATAAATTTGACCTTTTTAAGGCCTTGACCATGGTGACATGTGGTACCCTTGGAATGGACCATGTGTTAGCCCATGGTTGGCCAATCGTTTTCCACATGGATTATCAAAACTTTGACTCTTTTCATCATGAACTCTTGCCACTTGTCATGACCTAGTGACACCACATGTCATCACCTGATCATTTATACTTGTCGAATTCAGAGGCTGCCACTTTTCATAATCTAAAGCCACCACGTGTCACATGCTGAATATGCCATGTGGGCCCTTGACCCTTTGACTTTTTGCTCGAGAAGACCAAATTTTCCAACTACCATAACTTTCTCATACGAAGTCCATTTTTCGATTCATTTGTGCCACTGAAAAGCTTGCGACGTGCACTTCACGATCATGGCATTTTATTGAGCATGTGAGAAATTTGATTTTTGACCATTTCAGGATCCATTTTGGACCATTCCTCCCCACTAAGACCTTTTGGTCCTACTAAAGGGTGTTAACCAGACATCAAGTGTGGGATAGGCCTCCCCACTTGTCCTTTGTCTTTAAAATCTATCCTTTGCACCTGTCACATCATAATCAATTGCACAATAACCATGAAAACTAAAAGCATATTGTTATCCATTTGAACTCATTCACATCTTACTGATTCCATTACCATATATGTAGAAAACATTAACAACGATAACATCAGAGATATGATTGAAAATGAACCCAAATGTTTGACGGTCTTGCACGACATTAACTTATCTTGAAGAAAAGTATGATTGAACTCCCATCCTACAACCATCTCATGTTGATGCTTAAGATCAATTTCTTTACTTGGCACAATTATATGTGTATTGCTTGGATAAGTTGTCTTCTTTAATTGTTGTTAGAAAAACAGGATCGTGGATCAATAAAATAAGAAAAATGTGGAAATAAAACACAAAAGATACACAATACAATAGAGACATAGATATACATTGTTCACCCAGTGTGGGCTATGTCCACCATAGAAAATGCCAGGTCCTTCCTTTATTATTATCCAACAAATGAAGGGATACAACCTACAACAAACCCACTATAACTTCCTCTTCTTTCTCTCATAGTTTCCTATCTTAGAATACAATATTCACCATTATCCATAGTCGCAATACATTTCCCTCATAAAAGAGAGTTTCTTTCTAGGGAAAAAAACCCTAACATAACTTCTATCGTCAGATCTCGACCTTATAATGAATGGTCCATATTTACAATGAAATTACAATATACATTTACAAGGAAATTGTTTCTTCAGGGGATTCGCCCCTGAACCCCCATGGGGGGTCCGCTTACCCCCAGACCCCCCAATTGGGGGGATGGACCTTCCAGACTCCGCAGAGGGGTTAACCCCCCTATGCACTCCCCTGCATGGAGGATTGTACATTCTTCTGGGGTGTAAAGTCTTCATGGGGTATAAACATGGCTAAAAAAAAAACCTCTGAATTAAGAAGATAATCAGGCTCCACAACCAACAATCTCCCACTTGGAGACTGATCTCAACAAATCCACCACTGTTGTATATGCCGAGAGATTGATTTTCTTTTATGTTATGAGCATGTACAACATATTCATTGCCTTTATTAAACAAGTGATATTGATTATGTTCCTTGTAGAATATTTCTTTGTGATCATATAAATAAGGGATACCTAAGACCATTCCACATGTTTCTAGTGATACCACATCACATATTACTTCATCCACATACTTAGATGTAATTTCAAATTTTATGATACATTGCTTTGTTATGGGAAATTTGTGATATTTTCTTATCCAATTAAGTGAATAGGGTTTGTGATGCATCCTAGTGTTTAATCCCAATTTCTTAACCACTTCTTCTGAAATTAAGTTAGTTTGAGATCCACTATCTATCAAAGTGTCAATCTTGGAATGTTTCATAATGACCCTTATATGGAACAATTTACTTCTAGAATCAAAACCATCACCAATTTTACTTATCAAACCAACTGATGTAATCTTAGACTCATCACCTGAATATGATCCAAGTTTGTTGGTCATGTTGTTGTTGCAACTTTTTGCCTCCCTTTCCTCTCTTTGAACCACTTTGGTTTCTTCTCTAGGTGCAATTTCCAGCAATGCTCATCATTGTTCCCTTGTTTTTCGCAATGCTTGCAAGAGAGATTTTCTTCCTTCACCGTCGTTGAATTTACTTTCTTCCCATTCCATTTTCCTTTTTTGTCCTTCTTTGAAGATGATTCCTCTGATACACCAAATCCAGTTTTCCCTGCTTCAATATACGTTGCTTGAACATAAACCTCATCAATATTAGTATGTCCAAAATATAAATACAGTATTAAAAATACAAGGAAGAAAAACTCCTATATACTTCATAAGAGTTTCTTGTGTAGTCAATGGAACATCTAACATCAAAGCCATCTTACGAAATTCATCTGTAGATTCCTGCACCAATTGTCCTTTTCTTAACTTAAGACTTTTCCATTCAATTAAATCCTTTTCCTTATATCCCAATGGATAGAATTGTTTTCTAAGTGTGGAAATAAAATCATGCCATGATGGAAAAATCTTATCAACTTGCTGAGTTCCATGTTGCCTCTTACTTTTCCACCAGATGAGAGTTGTGGTTTCAAGACGAAGTGATGCCAATCTAATTTTGGTTGCCTCATCTTTGATTTGTTGCACATTACAATATACCTGCATCTGCCTAACCCAGTTATGAATTTTCTCAACATTAACTTCACCCTCATACATAGAAAAAACAAATTTTACATCAAGTTTAAGTAATGTCATATCAGACTTATGTTTATGAGAATGTTTTCTTGTAGAAGTAGTATTTGAACTTGTAGTTGAAGAAGAAGAAGATGGAGATGAAGGAGGTGAAGGAGGAGATTTTGGAGGGTCCTCTCCTTCTTCACTTTTGTCTTGCTTTGAATATTCCCCTTGAACTGGTCTCTTTCGTTCCAAGTAATCATCATACAACACTTTTACCATCTCCAACATGGAAAATAATGTTTTTTGAAACTCTCTTTCGTTTTGAGAAAGTCATTCTTCCGATGCCATCTTCTCACTTTGATATGTCATCTTTCTTGATCCAATCTAAGGATATCCTTATACAAGCTCTCCTTCACCACAAATTAGCTTTTCCCTGGTAATCATGCAAAATCAAACAACCAACTGTCAACTTGCTTTGATACCACCTTATCCAAAAATGATATTTTAAAGACTTTGGTTAAGTTTATGCATGAGTTGATTTACCACTTAGGAATTAAGAGAAGAAGAAGATTTTAATGAAAGAATGGTGAAACCATCATAAAGAATACAAAATAGAAAGTAAACATTAATAACAGTAGACCATAATGCCAAATATTGTTAACGGATTTCGACAAGGTTGCATACGTCTCTGGGCCTTTGTCTTAGTGGGGGAGGATTTCCTATTAATATTGAATTCTTCAAAAGTAAATTAGAACTACATCGAATGGATTGAAAACTAGTTTGGATGTGTTCTGCTCGACCTGAAGAATTCAACACAGCTAAGGGCACTGAAAAAGGTTGAGCGTAGCTACCGGAAATGGCCTCCAAAGTTCGCTTCCTCAATGGCTTCCCTGCAAAAAAATGGCTTAGGCTTCACAATTCTTCATCATTATGTTGTATTTGAACCTTATTGGACTATAAAAAACCTATTTTTTATACATGTTCTGAGTTGGGGGTTGAAATCCAACTTCCCCTCAATATCTGGCCTCTTTCTGGGCTCTAGATCCACTCTTTTTGGCCAAACATCCACAAAAATCAGCAAAAAATCCACTAAAATAAGGTCAAAACGCAAAATTTGGTCAAAAATATGCTTAAGCCCCTAGTTAGGGTGATGAGGGCCATGTGGCCTAGTTCCCAAGGGGTGCACCTCCCTTAGCTGCAAAGGTGCTTAAGTTTAAATTTCTGAAAAGTGGGTTTTTTTTTCTAAAGTAGTAATTCGCCCTTTGTGGCTAGCTCATTTTTCTTAAGTCATTTTAAGAGGTAGGTCATGGGATCGAATCCCATGGAGTCCAAAAATATAAATTTGACCTTTTTAAGGCCTTGACCATGGTGACACGTGGCACCCTTGGATTGGACCATGTGTCAGCCCATGGTTGGCCAATCTTTTTCCACATACACTATCAAAACTTTGACACTTGTCATCATGAACCCTTGCCACTTGTCATGACCTAGTGATACCACATGTCTTCACCTGATGGATGCCACTTTTTGAATTTAGAGACTTCCACTTGTCATAATCTGAATCTTCCACGTGTCATATGCTGAAGATGCCACGTGTCCCTTTGACCCTTTGACTTTTTGCAAGAGAAGACCAAATTTTCCAACTGCCATAACTTTCTCATACGACGTCCATTTTTCGATCCATTTGCACTGCCAAAAATCTTGTGATGAGTACTTCATGATAATTTCAATTTATTGAGCATTTGATAACTTTGATTTTTGAGCATTTCAAGATCCATTTTGGATCATTGAAGTCGAGAATATAAACATCCAGCTCCTTGACTGAGACTATGCACATAGATGGCCCTTTGAGGGGAATCTTGACATATTGTTGCACATGTTTCCAATGGAGGACGAGAGATTTCACCTAGATGCTGCCAAGGTTTGGACGGTGAGAATGATCTACTATTCAAACATTTCGACAAATCGCTCATCCAAATCATATTGAAGCGGAGGGGCTAAGGTTGTTTTGCTTATAAAACCAAATAAAATTGCTCTATCCAAATCATGTTGAGGAGGTTAAACTGTTCAAATGAAATCAAATCGCAACTCTAATTCGAGGTACGTATGGCTCTTTCTCTGATCCATTCTTTCTCATTGTTATTTTAATTTAACCTGCCTCTCTCCCCTATTAGTTATTTATTTAAGATTAAATTGGTTTATTATCAAATCTGATTTCATAGAGGACATGGGCGAGAAGAATCCTGACGGTGGATATCAATGACTTGGTGATATTCGATGGCTTCTCATACCCGATTTCAATACTCTAACAACAAAAATGTGGAGAATACACACCCAAATCATTATTTTCCATTAAAATCTGATTTTACATTGGTGCAGTATTCATATTTAGTAGTAACCAAAGTGAGGTTGTTTGATGATACTGAGAGGGGGGGTGAATCAGTATCAAGTAAAATTTAAAACCTTTTTGAACTTATAATTCAACCAGATTATATATTCAATTATATCCAATGAGCAATGAACAATAGTAGAAGAGTTACACCAATACAACACAATACACCATGCACAATATATGAGAAATAACCAATAGTTATTGTTCAAGGGAAGTAATGACTTCCAAAGGTAGCTACAACTTCCAAATATAAAGAGAGGGATAAATCTCCAAAAGGAAGATACAATCCTCCAATATCAAGAGAAGGTTGTGTTATGGGACTTATCAGTAAATGCAGACCTAAACAGATCTCCCTAGATCCACCTAGATCTAGAACAAAACAGAACAAGACATGACACTTTCCCTAAGCTCTAATCATTGAGTTTACTATCAAACGAAAGATAGATGACATACCATTTAAATATCGCTTCTTCTTGTCGTCGTCATCCTAGCTCCACTCCAGTGCTCCTATGATATTAGATCTATAAGAGAACACAAGCCAACCAAAGTGAAAGCAATATAGCATACTCAAAGATAACCTATGTATGTGATCAAGGAATCGTACAATAAAATGAGATGAGTTTTATGGGAAAGAAACATATCACTGTATTATAAATAATGAAAGTCGAGATTACAACCAAAGCCTTGATGTTGCAAGGTCCCCTTCTGATGACCCTTTTCTCCAACACACACACTTGCTCCAAACTTGAATGAATAAGATCCACAATGACTTGATGAACTTAAATGAAGCTTTCAAGAATGATCCAATGAAGAATTCTCCATACAATCTTAGCTAGATTCAACCTTCATTAAGCTGAGCCTATTCCATGAGAAATCCCTCTTTATATAGGGGAAAGAGAGATGGTTAAAGAGATTAGGATGACCCCACCAAATCAGAGAAGCAAGTAGGATCCCAACCATACAGACACCACCTCACCTTCTAGAAGACCCCCTTCTAGAACTTTCGTGAAGGTCGACCTTTTCTTAGCCTTTTAGTATCGTCGTACCCTAGCTATAGAGCAGACCGCAGAGACATCAAAATCCATTTCTAGGGCATCCTACTATGACCAAGCATCATCGCACCTTGCTTATGATGCAGCCTGTGATAACCCTTCTTAATAAGTTTTTTTGGAAGAGAAAGACAATCACCTTTCTCATGAAGATAGGCTCTTTTGGGAACATGAACACATGCTTGTCAATGGATCATTTAGATGACCAAAATAATGTGTAAAAGGTTGACCTCTCCATCCTTGCCCCTTCCTTCCACCCAAGAATGTATGAGAGATAATAAAACTTTACATTAAATTTGTTAGGATATTTAGACACTTAAGAGTTGTTTAAGATCTACGTGGTCTAATATGTCATTAGGTAAAAGTGTGTTTCTTTAGTATGCATTAGTATGCATTTGTAATTAGGAAATCTGACGGTCACGATATGTCCCTGACATAGAGTGATCTGACGGTTCATATTCTCCTCGATCTTAATGACCATTGATCTATGGCTTAACACACGATTGGTTCATGATATCTATTTAAAGAGCATGGAGGGTCATTTGCCTATGATCGATTTTGAGAAAATCTCTTGTAAAATCTCTCTGTAATCTTTTTCTTTGCATTAATAAACTGCTCCAAGTGGCCGCGTTGGATGGGGCCGTGGATGTTTCCCCGTAGGGGTTTTACCACATGAAAACATCAGTGTGTTGATCTTAGATATGTTTATGTCAGTGGTTACTTAAGGTGTTCATCCTCTGTTGGAATACTTGTGTTATCGAACATGGTATCAGAGCCTGTTTGAAGACCCCCTCTTGTTGTATATCGATATCGTGAAGCTGAGTTGCCTCATCTCCATTTTCTGGAATTTTTGTATATTTTTGGGTTGAGAGGATTGTTCCATTGTGTTCGAAGCACTTGTTTCATTTAGGGACTCTTTTCATTTCACTCGAAAAGGTTTATGTTTTCCCAAGATACGACCATTACAGTCGGATCCGGAGGTATAAAGCCTGAATACGCATTTTTTAAATTTCTGCAAAGTTTTATTTTGATTTTATTTCGGTTTGTATTTTTTATTTTTGGGTTGCTACTCTTTTAGATCTGCGTATTCTCTTTTCCCTGTGCCCTGTGTGTTCTTGGAAAATCAGAAAAATATAGTAAAAGGTGCATCTTCTGGGTAAGCTAATCGAGATCTAACCCATGTTGTCATCGAGAAGTGAAATTTTTTTCTTGTGTGAAAATAGTTTTTTTTTAGTATGCTCTCCAAGGCCGTCTTCAACAACAACAACAAAAACAACCCTCCTTCTAAACATTACAATATGTTTTGCTAGACCATTTGGTTAAAACTTGCCTTATTAAGTAAGAGGTCTTGAGTTCAAGTCTCTCTTTTGTTACATTTTTTTGGAAAAGTTCATGCTAAAAATTGTAAAGTGCATTTCACTTCAAGTATAAAAGTGAATCACTATAAGTAGCTTTATATTTTATTTTAGAGTTATTTATTATGCATGCAACTTTTCTGTTATAAGGTAACTTCATTGTAAAAGTGATCCCCACTTCTCTTTATAAAAGTGGGCCACTTCATAAAGTAGCTTACACTATCATGTGGTTATTTGGTTACCGTTTATGTCGGTTTTAAAAACGGCATAACTCTCACATCGGAAGTCCGTTTTCAATGCCGTTTTTTTTAAAACTGCATAACTTTTCGAGATATTTCCATCTAGATCATTAGTTTCAGTTTTTAAATTGAAATTATCTGCATATTTAATATGTCTTCCACAAGTAATGTCTTGCTTACTAGCAACAACTACTTCCAATGGAAATCCCATATGGAAGATTTATTAAGAAGTAAAGGCCTGTACCGGATTACCTTGGGAAAGGAAAAAACACCCACTGATGATGATAAGAAAGACAGATGGGATAATAGGAATGACGAAGCACGTGGACTAATCAGAATGTCCATCTCTCATGATTTAAAATACCACCTTCAAGGAATTGATGACCCCGAAGAATCTTGGAACACAATTGAATCTGTGTTTGGTAAAATCAATATTACTCGAGCACAATAGTTATAAAATCAAATACTAACCTTGAGTCCAAGTGATTTTTCTTGCCTTGGAGACTATCTATCTAAGTTTAAAACACTCTAAATTTTATGTGAAGAATGTAAGATAAAAATGGAGGAAGAGCGTTGCATATATCTTATTCTTTCTAAGCTAGGTAGTGCATATTCTGTGTTTGTATCTTCCTTTTATGCTATGAAAGAGGCTCTAGGGAAAGCTTATGTAAAACCCACTCTTGAGTCCTTTTGTGCTTCTTTGAATAGAGAGGAAGATAAGCTTGTACAACTTGGAGTGATCAACACTGTAGGTACCTCCAACAAAGCCTTAGTTGCCCAGCAGAAAGATAAACCCAAGTATCCCAAGAAGCAACATCCTCGCTACAATAATAAACAACCTAAGGGTCCCAAACCTGCTTAGACAACTTCAACTCCTAATGGTGACAAAGGAGCAAAATATAAAAGTAAGAATACTAACATACATTGCAACTTTTGTGATAAAGATGGTCATGATGAGTCCAAATGTTTCAAGAAGATGGTAGCCTTAGAAGCAGTGATGAAGAAGCACGACATCAATATTGATTCTTCTTCTTCTTCTTCTTCTCATGGACATGCACTTTCTACTTCTGGTTTTTCCTTCAATACACCTTCTACTACTACTTCTTCTTCTAATGAGTGGCTTATTGATTCAGGAGCATCTTATCATATGGCTAAGGATAAAGCCATATTTTTTGCTCTAAATGAATGTAACACCAAGAAAATATTTTTTGGTGATGATAGATGTCTTAGTGTTGTAGGATCTGGAACAATTCAGGTAGAAAAAGGTCATTTCAATGATGTATTATGTGTTCCAAATCTTTCTTGTAACCTTCTATCAATATATCAAATCACTCATTCAGCTGAAGGTAAAATCGTCGAGTTTTCACCTCACCAAGTTGTAATCAAGGATCTAAAAGATCCTAAGCATGTTCTTGCAATTGGAATTACTAATGATATTACCAAGTTGTACAAGTTTGACAACTTTGGTTCATCATCTTTTTCATCAGTTTTTGTTTCTCATAGCGATGACTTGAGCAAACTTTGGCATGAGCGGTTTGGTCATCTAAACTATCGCTCATTGCAACAACTATGTAATCAACAGATGGTGATTGGTATTCCTCTTGTTTCATGAAGCGATAGGTGTTTGTGCTAGTTGTGTTCTCGACAAACATCATCGGGACAATTTTGAAAAATGTGCCTCTTGGAACGCCTCAGGTCCTTTGCAGCTTGTTCATAGTAATTTGTGTGGTCCACTTTCTTCTCCTTATTTTTCTGGGTGCAAGTATTTCTTAACTTTCATTGATGACTTTTCCAGATGTACTTGGGTTTACTTCTTAAAACTCAAGAGTGAAGTTTTTGACAAGTTTTTGGCCTACAAGGCCCTTGTAGAAAAGAAATCTGGACATCAAATTCAAAGGTTAAGAACAGATAATGGAGGCGAATATGTGAACAATAATTTTACAAGCTACTGCAATACAAAGGGAATCCAAATGCAACAAACTGTTCCAGATACACCACAACAAAATGGTGTTGCTAAGAGAAAGAACCACACATTAAAAGAAATGGCTAATTGTATGATCCAATCTAAGGGATTAAGTCTAAATTATTGGGCATAAGCCGTCAACTGTGCAAATTACATAGTAAATCACAATCCCACAAAGGCTCTTAAAAATATAACGCCAGAAGAAGCTTGGACTAAAATTAAACTAGATGTAAGTCACTTCCGTGTATTTGGCAGTATAACATGGGCTTACATTCCTGATGAGAAAAGGAAAGAATTGCAGCCTAAAAGTGAGAGTTGTATATTTGTTGGTTATTTTGAAGATGTCAAAGGTTACATACTTCTTCAATCACATTGTAATGAATTTATTCATAGAAGAGATGTTAAATTTGATGAAAATCTCTTGTCCTGTGAGCCATCTTCGACGATTATGCCTTCTTCGGCCTGCGATCCATCTTCGATGTTTGTGCCTTCTTATGATCTAGTTTCTTCTTCAGATGATGACAGTGAGGATGAAAATCCACATCCGCCTGCTCACCCTCCTCCAGATGAGTCCTTTGAACCTGAACCAACACCAACTCCACTGCTTCCTAGATGGGTCCGTTCAACACTAGGAGGAGATGGTGATCTTGTCACTGATCCTTTAGATTAGCATCATATACGTTCACAGTTCTAGCGAGCCTCTTCTCTTTTGGCTCAAGTTTCAGAAACTCAAGATCCAGAGACATTTGCAAAAGCTTCAGGTCATCTAGATTGGGATACAACAATGAATGAAGAGTATCGTTCTTTAATGGAAAACAATATTTGGGATCTTGTACCTCTTCCAAAAGGAAGAAAACTTGTTAGATGCAAATGGGTCTATAGAACTAAGTATGCATCAGATGGAAGTGTTGAAAGACACAAGGCTCGGTTAGTTGCCAAGGGATTTTCCCAAGTTGAAGGAATTGACTATAATGAAACCTTTGCCCCTGTAGAAAAAATGAATTCCATTCGCCTTGTTCTTGCCCTTGCTGCCTCACTTAAATGGGAGGTCCATTAGATGGATGTTAAATCCACCTTCTTGCAAAGAGATTTGCAAGAAGAAATATACATGGACCAACCTCCTGGCTATGTCCAGAATGACTCTAGCCTTGTTTGTCGCCTCAAGAAATCTCTTTATGGTCTCAAGCAAGCTCCCCGAGCTTGGTATGCCAAAATGGATAGCTTTCTTATTGCCACTGGATTCTCTCGATTCCATTCTGATCCTAATGTTTATACCAAGAAAGTAGGAAGCCATCTCATAATCCTTTTCCTTTATGTTGATGACCTTATCATTACTGGTAGTGACTCAAAAATTTTAAACCATGTGAAAACCAGCCTTAAGAAGAAATTTGAAATGGCAGACTTAGGTTTTTTGCACTATTTCCTTGGCCTCCAAGTTTTGCAAACCAATGAAGGATTTTTTCTTTCCTAGTCTAAGTATGCTTGTGACCTTCTTTGTCACTTTCACATGGACGATTGTAAACCAACCCCTTCTCCCTTCCAGTATGGAGTCAAGCTTTTTGCCACCTGTACTTCTCCTGAAGTTGATGCCACAATGTACCATCAGTTAGTTGGTAGCCTCTTATACTTGACTCATACCCGTCCTGATCTTTCCTTTTCTATTGGTCTTATTGCCCAATATATGCAAACACCCCATGAAAGCCATTGGAAAGCAACTAAAAGGATACTTATCCATGTTCGTGGTACAGTTCAGTTTGGGATACATTATAGTTCAGGGGGGACTCCTTTATTGGTTGTTTCACTAATTCAGATTGGGCCGACGACCCTGATGATCGGAAATCTACTGTAGGTTATGTTTTCAGCCTTGGTTTAGGACCTGTCACTTGGGCTTGTAAGAAACAACAGGCTATTGCACTTTCTTCAGCAGAAGTAGAATACCGAGCAATGATAAATGCAAGTCAAGAAGCCTTGTGGCTTCGACAGATCCTTTCAGAGTTTGGATTCCAGCACCAGCATCCGACCAGCCTTTGGTGTGACAATCAGAGTTCCATCAATCTCACCAAAGACACAGTTCAACATTAGCATAGAAAACACATCGAGCTACACATGCACTTCATTAGAAATCTAATTCATGATCAAGTTATTGAAGTGCTCTTTTGCCCTACAGAAGATCAAGTTGTATACATTTTCACAAAATCTCTTACAGAAGCAAAGTTTTCCAAACTTCGATCTATGTTAGGAGTTCAGGAAGTTGTCATTAAGGGGGGATAGGCTCTAATGCCTCCTTCCTTCTCCTATTGTGTCATTATTGTAAATCCTTCAATCCTATCCCAAGTTGTTCTTAAGGGGGGATGTCAGGATATTTAGACACTTAGGAGTTAGTTAAGATCTACTTGGTCTAATATGTCATTAGGTAAAAGTGTGTTTTTTAGTATGCATTTGTAGTTAGGAAATCCAACGGTCACGATATGTTCCCAACATAGAGTGATCTGAGAGTTCATACTCTCCTCAATCTTAATGACCATTGATCTATGGATTAACACTTGATTGGTCCATGATTTCTATTTAAAGAGCATGGAGGGTCATTTGCCGATGATCGATTGTGAGAAACTCTCTTGTAAAATCTCTCTGTAATCTTTTTCTTTGCATTAATAAACTGCTCCAAGTGGACGCGTTGGCTGGGGCTGTGGATGTTTCCCCGTAGGGGTTTTACCACGTGAAAACATCGGTGTGTTGATCTTTGATCTAGTTATGTGAGTGGTTACTGAAGGTGTCCGTCCTCTGTTGGATTACCCGTGTTGTCGAACAAAATTATCACCATCAACCAACCATCACATAGAACCTGATAATGCTTCATGAGAATTCTTCAACTTCTACAATTCTTCACTTCTTGGAATACTCTGATCCTATATATAATATAACTCAATTTATTCTATGGAACTCCTCCAATTTTCACTCCTTGAATCCTCCCAAAAAGGATTTAGAGAGAAAATGGTAGACCTTATTCAATTCTGGTTTATTCAGGAGAGTGAACTTGTATAGAATGCCCTGCGCTCAATATTTAACATCTGATTCTGAAATTCGTACACATGAAACTACAACCCATACTCTTTCCAATGCAATTGGTCTCACTTCATTTGGATTCACTATGAATAAGTTAGGACTATTTTACCAGGAACACATGTTTATGACTAGGTTAAGGACTAGTCAAAAACCCTATCTTCCATAGAGTGTATCTCCAAAATTTTAGCAAATAAAGAGATGATTTTTTTACGACAGGTACCTAGTTATGTCTTCTCAATACCATACCAATTTCACCATATGAATAATTCTATAAAAAAAGTTATAGAAAAAATGGTACGATGACCTGTAAATAACATACCTTAGAACACATCACCAAAAGATTTCATCCTCCCTTGAAATCTGGCCTTCTTTACTTCAGATTTCCTCTGAAATTCCACTTATATATCCTTGTTCATTAAAAATCTTGCATGTTTTGAAAAATGAATGTTTAATGAGATGTATTTATACACTTTATGTCACTTCCTTTTAACATTAGGGTCGACCTGACACTTTCTTATTTTGCAATTCTTTTCTTTAATTATATTCTGGGCCGACCTGTACTTCCTTCTTCAATTCACTTTGTCATCTTCAAAAATTAATTTCTACTCAACCATGAGGATTCATGTGACGTGCCACATACCACCGGAAGTGGCATGACTTATACAATCCATCCATGGGTGTTGTATATGCATGTGTAATTTCCTGCATGTCTATCTACTTTGATCAATTGTGGGGTCCAAGATCCAATGGCTAGGGTTGACATCAATGAAAACAACCAATCTTCCAACAATCTCCCCTTTTTTCATTGATGGCAACACTCATGCTCCCCCTATCATCATGATCCCAATTTATCTCCCCCTTTGACATCAATGGCAAAGGGTGGGGCTGCTCCCCCTGAGTTCAATGGCATAAAGTGACCGTCTTCTTTGGCACTGCTCCCCCTGAACATGTGGCACTCAATAATACTTCATCCCTATTTTTGGTCTTTGGGACTTTTTCTTCCTCGGAATCCTTTTGTGTGGCTTCTGTATTCTCTCTCTTTTTCATGTCTAGGATGTATGTTTTGTTTGGTCTTCTTGTTGTAGTTGCAACCAATCTTCCTGAGTTCTTTTCTCTGATTTTACATAATTGGGAGTCAAACATAAGAGTGTATCCTTGATCAAAATTTTTTCTAACACTGAGGAGATTATGCTTCAGATATTCAACCAATAGGACTTTTCTTTCTTTTACATTTTCACTTCCAAGATTTACAGTCCCTTTTCCAAGTATTTTGGTAGATGAGTCATCTCCAAATGCAACATTTCCACCCTTTTTATTCAAGTTGACAAATTTTCTTTGATCTCTGGTCATATGAGATGAGAACCCACTGTCTATGAACCATTCATATTCTTCTTTGCTTTCTTTAACAACCAATGATATTCAACAGTTTTCATTGTGTGGAATTTCTTTCCTTTTCTATGTTGTAGCTAGTATAGGGACATTTGGTATAGGATTATCTTCCTTCATCTCTCTACAATATTGTGCTTTGTGACCAAGATTATTGCACTTGTAGATTAAAATATTTTGATCCATTAATGGGTCAAATGAATTATAATTTCTGATGACAGGTCTACGAACATTTCTATATCTACTATTTTCACCATTCATGTATCTTGCATAGTTATTCCTTTCATTGATTCTACAATTGATTGCCTTGTGTCCAAAATTTCCACAAGTATAACAATTGCCAAGAAATAAATTTTGATACTTGGGAGTAAGTTATCTTTTTTGTGGTGTGGTCCATCTGGGTGCACAATCTATTCTTCTGTACTTTCCTTCATAATGATTGCTTTCAAACCTGATGGGAGAGGATTTTATTGATGTCTCATTCCTTCTGAATTCTATCCTTCTATATTTTTGTTCAACTTTCTCTGGAGTGTTGATTTCATCCTTTTCATCTTCCTTCTATTGTTTTGTTGTATTCAAATTGTCATTGTATCCTAGTCCCATCTTTTCGTTTGGAGATCTTTGACTACTAAGGATATCATCTAATTTTTCAGTGTTTTTTTCGAACTTCTTGAACTTTTCTATTGTTAATAGTAGCTCCCCTTTTGTGTGATCCAATTCTTCTTTCAATTTATCATAATCTTCTAATTGTTCCTTCAAGCTACCAATGGTCTTTTCAAGCCTATAATTCTCTTCTTCACAACTACTCAATTCACCTTTTAGTATTATGTTTGTGTTTATAAGCTTGTTATTTTCAGTTTCAACATGCTTCACCTTTTCAAGATTCTCATCTTCTTCTTCACTCTCTATGTTGTCTTTGTATCCCCAAAAGGAATAAAGGTTGGTTTCTTCATAAATGTTTTCTTTTTCTTTAGAAATCTTGTGATCATCATCCTGGGTTTCTTAGGTTATGAAGAGGACTTCTCCTCCATAGTTATCTTCTTCATCACTCTCATCTGAGGAGATGTGATCATCCTTGGAGTAGAATCTCTTTTTATTATTGAGACTTCTCTTTTTATAGTAGAAATTTTCAACAATATGTCCTATTCTACCACAATTAAAGCATTTGAGAGGAGACTTACCTTTGTATCTTCTAGTTCCCTTATGAAACCTTCTTACAAATTTTTTTATTTCTTCATAGGTCGTTATCCTTTTATTTTGTCTTCTTTATGGATTTAATGGATGCTTCATTGTTTGGCTGGTCACTTTTTGTACCTGTTCTAATTTCATAAGCTATAAGAGACCCATGTAATTCATCCATTGTCATTTTGGTCAAGTCCCTAGTTTCTTCAATGGAAGAGACCTTAGCATCATACTTCAAGAGAAGTGATCTTAATACTTTTTGTACAACCAAGGATTCATTGAGATCTTCACCTAATCCTATGATAACATTAACAACTTCATCAACTCTAATAAAATAGGTTGCAATATCTTCCTTTTCATCCATCTTCAAATTTTCAAATTCTGCTCTATGTCGTTGAAGCTTGACCTACTTAACTTTTGGATCACCTTCATAGATACTCTTGAGTTTGTCCCATACCTCTTTAGCAGTGTTGC
>ML779091.1:653309-670799 GCA_009831015.1 Picea engelmannii | reverse complement strand
AATATATGAGAGATAATAAAACTTTACATTAAATCATCACCATCAACCAATCATCACATAGAACCTGATAATGCTTCCTGAGACTTCTTCAATTTCTGCAATTCTTCAATTATTGAAGTACTCTGATCCTGTAGATAATATTAATCAATGTATTATATGAAACTCCTCCAATTTTCACTCCTTGAATCCTCCCCAAAAAGAGGTTATAGAAAGAATGGTAGGCTTTATTCAATTCTGGTCTATTCAGAAGACCCAAATTGTACAACATGCCCTGCGCTCAATATTTAACATTCGATTCTAAAACATGAACACAAGAAACTTATGTCTGTACTATTTCCAATGGAAGTGGTCCCACTTCATTTGGATTCTGTATGAAGAAGTTATGTCTGTTTTACCTAGAACACCTATTTATTGACTAGCTTCAGGACTGGTCACAAACCCTATCTTCCACAGAGTGTATCTCCATAATTATAGAGAATCAAGAGTTGAATGTTTTACCAAAGGTAACTTGATATGTCTTCTCAATACCATAGTGATTTCACCATTTGAATCATTTTAGAAAAAAATTTATAGCTAAAATGGTAAGATGACTTGAAAATAACATACCTTAGAACACATCATCAAAAGACTTCTTCCTCCCTTGAAATCCGACCTTCTTTTACTTATTATTTCCTCTAAAATTCGACTTGTATCAAATGAATGTAAATGGTGTTTATTTATACCATTTATGTCACTTCCTTTTAACATTAGGGCCGACTTGACACTTTCTTATTTTGTAATTCTTTTCTTTAATTATCTTTAGGGCCTACATGTACTTCCTTCTTCAATTCACTTTGTCATCTTCAAAAATTCATTTCTCCTTAACCATGAGGATCCACGTGACGTGCCACATACCACTGGAAACAACATGATGTATACTATCCATCCATGGGTGTTGTATCTACATGTGCATTTTCCTTCATGTCCAAATACCTTCATCAATCTTGCGGTCAAAAACCCATGACTAGGGTTGACATCAATGACAACAACCAATCTTCCAACACTGTAATTCCTTCTTCAATTCACTTTTTCATATTCAAAACTTAATTTCTCCTCAACCATGAGGATCCATGTGATGTGCCACATACCACTGAAAGTGGCTTGACTTATACTATCCATCCATGGGTGTTGTATATGCATGTGCATTTTCCTTCATGTCTATCTACTTTAATCAACTGTGGGGTCCAAGAGCCAATGGCTAGGGTTGAAATCAATGACAACAACCAATCTTCCAATAGTTGGGAAACTAAGTGCATGACTCACCAAATTCCAAATGAAAACAACCAAAACTCGTTCCAAGGACAGTCATTCCCAAACCTCAAGGAAACTCATCGATCAGTCCCTTTTCTTAGAAAGAACTCAGTCATCATGGCTAGAGATCGGGTCATCAGGTCCCTCAAGTAATGCAAAAGACGTTGGTGATTAGGCCGATTGATAGATCAAGTACCGAACCTCACTTTGCAGCATGTAAACAAAAATTTATTTTTTCAATTCGGTTATACAATGCTCGATGACCTAAACGATTGACCGCAATGGAGATCGAGGCATCGATATTCTCTTTACTTACTAAACAAACATGATTCTTCGATAATTGAGGGTTCCATTAGTATATTGAGTTATAGAAGTCATAAAGACATCATATAGGTCGAGCCATAGGGCTTTGACTTCACCAGGGTTTTTTTCTTGAGTCCCTACTAAAATAGGTCAATCCAATAGAAAAAGAATTTGACGACAAAAGGAGCATGTCACTTAACAATTAGTTAACTGGTCAATGCTTTCTCTTCACCTTTAGGCCAAGGTTTTGACAGAAGTGTAGTCTTCCTCTAGCTCACATCTGCACATTTTGTTGGGCAATATCTCTTCAAGAGGATATTGACTAGTGCACATGGTCTTCCTATCGAGATACTATGATTTCCTGACCATTTTGAGGCTCTTTGCATGACCAAGTTCCTATGAATTCATGCTTAGAGGACGGTATATGATGCCATGTAGCCTTGTTTATATTCAAAATATAGATTTTTATTTGTAAATCTATTAGTGGGAATTTTTTTATTAAAATTGACTTTAAAAATAAAAACTTTAACTAGTTTTATTACTAATAAAAGTAATTAATTTAAAGTCACTCCTTACTAAAATAATCATTTAGGTACTAATAATTTAATTTAAAGTCACTTACATTTTTTCCTCAAACATTTTTTTTTTAAATGTCTATATTGTTTTCATTGCATAGTATGAGGGAAATAAATTCATAAACAAATCTAGGAGGAGGTTCACATGGAAAATGATTTCCATAAAAGTTTTGGATTGTCTCATAATAGAATTGTAATTTTACATTATAATGACAACAACATGTTTCATAAATAATGTTTGGATTTATATATCAATGTTTTGAATTGTCTGTAACGTTGCCCAACCTAGATAAGGTCCATTACGTGTGAAAATACTCATAAAAATGAAATTTTTTGGTAATTAATTTCCTGTAGTTTAATAGCTACAGATTAAAACCAGATTTAACTAGTGTCTCATACATTAATTTGATACATATACAACATGGTAAGAACAACATGAATGATTCTTAAATAACTTATTACAACATCATGTGAATTATTTTTAAACAAAGATTGGATGCACAACAAATTAACTCATAAACACAATAGATGTAATAGATAAAACACTTATCTTTTAAAGTAGTTGTTCAACAAGTTTCTTGGGAAGGATGTTCCACCCAACCATAGAATTTTTGTTCCAAATATCAATAGCAAGTCATCTCTGAGATGGGGCTAACAATCCATAAAAGACGGTGGTCTCTCACTATCCACTCACAACTCAGAAATCCTACAACCCACTGGTATTCTCCTACAACTATCCCTATTTTCCACCAACTCTCTTCCTCTCGACCTGTCCAACCCAAGGAGTATACCCCTTAACTCATATCAGTCCTTCAGGAATCCCATTCGATTATCAAGGTCTCTCTTGCACAAGTAATCATGAATCTCTTTGTTGGGAATGTTGGCATGTTTACAGGCAGAGTGTGCTTGTCATTGATGGCAAGAACATCAACATCGATGGAATATTTACAGGCAAGAACAACAACATCGATGGAATATTTACAGGCAAGAACAACAACAAGATCAACAAGGAATAGTATGTAGAGATCACAACTCAAAAAGGAAAGCGCAGTACAGAAGCGAAGGAATCAGAGCTCAGGAGGAATAGTGAAGAGTTGCACACAGAGCGTAAGTGTGCGTCAGGGCCAAGTGTGAGGAAGGATAAAAGGTCCAGGCCTTTGAAACTTAGAGATTCTTTTAAGTTGGGAAGAAGCATAAGATTAAGAGGAGGTGTGACAGTGGTTGTTTGATCGAACATTATGAAGAATCTGGATTGTTAGATCAGAGTTTAGACAGGAGGAACGAGTGGACAATAGAGGAACAAATCCCATCCATTGGATCTGAGCGCAAAGGACCAGCAACCATTAGATCCAGTGGAGTTGCAAGGAGGTTACCGTTTGAGGAATCTCACTTCGAAAGAATTGGCAACTTGAAAGTTGAATTACCCAAAGCTCAAAATCCGAAATGAATGTGGACCATCGGATCTGGAGAAAACGTGGTGACCATCAGATTGAATTAGTGGAAGGACAGGATAAGCAAGGGCTAAGATCTGAGATCAGGATCACTTGAATTCATGTCATTCTTTGAATTGTTTTTGAATGGAAGGACAGAAGAGATGCATCGCAGACAAATCTGGTCATCGATCTAAGATCCAAATCCCACGAATGTCATTCATTTCGGGTATAAATAAGGGAGGAGGTTAAGATCCATAGAAATCACTTCAAGAGTTTAATTTTGAGATTTGAAATATCCGAAGTTCAGAGACCCGAAGCAGATCTCGACCATTGATTGAGAAAGGGGACGTAGAACCATTGATCTGGTTGAAAGGTCAAATTCCTGAAGTGACTGAGGACCATCGATTGGATGAGGGACACGTGTCAGTGGATTGTTAACTCCAGAAGTTTGGTGCATGGGAAAATTGTAAGTTTGATATTTGAAATCTTTGAAGTCTGGAGACCCGGAGAGTAGAAATGAATCCTCAACTGTTGGATCATCCGAAGTAAACTTCAGTCGTCAGATCACTCTAAAGTTGAAGGACAGGATAAGATGGGTAAAGGGCACTTTAATCTCAGCGGCCAAGAATCTGGGACTCAAATCTATGGTCGACGGGGCATATCGGACCCCCCCTAGATTTTTGCCTTTAACCATGGGGGGGGGGGGTCCGAGTTGGTGGTATTTTTCTTGTGGGACCCTCATACATGTCACCTTTCTGTTAACTCATACCCCCCTCGCTCATTACCACTTACCGCCTCATACCCCCTCCGAGTAAACCACCAAACCATCCATACCTACCACCTCTGAGTTTCGACATCACAGTCCACTACACTGCTACACGTCTCACCCACGTCAGCAGACCACCGCAACAAGGACACGAGTTATACGATATGAAAGATTACCTCAGGTGTATTCTCAACCATTGATCATAGGACAGTGGAAGGATAGTGTAATTTTTAATAGTTGAAATCCTTAAGTTCCGAAGAGAGAAGTTCCGACAACCATCCATCTCAATGTGTGATTAAGTCCTAGCTGTCGTATTGAACAATGAAAGGATGAGTCTAAATATCAAATCTGAACTATCCGTTCAGGAGAACCATCAAGATCATGAGATTGACGGTCCTGATGCATTGAGGGGCCAGACAATTCTCGGGCCTTAATTTTTCATGAGCGGGCCACAATTGAAACCATGGTTTTGGAGAAAGGACGCGTGGAGGCTCATAGTGAATTGCGGGGTGAAAAGCGGGTTTTCCTCAAGCCTTTTATGGACACACCCACAATCACGTGGTCACGTGAATTTCATAGCCCAAGGTCATATCGTGAAATGGAGCTAGCGCTCACTAAACCGAGATTGGGAAGCGCCTTTTGAATAGGTGTTTGGTCACCGCCGATGGTCATGTGAAGGAAAGGGCTTAGAATCCAAAGAATCCAAAATCAACTGACTGTAACTGACAGAGAAGATGAAGAGTTTCAACTAGTAGAGAAGCCAAGGAATCTCAGGATAACGCCCATTGATGATGAACACACTCAGATAACCACCAGGGAAGACAAAGAGTTTCTATGATGATCATGCAGAGGACTCAGCGTGTGATAGAGATGAAGAAAAGAGAAGAGGAGGTTGATTCTCTTGTGAGCCATGCTGTGGGTAGGAGGAGACATGGTGCACAACCCGATGCATAGATTTGAGATGCAGCGAACAACCTGAAGGGCCTATCAGTGGCACTGTGAAGAGCATGCAGAGGCATAACACATGTAAGGTATATGGCGCACAGAGCATAAAGGCAGAAGAAAAGATGAAAAAGAATGGGGTTGCGCAGGAGAAGAATGAGAAGATAATAGAAAATCTACAGAGGATAAATCGTAGAAGAGAAGAAAGAACAAGGAATGTGAGCAGAAAGACACCGATGTAGGCAGAGAAGAGCAGTGTAGTAGAACAATGACGAGACTCCTAATCCATTGATAAATATTGTATCGCTATGATAAATTGGAGAAATCAAAGATTTATATTTTAGGGTGGTAGGGAGGTGTTAGGGAGGATTTTTGTCCTCAGAGTTTCAAGTGGGTGATTGAACATAGGGAGTTGTAGCTTCCATCTGGTTGCAACCAGAAAAACCAGGGTGGCAAGGTGGTGCAAGGGAGAACGGTTGTTCTCTGTTATACAGGTTGGTGCTAGAACACTCATGGATTTGGTGCTTCCTTCTAGTGGGTGCTAGAGAAACCAGGGAGTTGGTGCTTCCTTCTAGTGGGTTCCAGAGAAACCAGGGAGTTGGTGCTTCCTTCCAGTGGGTGCTATAAAAACTATAGAGTTGGTGCTCTCAACGAGTTGCAGCTTGTAAAACAGAGGTGGTAGCCTCACAATGAGTTGGTTCTCATAAGAATGATAATGTACAGAAAATAAAGATTACTTATCATATCAAGAATAAGAGGTTTTTCCCTTTATGGGTTTCCTCAAGAAATATTTGTCTTTGTATATTTCATGTGTGTAATTGATGTTGAATATTCTATTGCTTACTTCCCTACAATATTGTGATTGTCATTGAGTGTTATATAAAGAGTTTAAAATGGGAATAATTGTTTAAGCACAATAACAACTTATTCACGCCACCCTCTCAGTTGTCCAACAATTGGTATCAAAGAAAGTTTCCTTTATTTAAGGGTAGATCCTAGAGCTTAAACATGACTAGCCATGGAGGAACTTCAACCAATAAGGCCCCCCTGTTCAATGGAACAAACTTTGGCTTCTGGAAAGTTAGGATGAGAACCTACATAATGGCTTTAGGTGCAGATGTCTGGGTTGTGGTAGAGATTGGTTATGTAAAGCCAGTTGTACTAGCTAATAAGGATGACAAGCTAGAATTCGGCTTCAATGCTAAGGCTATGAATGCTATTCTGAGTGGGCTTGCAGAAGAAGAATTTATAAAAGTTATGCACTTATAATCTGCCAAAGAAATGTGGGACAAACTCATTAGCAGTTATGAAGGTAATGGGAAGGTAAAGGATGCCAATCTTCAAACATATAGATTATAGTTTGAACAACTAAAGATGAATGAGGATGAAACAATTAATAATTTTTTTTTAAGAGTTGAAGAACTAGTAAATGCAATGAAAGGATTTGGTGAAAAAATTGAGGAAGTATTTTTAGTTCATAAAATTTTGAGATCTCTACTTGATAGGCTCAACCCAAAGGTCTATGCTATAGAAGAACTTAATGATATAAAAGCTCTGCCTTTTGATCAAATTCTAGGAATGTTGACTGCTTATGAAATGAGGATTAGTAAAGATAAATGTACCACTAGAGAAGCATCATTTAAAGTAGATAAGAATGAGGAATCTAATCCTGATGAAATTGAAGACAAATTTGTGACAAGACTAAAGAAAGGATCAGGTAAGTATCAAGGCAAGTTTCCCTTCAAGTGTTTTAACTGTGGAAATATAGGTCACTTTGCATCTAAGTGTACACACAATATGAATGACTAGAACTCTGAAGGTGAAGATAAGTACAAATCCAAGAGATTTGGTAAAAAGAAAAGTTTATGTGTAAACAATGATGACTCTTCAGGAGACACGGATAGTGACTCTTCTTGTGAAGATATGGTTAATGAATTTATGATTATGGCCAAAGAGGATTATGATAATAAAATCACATGAAGTGATTTTAATGATGAACAAGCTGTGGTTGACTTGGAAGGAGAACTGATCAGTTCCTTAGAAGAGTTTGACAGACTCAGACTTAATAAATGAAAGAAAAAAAAATTATTGATACAATTTGAGAAAGACAGTAAACAACCTGATGAAGACTTTTTTTTTCTAAAAGTGGAATTAGAAGAGGAAAAAAAAATATAAGACATTCTGAAACATCAGTTATCATAAAATAAGGCAAGATGTGAAGCTTTGGAAGAAGAAGTAGTGAAAACTAGGAAAGAGTTGGAGAAGTTTCAAGCCTTGTATCACCATAATCTGTCAAGTGTCAAAGCCTCAGAAGGATTAACCACCATTATGAATCAACAAAGGAATCCAAAGTTGAAAACTAGTTTGGTTTATGAAGAGGTATCAAGTAGTGGTCAACCAAGGAATGAAGAATCCATCAAGTTTGTCAAATTTACAACCAATGACAATGACAAACCTGCAGAAACAAAGGAAGATAATTAGCCGCCAAGGAGGAGTAAAGAAAAAGGTGCCAGAACTGAATCTTTAGATCAAAGAAATAATACACCCTCTACTCAAGGAAATCATCAACATGGAAGAAATCGACTTGCTCAAAGAAGAAAACCATTTTCTAGGTACAAAGATTTTTTCTACGGATATTGTTTTTACTGTTCTAAATTTGGACACAAAGCTGTAAATTGCTCCTTAAGATTTAGACATAAGCAATCAAGACACCTAAGGAATAAATATTTTCCAGAACAAAGAATGAGACAACCAAGTAACAAACAACCATAGATTGTAAATTGTCTAACTAATCTTAGAGACATGCAACTGAGGAGGTCAAGAAATAATGAAGAACCAATGAGTAGAAAACATTGCACCAATCACTTTGACCTATTGAACAATGAGCTCAAATGATATAACTATCATAACTTTGGCCACAAAGATGAAAAATTCCATCTGAAGAATTACAAAGCAGATCCAAGGATAAATCTCTTAGCTAGAAATGTCAGCACATGGAAAAAGAAAGATAGTGAAAAATGTGGTCTAGTACTTTCAACTCAAAAACAAAGGACTCCTGGAATATAGACAGTGGATGTTCCAAGCACATGACTAGAGACAAGGATAAGCTTCTATCTATAAGTAAAATAAAAATAGGAAATGTGACCCTTGGAAATGATGAACCAGGTAAAATCAAGGGTAAAGGGATGGTGAGTTTGAGTAATGGCAAAGGATATTCCTAGAATGTTCTGCTTGTAGATGGTCTGAAACATAATTTGCTCAGTATAAGTCAAATGTGTGACAGAGGTTGTGAAGAGATGTTCACATCCAAATATTGTAAGGTAAATAAGGTAAACTCAGGACAAGTGGTGGCTAAAGGCACAAGGACATATAATGATGTTGATATTGAATCCTACCATGCAACAAAATAAGAAATAGAATAAGAATCATGTCATAAGACGAAATAAGAATTTGTGAAGGTTGAGAAGTTAAACACCCAAATCAAGTTCTTAAACAACTCCATGACCCTAGATGAGATCTTGGATAGTCATAGAGCACCAAATGACAAGTCAGGTCTTGGATACAATAAGGAAGAAATTAGTACTCCTAAGAAACCCGATGCAAGTCCTTCATTTGTAAAAAGGGAAAGCATGTATGAATCAAGTTCTTCATGTTCAAAGAATGAAAGAAATGCTACAATATTTATAAGATCAGATCAAGGAAGACATTCAGAATCTAGTCATACACCTCAAAGTAAGTTTATAAGAGAGAAACCTTCATGGATGAATCAAAGGAGGTATGAGAGTGTTTGTAACGGTTTTTTTCTTGTGATGAATATGGTCATAAAAGCCTTGGATTGTAGGCATCATGGAAGAAAAATGAAGTTGTTGTAATAGAAGATTGGAGAAGAGTGACAGGGAGCCATTCTATTATGACAAGAAAAGGTTGATGAAGGAGTCCCAGTAAGAGAGGTGAGAAATATTGAGTCTGCTACAGAGGACACAATTGAAGTTGAAGATGAACAGGTCCAAGAATCATAAGGAGAAGACTCTGACTTAGATACAAATATTGTGTAGGACTCAAATAAGAGAATCCATCATGTCAGGGAGAGTATGTGTTGGTTGAATATCTGATACCTCCGCAAAGTACTGCAACATATCAGGGAGAGCATGGTTTTTTAATTTGACATTGATGTCAAAGGGGGAGAAAAGGAGTGGTCTAGATGCTATAGTTGGAGGTCTATGTAGAACAGTGCAATCTTTCAGGGTTTCCATCAATGCCAAAGGGGGATATTGTTGGCATGTTTACAGGAAGAGTGTTCTTTTCATTGATGGCATTTTTACAAGAAAGAACAATAACAATATCAACAGCGAACAATATGCAAAGATCACAACTCAGAAAGGAAAGTGCAATACAGAAGAAAAGGAATCAAATATCAGGAGGAATAGCGCAAAGTTGCACGCAGATTACAAGTGTGCGCCAGGGCCAAGTGTGCAGAAGGATCAAAGGTCGAGGCCTTTGACATGTAGACATTCTTCCAAGTTTGGAGGAAGTGTAAGCTTAGGAGGATGAGCGACAATGGCCATTGGATCGAACACTGCGAATAATTTGGACAGTTAGATCAGATTCCAGACAGGAGGAATGAGTGCACAAGAGAGTAACATATCCCATCCATTGGATCTAAGTGTAAAGGAACAACAACCATTAGATCCAGTGGAGCTTCTAGGAGGTTACTGTTTGGGGAATATCACTTTGGAAGAATTGGCAACTTGAAAGTTGAATTACTCAAAGCCCAAAATCCGAAATGAATGTGTACCATCAGATATGGAGAAAATGCGATGACTGTTGGATTGAATTATTGGAAGGAAAGGATAAGAAAGGGATGAGATATGAGATCATGATCACTCGAATTCCTGTTAGCTGTCAGATCATTTTCGAATGGAATGATAGAAGAGTTGCATAGTAGACAGATCGGGCTGTTGATCTAAGATCCTGATCCAACGAACATCATTCGTTTCAAGTATAAAGAATTGAGGAGGTTAAGATCTGGAGAAATCACTTCGATATTTTAAGTTTGAGATTTGAAATATTTGAAGTCTGGAGACCCGAAGGATATCTCGACCGTTAATCGAGAAAGGGGATGCAGAACCATTGATCTGGTTGAAAGGTCAAATTCCCGAAGTGAACGAGGACCATCGATGTGATGAAGGAAACACATCAGTGGATTGTCAACTCTAAAAGTTTGGTGCATGGGAAAAGCGTCAGTTTGAGATTTGAAATCTCCGAAGTCCAGAGACCCAAAGAGCCTAAATGAATCCTCAACCGTTGAATCATCCGAAGTAAACTTCAGCCATCAGATCACTCTAAAGTGGAAGGACAGGATAATATGGATAAAGGGTGCGCTAATCTCAGTGACCGAGAATTGAGGACTCGGATCTACGATCGATAGGGCATATCAAACCCCCCCGAGATTTCTGCCTTTAACCATGGGGGGGGGTTCGAGTTGGTGGTATTTTCCTTGTGGGACCCTCATACGTGTCACCTTTCTGTTAACCCAGACTCCCTTCACTCATTACCACTTACCGCCTCATACCCCCTCCAAGTAAACCACCAAACCATCCATACATACCACCTCCGAGTTTCGACGTCACACTCCACTACACCGCTACACGTCTCACCCACGTCAGCAGACCACTGCAGCAAGGACACGATTCATCTGATATGAAAGATCACCTCAGGTGTATTCTCAACCATTGATCATAGGACAATGGAAGGATAGTATAATTTTGAATAACTGAAATCTCGAAGTTCCAAAGAGTGAAGTTTCGACAGCCATCCATATCAATGTGTGAATAAGTCCTAGTCGTCGTATTGAACAATGAAAGGATGAGTGTAAAGATCAAATCTGAACCATCTGTTCAGGAGCATCGTCAAGGTCGTGAGATCGACGGTCCCGATGCATTATGGGGCCAGAACATGATCAAGCCTTAATTTTTCACAAGCGGCCCACAATCAAAACCATGGTTTTGGAGAAAGGATGAGTGGAGGCTCGTAGTGAATTGCGGGGAAAAATGTGGGGTTCCCTCAAACTTCTTATGGACACACCTGCAATTGTGTGTTCATGTGAAGTTAATAGACCAAGGTCATATCGTGAAATGGAGCTATCTCTCACTAAACTGAGATCGAGAAGCGCCTTTTGAATAGGCGTTTGTTCACCACCGATGGTCACGTGAAGGAAAGGGATTAGAAGCCAAAGAAACCAAAATCAACTGACTGTAACTGACAGAGAACACGAAGAGTTTAGACTGCCAGAGAAACCAAGGAATCTTAGGATAATGCCCATTGATGATGAACACACTCAGATAACCACCAGAGAAGACAAAGAGTTGTTATGATGATCATGTAGAGGACTCGACATGTGATAGATATGAAGAATAGAGAAGAGGAGGTGGATTCTGTTGTGAGCCATACTATGGGCAAGAGGAGATGCAATGCACAACCCGATGAGAAGATATGAGACGCAGTAAACAACCTGAAGGGAAGATTAGTGGCGGTGTGAAGAGAATGAAGAGGCATAGCGCATGTAAGGTATATGGTGCACAGAGCATAAAGGTAGAATACAAGATTAAAAGAACAAAGTTGCACAGGAGAAGAATGAGAAGAGAATAGAAACGCTACAGAGGATAAATCATAGAAGAACAAAAAGTGCAAGGGATATGAGCAGAAAGACACTGATGTAGGATGAGAAGAGCAATGATGAGACTGGTAAGCCATTGATAAATGATGTATCACTGTGATAAATTGGAGAAAGAAAATATTTATATTTCAGGGTAGTAGGGAGGTTCTAGGGAGGACTATTGTCTTCAGATTTTCAAGTGGGTGCTTGAACACAGGGAGTTGTAGCTTCCATCTGGTTACAGCCAGAAAAACCAAGGTGGCAGGGTGGTGCATGGGAGTATTGTTTTTCTTTGTTATATACGTTGGTGCTTGTGTAATTGGAAGTTGTTGCTTCCATCCAGTTGGTGTTGGAACACTGAGGGAGTTGGTGCTTCCTTCTAGTGGGTGCTAGAGAAACCAGGGAGTTGGTGCTTCCTTCTAGTGGGTGTTAGAGAAACTAGGGAGTTGGTGCTTCCTTCTAGTGGGTGCTAGAGAAACAAGAGAGTTGGTGCTCTCAACAAGTTGTAGCTTGTAAAACAGAGGTGGTAGCCTCACAATGAGTTGGTTCTTGTATAGAAAATAAATATTACTTATCATATCAAGAAGAAGAGGTTTTTCCCTTTATGGGTTTCCTAAGGAAATATCTGTCTCTATATATTTCATGTGTGTGATTGATGTTGAATATTATATTTCTTACTTCCCTACAGTATTTTGATCGTCATTGAGTGTTCTATAAATATTTTAAAATGGGCATAATTGTTTAATCACAATAACAACTGATTCACCCCCCCCCCCTCTCAGTTTTCCAATAAGGAACTCAAGGGAGCTCACTGCTAGGAAAAAATACCAGCAAAAAACAACAAGCACCTACTGTTATAGTGAAACTCACACAACTCCCGAGGCCTAAAAACCTAAATCTTCAGTATCCAACTCCAAAACGCTCCAAAAATTCTTTAGCATGCTCCAAAATTCTCCCTCCATGGTTTCTCCAGCTCCAAGCTCTTCTTTTTTGTTTTTCAATGTTCTTTGTACAAAAACTTGACTGTATAAAACTATTGTAATTTTCCATACAAATTTATCTCCTTTGGATTCCTTGCTTGACTTAAACACTTTCCCAATATGATCATAATCAAAACCCATGCTCCCATTAACTATGGGATGTGACTCATCACATCCACCCTCTTACATGCATTCAATGATTGGCTTTGGGAACACTCAACAATAAAATATAAGGTTTATATACCAATAGTAATTTTAGGAAGTAGGTTGAATTAATAGACATGGGTAATTCCCCCTTGGACCCCTCTTATACATTCTCTTAGACCCTCCCGTCTCTTTTGGATTAATTTATCTCCCATCTCTTTCCATATTCCCCAACAACTGACATCACATTTTATTATTAAAACTTAGAAATGCAATTCACTTATACATTGTTTAGTCATAGACACACATTATATCTACATTAAGCATTAATTAAACTAGGGATTATAACAAAGATCTTACATCCCCCCCCTAAAATTGTGCATTTTTCTTGGTGCACACCATGCTGATATACATACATAAACAAATTTACATCACGATACTCAGAAAAAAATATTCTGCAATTTTATACTCCAATAACAATTCCAACCAAAATCTCTTGTTCCTGTCAACCCGTTGACCCAAGGAATGTAACCCCTTCATCATTCTCATTCAATCGGGCTATACCATACATTTTGATGAGCCCCAATGTAGGTTGGTTAAGACTCTGAGATGTGGTTTCGAAACTCTAGTAGCTTGAAATGGAGTCTTGTTTTTGTTTTCTTCAAAATTGACAAAAAAATGTGGGTATTCCTCCTGCATGGTTTCTTCATGCTCCCATGTAGAATATTCAAGACCATAGAAGTTCCATTGAATATTTACCATCCCCATGGATTTGTTCCTAACAACTTTGAATTTCTACTCTAGGATGTGTACTGGTTCCACCCAAAAATCCCCTTCGTGTTCAACTTGGATCACAATGCAATCAATTATGTGGTTAGGATCATGCACATATTTCTTTAATATTGACACACAAAATACATTCTACACTGTTATGGATGAAGGAAATGCTAGCATGTATGCAACTCATCCTAACTTTTCTAATATTTCAAAAGGTCCACAATAGCTTGTTTCCAACTTTGGAAAACTTCATAATATTAATGAACTTCTCTTCTCCTTCACTATTAAAAACACATGTTCTCCCACTTTGAAATATCTAAAAACTATGTTCTTTTCTGCATAACTTTTCTACCTATCCTAGGAAGCCTTTAAATTCTTCTTGATCTTTTACATTTTCTCTTTCATTTCCTTCAAAAAATGTGGCCCACTAACTACCCTATATGTTGGATTATCCCAACTCATTAGTGTTACACTTCCTACCATACAATGCTTCAAACAAGATCATTTTTAATGAGTCTTGATACCCATTATTGTAGTCAAATTCCACTAAATGGATATAATCCTCCCATTTTGATCATTGTTTGATCACATACATTATGATTGTGTCCTCATTTATCATGTTAGTTCTCTCTATTTTTCCATTTGACTCTAGGTGATACGTTGTATTGAGATTAATATTTGTCCCAAAACCTTTGAACAAACATTTCCAAAAATTGGATGTGAATTTTAAACCTATTTTTGTAACAATTTCCTTAGGAACCCATATACCCTAGCAACTTTTTTCATGTAGATATTTGCAATATTTGTTTCCTTGTGTTTTTTCTTCACTGGAATAAAGTGTGCTACCTTAGTTGATTTATCCACCACCACCATGATGAAATCATGCAACTTCACTTTTCTAGGCATCTTTGTAATAAAATCCATTGTAACTACTTCCCACTTCCATTATAGAATGGGAAATGGTTGTAGCTTCCCTACTAGATGTCTATTCTTTGTCTTCACCTTCTATCATTATAGACATCTCAATATGTAATTGGCCACTTCTTTCTTCATTCCTATCTAAAAGTATTATCTTCTTATAGATGCATTTGTCTTCTAATATCCTGGGTTCCTAGCATATGGAACATTGTTCATTTCCCTTAGCACGATATTTTTATCTCACTGGAATTTGACACATACATGTTTTCTTTGTACATGATAATTCCATCTTCCTCCATCTCAAAGTATTTCAATTTTTGTTGTAAATTTCCTTGTAATGATTCTCTCTTTTCAAATATTGATGATCTGAATTTGTTGCTGCAATAATTGTATTTTTCATATCAATCATATACATGGAAATGGTTGTAATATCCATTTCACGAGCTCTCCTAATGAGTGCATCAAGCACTTGATTTTCCTTGCCTTTGATATGCTTAATTTCAAAGTCATATTCATTAAGGAATTCCATCCATCTAGTTTTTCGAGAATTTAATATTGGTTGGACAAAAAAATGTTTTAGACCAAAATCGTATGTCCTTAGCTCAAATTTCCTCCCATGAGGTAATGTCTCCACATTTTTAGTGCATGTACAATTTTTTCTAATTCCAAGTCATGTGTAGCATTATTCCTCTTATACTCTTCTAATTTTCGAGACTCATAGCATACCACATGATCTTTTTGTATGAGGAATTCAATGAGCCCTTCCTTGCATGCATCATTGCACACAACAAAAGATTCATTTGGATATACAATATTTAGTATTGCCACACTTGTCAATGTGTATTTTAGTTGTTGATATCTCTCTTCACACTTGGGAGTCTATTCAAATTTCACTCCCTTGTTTTGCAAAGGAGTGATTGGGATTGAAATATTTGGGAACACTTTTATGAATATTCGATAATAACCAGAAATACCCATGAATGATCTAACCCATGGGTATTTCCGGTTATTGGAGGATTGGGCTTGAAATAGGAATTTCTTTGTGGTAACTATCCTCTAATTCCCTCTATCTTCTCATGATCAATTTTTATCCCTTTTGATGAAATTATATGCCCCAAGTAATGAATATTCTTTTGATAAAAGATACACTTACTTAGTTTAACATACAATTTATTTTCTCTTAAAACTTACAACACCATTCTTAAATGTTTCTCATGTTCCTCCTCTGACTTAGAGTGGATGATTATATCATCTAGGAACACAATTACAAACTTTTCCAGGTATTTCATGGACACTTCATTCATCATGCACATGAAAAGAGATGGTGAATTTGATAGTCCAAATGGCACCATCGTAAATTCATAATTCCTATATATTGTCCTTAATGTTGTCTTGCTGACATCCATTTCCTTTATTCTCACTTGATGATAACCTAATCTCAAGCCAATCTTGGAAAATATTCTTTCACCTTTGAGCTGGTCAAACAAATCATCAATATTTGGAAAAGGATATTTGTTCTTTATGGTGACCTTATTTAGCTATCTAAAATCAATACACAACCTCATGTTTCAATCTTTCTTCTTCACAAAAATAACTGGGGCACCTCAAGCTAACACACTTGGACTTATATAACCCTTCTTTAACAATTCTTCAAGTTGCATATGCAACTCCTTCAACTCCAGTGTGCCTATTTTGTAAGGTGTCTTGGACACTAGGGAAGCTCCTGGCACCAAATAAATAAATAAATAAATGTCTCTCTTTGGTGGAATTCCTAGGATTTCTCCAAAAAAATATTCAAAATCCTTCAAGATCGAATGGTATTCAATGTTTTCGACTTGATATTCAACTACCTCTTCCATATGGGTTGAAAAAGTATGGCATCCCTTCCTGAAACTATTTTTCAATTACATAGCTAAAATTGTTGATTAAGGTAGGTTGTCATTGATGTCAACCCTTGAAGAAAGCCCTGTAGCACAAAGGTTTGGGTAATGGACCCAATATTTTTTGATTTAAATATGACTCATTATTGTTTTGTCATGGTTAATAAGAAGTAAATATGGATGAACTCCAAAGTGGTCCCCTTATGGTGAAATCCCTCATGGGAAGATGCTTTGTAGAGTAAGAGAACCCATGATTAATTGTGGAATAATGAGATGAAGGATAGTGAATTTTTTAGGGAAAATATCCTAGATGTATAGTTCTTGTCATGCAATTTCCAGTGGTATGTGGAACGTAACATAACTCCTCACGGTTAGAGAGTTATGGCCATGAGAAGTTGGAGACCCCAGGTTTGGGTAATGGACCCAAGTTTGTTTGATGGGTAATGATATGAGTTATGATATATTTTCAGATAATACTATTCTATATGTATATTACATGTCATTCCATTTCTGGTGGTATGTGGAACGTCACATAACTCCTCATGGTTTGAGAGTTATGGCATTACGAAGTTGGAGGACCCTCATATGTCATCTAGAAGCCCCAAAAGGTCAAAGTAGTCAAAGTCGTTTAAGAGATTTTTAAAGGATAAATAATAAAGTGAAGTGACGAGTGTATTATAATTAAAATTGAATAAAAAATAAATTATTTCAATAATAATTTTAATGGATAAATTAGAAGTGGGTTAACCCTAAAATAAGGAAAGTCGGCCAAGTGACCTAGAAGATGTTTTTAAGGAAGCTACTTGGAGAGTATAAATAAGAGGCAA
>ML779091.1:613725-630960 GCA_009831015.1 Picea engelmannii | reverse complement strand
TTAGACATTACATCACTGGCTACTCTACTCTTGTCCATACTGATCACTCAGCTATCAAATATCTAATGAACAAACCTATCACAAATGCTAGAGTCACCAGATGGTTACTATTATTACAAGAATTTGATATTACAATTGTAGATGGACCAGGAAAAGAAAATGTAGTTGCTGATTTCCTTTCTCGGATAAAACCTGATGATGATACCCCAGTAGATGATTCCTTTCCTGATGAATATCTATCTGCAATATCTACTCACTCGCCTTGGTATGCAGATATCACTAATTATTTGGTTGCAGGGAAGTTACCACCACACCTATCCCACCTACAGAAAAGAAGAATCATTCAACAAAGTGCTCGGTATAGCTAGATAAGTGGGTGTCTTTTCCACACAGGACCTGATCAAGAAATCCAAAGGTGCATTAGCGAAGATGAGGTTTATAATCTACTAAAATCTTGTCATGATGGCCCTTGTGGAGGGCATTTTGCTGATAAGAGAACAACACATAAAATTTTCAGGATGGGGTACTATTGGCCCTCACTTTTCAAAGATGCAAAGAAATATGTCCGGGCCTGTGATAGCTGCCAAAGAGTGGGCCAACCTAATCATAGAGATGAAATGCCATTAAACCCCTAGATAGTACTTGAACCATTTGAAAGATGGGCCTTAGACTTTGTAGGACCCATTAACCCCCATCCAATAAAAAAGTTTACATAGTGGTCTGCACAGATTATATGACCAAATGGGTGGAAGCTAAAGCACTCCATAGAGCAACTGAAGAAGCAGTTCTAGATTTCCTATTTGAAGACATCTTCATCATATTTGGAGTGCCAAGAGAATTAGTTATATATGGAGGACCTCCTTTCACTTCTCATGGTTTTAAAGCCACCCTTCAAAAATATCATATTCAGCATAGAATGACTACATCATACCACTCCCAAGCCAATGGACAGGTGGAAAGCACAAATAAAGTAATAGAAGCCATTCTCACAAAAACAGTGAAGGAAAACAGAAAGGACTGGTCTCACAGGCTCCCTGAAGCATTATGGGCCTACATAACTACTTGGAGAAATACTACAGGATTCTCTCCCTCTGAATTAGTCTATGGAAAGAGTGTTGTCTTTCGTGTGGAATTCAAAATCAAAACCTTAAGGACTGCTTTAGCTGTCAACCTTGATTTGACTGATGCATAGATAGTCAGGTTGCAACAACTTAATGAATTGGATGAAAAAAATACTAGATGCCATTCATCAGACAACTATGATTCAACAACAAAGATCAAAATGGCATGACAAAACTATCAAGCATAAGCAGTTCCAAAAAGGTAATTGGGCCCTACTGTATGACTCTCGATTCAAAAAATTTCAAGGGAAACTACGTACAAGATGGCTTGGACCTTACGAAGTAGACACTGTTTTCCCCAATGGAACAGTAAGGCTCCTCACAATTGTTGACTCTAAAACATCGTTACTTGTAAATGGTCATCGGCTCCATCTGTACCAGCGCCCTATTTCCAAAGAAGATTTTAAGGGCACATGTGTGGCAGACTCTCATTACCTCTTTTTAGAGGGGGCTCCTACCCCTCATTGCAATTAATTCTTTTTAAGTTAATTTCTTTAGTATTAGATTAGATTCTGTTTACTAATAATCCCTGTCAAGAAATACCATGTTACAATCGATTTTTGCAGATTCCCGATCAAAGAAATGGCCTACTAAGAAAGGATGATCCTACTTCAAGAAGAGGCAAGATTTCCCATTGCTAAAACACCACTGTTCAGGAACTCTTTGCTCTTTCTTCATTGCTGAAACACCACTGTTCAACAACTTCTTCACATTTTCCCATTGCTGAAACACCACTGTTCAACAATCTTTCACACCATTTTTCCCCATTGCTGAAACACCACTGTTAGCAACCTTTCACCATTTTCCCTATTGACACCATTGTCAACAACTTTTCACCATTTTCCCCCATCGCTGAAACACCACTGTCAGCAACCTTTCACCATTTTCCCCATTGCCGAAACACCACTATTAGCAACCTTTCACCATTTTCTCCATTGACACCATTGTCAGCAACTTTTCACCATTTTCCCCCATCGCTGAAACACCACTGTCAGCAACCTTTCACATTTTCCCATTGTTGAAACACCATTGTCAGCAACCTTTCGCCTTCTCCCCATTGCCGAAATACTACAGTCCAACAATTCTTCACAGTTTCCATTGACGAAACAACATCGTTCAGCAATTGTTTCGCCCTTCTTTCTGTTGCTGAAATACCAACTTTTCAGGATTCTCTGTCATTAAGCCTTTGCGCTCTCATACTAAATTTTGTCCTTCCAGTCAACAAATCCTTGATACAATTCAGCTAACAAATCAGAAGTCTCTGCCACGGCCACTACGGAACTATTATGGACATGCTCTATATTTTGTTTGAAGTACAAATCAAAAGGTAAAGGTGAGGTATGTAAATTTTATGTAAATACAATTAAGCTATAGTTAATGAGAAGATTCCAACTCATTATTACCACTCATGCAAAATCATTATTAGCCACACTTAAAGGGGGGGAGGAAATATCAAACTTTTATCCCATCATTTCACAGGAATCAACCACTGTCATTCCTTTTTACCATCCTTTCGTTTGTTTCACTACCATTTGCATGCCTTCACCCAAGAAACTCAGTTTGCACAGAAGCTATTACTCGACTCTTTGACGGTGTATTTTACTAAGCTGTTAGCTATGGGAGGCTCTATTATACGTTACGAACCCACCACGATAGCCCTGTTAGAATTGTATCCAGAAGCCTATCAATTTTTTCTGCAGGTAGGATGGCTCGGTTATTTTCAGAGACTCTAGGGGTATGATCAACAATAGGTTCTGCAATTTGCTCAAAATCTCCAGGAAGATCATTCCATTGTTCAAGGGGTTCGGATTTCAGTTACAGAAGAGGATATAGCATAGGTTTCGGGTCTCCCCACCAATGACATTCGCATGTTCAGCCGCAAACATATCATCCTGAATGCCCAACAGGATTTCCTCTTGCTAGGGGAACAAATTGAACCTAAAGGCCGGGGTGTTCGACTCAGCTCGTTGCCACCTCCATGGCCGGAAGTTGCAAAATTCGTCAAACACTACCTTACCTGCGAAGGCCGATACCAGGTAGTCTACCAGCACGATTTTGTCCTATTGTCTCATTTATGGCAGGATAGATTGGTGAACATCCCTTATTATTTGCTCGGTTGTCTTAAAATATGTCACACTACTATAAAAAGGCTAAAGATCCCACCCTTTCACTCACCCATCACCGTCTCGTTCAACTTCTTATCCAAAAGGGTTTTGCCCAACAAAACCCTCCACTAAACAACCCACCCATAGATCCCAAAGAAGCTGCTGAAATTCCCGAAAATCTTTAGGAACAACAACCACAAAACCCTCCAGATTCTCTAGAAGTACCTAATAGTCCGCCTATAGACCCAATTAGTCCAATTAACCCCCCTACCTTACCAAGCCTGCCCCACACTTTACCAGAATCATCCACTCCTGCCCTTCATATTCTTAGCAATGATTTTGAACCAAACAATTCTCCCTGTCCCATCATTGAGGAAAAACCCCCATGTAAACGAAAGAAAATTCCTTTCTTTCCACCCTTTTTACAAAGAAAATGAACAAGGACCTCAACAAGGGCAGCCACTATTACCACTGCCCTAGAACCCCAACCCATCCGACTAATACCCCGTACACCTCTAACCTCCCAAATGTTGGAATCTTTACCTATTCCACCCACGGGCACTGAAACACAAGAACCAGACGCCCAGTATGTTGCGACATCATCCGTTTCAAAACCAGTAGCTGAAACACAAGAACCAGATACTCATTCAATAACTCAAACACAAGAACCAGATACTCATTTAGTAGCTGAAACACAAGAACCAACTACCCATTTAGTAGCTGAAACATAAGAACCAGCTACTCATTCAGTGGCTGAAACACAAGAACCAACTATAGCTGTCACACAAGAACCAGCTACAGCTGAAACACAAGAACCAACTGCTAATATTGTTATTGAGACACATGAATCAGATGCCCAGGGAGCTGCAACATTACTTTCTTTACATCAAGAAGCTGAAACACAAAAATCAGCTGCCGATCCTGCAGCTGCTCCACAAGAACCAGCTAGTGAGGCTGTGACTTCTACACAAGAACCAGTCACTCCTCAACCAGAACCAACAATGGCCTCTATCTTATAAGAAAATGAGTTCCCAAGATCTGAAATGGAAGCCTACAAGCAAGAGCTAGCCATGGCAAAGGAAGCCTATGAGAAGGAACTTAACTTATACACCCTAGCTCGCATAGCAACCATATCAGAGGGAACTACAACAGAGAATCCATGTAGAGAATATATGTGCAGTCAATGTGGGGACATCTACTATCAAGCAGGCTACAAAGTAATTCAAATTCTAATGCCAGGAGCTTCCCCTGCACCTTTGACTGTTGCATTCAAAGAAGAATACCCTGCTGTTACATAAGAACCAATAGGACCTTCCAAAATTAAGACTGAGCCCTGGCTTGCAACAAATGTCAAAACTGAAACCCCTTCTTTTGTTAATAAAGCTGTACAAATGTTGCCTATTGATGAATCTGCCCCTCCCAGCCAGATCAATACCCACACCTTTGTGGAATGAACCACTCAGACTCTACCTCATCCTACTACTTGCAATGTTGAAACACAAACTTAGCCATGGGATGAGCAGACAATAATACAGAAATGGAAAAAAGAGTCTGTTGTTACACAGGCCAGAAGCCTGCGGGAACACAGAAAAATCTGGATAAATCACATCTACTCAAATTGGGAAGCTTTGGAGAAAACACACCAGGAATATCGTGCCCTTAAGAAACAGAATAAAGAGCTAAAAGGCAGATTGCTCTTGATATTTGACTTGGCACTTACTCTCTGTTCCTAATGGAACGACTTACATAGTTTCAGATCAAATCAGTCAAAGAAGGCAGACCCCACGCAGTATTAAATCCAACAGATTTTATTAAAACCTTTGTAGAAGCCTCTGCTATGGATCAACACCTCCTCTGTGAGGCATATTTTCATAATGAGGCCATCGCTGAGAACATGCAGCTTAACCTTAACCCTCTTGTCGGTGACATCCAGATTCGGGCAGTCACCTCCTTCCTTAACAATTAGATTATATGGCAGGATGACTTCCTAGCTACCAAGCACAATGAGGATAACCGTCTTCTCTGGACAAGGCCAGAGCCACAAAATGCTGCCACCTTTGTTACAGAGTATTATCAGTTTTTAAAGAAACCAGGGATGACTCAACACATTCAACAATTACAAACATCAGTGTTTCAGGAGTGTCAACATTTCATTAAATCAACAGATATTGCTGCCCTACAAGCAAATAACATGTTTTGGCAACAATCTACTAAGAAAAGATAGGAACACAATCCTTTTAGCCCCACTAATCTTGAGATAGCAATCTCCAGGGTACTTAGCTACATCAAGTGTGTTCAGCAATGTGCTGAAAGCTGGATAGGGTACCAGTTTCATTTCCCTATCCTCTGGATGCCAGCAGATAAATATTAAGTCCATTATAAGTTGCCCAAGAAGGCCAAAACAACAGCTTGGCAAAGGTTACAACGCATTCAAGGGTTCAGAGCTCCAACATACATCACCTTCCACAACTACTGCTTAAGTAACTTGCACGCTCAGAGTCGGTATTTAGATTCTGATTCAGAGTGAAGTTGCCTGAGGACATGCAACATTTTAAGTTGGGGGGGATGTTAGGACCATACAATGTACCTTTTTGCCCACACTTTTTTCTACCTTTACACCTTGTTTCACTCACATTTAAACTCACATTATCACCTTACCCTATCTTTCCAAAGGTATATAACTCTCTTCTCTTTACTATATGTTTAATTTGTTTTTCATATAATTTTACATTACTCTCATACTTAACCATTGATCAGAAATGTATAAGTGTTGAAACAGTTCGAACTGCAGATTAGCATTGAGGCCTGTTGCTGAAACAGTTGAAGCACGCAAACCCTGTGGCTGAAATAGTTTGTGGACCACGATGCTGAAACAATAACTCACACAGAAGAAGTTGTTACACTCTTCATGGTCTACAATGTTGAAACAACAACTCATACAGAAGAAGCTGCTACACTCTACGTGGTCAACGATGCTGAAACAACAACTCACACAGAAGAAAATGTTACACAGTCCGTGGTCAACGATGCTGAAACAACAATTCACACAGAAGAAGCTGTTACACAGTCCGTGGTCAATGATGCTGAAACAACAACTCACACAGATTGACCACAATAGCCGCACCTTGAGCTAGCATTAACCATCGCTACTGCCTGAGACCAAGTTGCTGAAACAGTCGGAACGCAAATCCCGTGGCTGAAATAGCCCACGATTTGCGATGCTGAAACAACATACAACAATAGTAACAAGAAGACAAATAAAGAAGCTGTTACTCCAGCCGCAACAACAACACCTCACTCAACACTTGTAATAGCATTCTATTGCGGTAGACTAGGATATCCTATTCCAGTTTAGAAAGTTGATCTGACTAAGAATAGGACTCAGATGTACACCTGTAATTTGTTGATCAAATTGTATCGAAGGGATTCTTCTCTTTAAATAAGAGGAAATCATCATTAGAGAGGAGCCTTTGTTTTGGAACTAAGAAAGGATTTACAGAGAGGGGCGTGTTTTACTTCAGATTGTAATGTAACACAGTTGACAGATGAATAAAAGATTGTTCTGAGCATTTTTCTCTAGTTCCTTTCATTTCAGGGGAATCTTGTGAGAAGGGAGGGCCCACCTTCTTCACAAGATTCACCCGTTAGATTTGTAGTGTGTTAGTGTTATTTCTGTTCATGCCTTGATTAAATTCTGTTTTGCTGAAACACTACTTTACTGAACTCTGTTTTGCTGAAACACTACTTTATTGAACTCTGTCTTGCTGAAACTCTGCTTTACCTATTGTTACATTGTTTTCATGTGATTCATGCTTGGGTAACGGTTAATCATTCTAGTTAGCAATCCTTCTTGGTGAATTTATGAAAGCTTGATAATCAGGGACAGGTGCTGAAGGTTCTTGCTTCGGGAGTAGGGTCCTGTTCTCTGTTAGAGATAGTTAGCCTTCAGTGTATGCCAATTATTTTAACGAGTTCATGAAAGTGTGCTAATCAGAAACATGTGTTGAAGATTCCTGCTTCGAGAATAGGGTCTTGTTCTCTGTTAAGAGATAGTTAGCCTTCAGTGTGTGTCAATTATTTCAGTTAAGCAATGAGTTCATGAAGTGTGATGATCGAAAATAGGTGCTGAAGATTCCTGCTTTGGGAATAGGGTCCTGTTCTCTGGTTACAAAATAGTTGGTCTTTCCTATTGCAACATCTTGTTGTTATTTTAATGTAATCCAGGATTCTTCAATTAATCATTTGAGCTCTGCAATAGGTAGGTTGCTTTCCCGTAATTCAAGTTAGAACTTCAGTTTGTTCAAGGCAAAGTGTGATTAATATGTTTTTACTACAACTCTAGGTTTCTTTTGAGATTGAGCATATATAGTGCGTGATTACCTTTGAAATAAACAGACTTCCCTGGGTTGAGAATTTATGTAGCACTTGATTGTTTAGTTAAATAAGCAGTTAGAGTGACCAACACCTACTATATGTGACAACATCCAGACCAGATGTAATGAAAGCAGTTGGACAGGTGGCACAATTTCAAGCAACACCAAAGGAATCACATGTATTAGCAGTAAAGAGGATTTTCAGATATCTCAAAGGAACAAAAGAGTTTGGATTATGGTATCCAAAAGGAAAAGATATATCACTTATTGCCTACACAGATGTAGATTAGATATGTTGTATTGATGACCGATGAAGCACCAGTGGAGCAACGTTCTACTTAGGTGAGTGTTTGGTATCATGGATAAGAAAGAAACAATCATCAATATCTCTATTTACAACCGAGGAAGAGTATATTGCAGCAGAAACATGTTGTACAAAAGTTCTTTGGATGAAACAAAATTTGACAGATATACAGGTTGAGTATGATGAGCCCATTCCAATATATTGTGATAATACAAGTGCCATCAGTATTTCAGAAAACCCGGTGATGCACTCCAAGACGAAGAACATTCCAATCAAGTATTACTTTCTACGAGAACAGGTTGCAGAAAAGAACATCAGAGTTGAGTATGTGGGCACAAAAGATCAAGTGGCAGACATCTTTACAAAACCACTTCCATGAGAAGCCTTTGAATATCTTCGCCAAAGACTTGGAGTTATTTCTACTCCAAAATGAATTCTTTTTTAATGTTTTTTGAATGCTTATCTTATATGTCTTATATGTACATGAGGAAGCACCATAAGAGGACAGTTCAGTCAGGGGGAGCAGCCCTGGATGGAAAGATACCTTTGCCATTGATGAAAAAGGGGGAGATATTTATCAGATGCAGATGACAGAGGCATGGTTCTAGGGGGAGAATATTTATCAGATGCAGAGGACAAAGGCATGGTTCCAGGGGGAGCATGAGTGATATGATTTCATTATTGCATCAAAGTGTTTCCATCAATGCCAAAGGGGGAGATTGTTGATTAAGGGTGGTTGTCATTGATGTCAACCCTTGAAGAAAGCCCCGTAGCACAAAGGTTTGGGTAATGGACCCAATATTTTTTGATTTAAATATGACTCATTATTGTTTTTTCATGGTTAATAAGAAGTAAATATGGATCAACTCCAAAGTGGTCCCATTATGGTGAAATCCCTCATGGGAAGACGCTTTGTGGAGTAAGAGAACCCATGCTTAATTGTGGAATAATGAGATGAAGGATAGTGAATTTTTTAGGGAAGCTATTTTAGATGGATAGTTCTTGTCATGTCATTTCCGGTGGTATGTGGAACATAACATAACTCCTTACAGTTAGAGAGTTATGGCCATAAGAAGTTGGAGACCCCAAGTTTGGGTAATGGACCTAAGTTTGTTTGATGGGTAATGGTATGCATTATGATATATTTTTAGATAATACTATTCTATATGGATATTAAATGTCATGCCATTTCTGGTGGTATGTGGAACATCACATAACTCCTCACAATTTGAGAGTTATGGCCTTACGAAGTTGGAGGACCCTCATATGTCATCTAGAAGCCCTAAAAGGTCAAAGTAGTCAAAGTGGTTTAAGAGATTTTTAAAGGATAAATAATAAAGTGAAGTGATGAGTGTATTATAATTCAAATTGAATACAAAATAATTATTTCAATAATAATTTTAATGGATAAATTAGAAGTGGGTTAACCCTAAAATAAGGAAAGTCGGCCAAGTGACCTAGAAGATGTTTTTAAGGAAGCTACTTGGAGAGTATAAATAATAGGAAAGGCTCTCTCATTTAACACAAACTTGAGAATATTGAATATATATAGATGTCTGAGGTAACCAAGGGTATCTAAACCAGAATTCTGAGTGAAGGTGAATAAAAGAAGGCCGAAATGCAAGGAAGGATAAATTCTTTTGATGGTGCTTTCTAAGGTATGTTATTTAGAGGTCATCTCACCATTTTCGCTATAATTTTTTTTCTATAATGATTCAGAGCGTGAAATTTCTATGCCATTGAGAAAACATATCCAATTATCTGTGGTAAAAAATTAATCTTGTGGGTCGTCGTATTTTGGGAGTTACACTCTGTGGAAAATAGGGGTTGTGGATAGTCCTGAAACTAGTAAAAAACAGGTGTTTCAGGTAAAAATGTCGTAACTTCTTCATAATAGATCCAAATTTAGTGATACCAAATGTGTTGGTTAGGGTACAGTTTTTAGTATGCTATGTAATAGTTTCAAATCAATTCATTAAATATTCTATCCGAGGCACTCTCTACAAGGCCTCTCTCTAGAATAAGCCAAAATTCAGCAAGGTATGCCATTTTTGCTATAACTCCTTTTCTGAGAGGTTCCAAGTAGTGACACTTGGTTGAATTGCATAAAACACACTGAACAACATTATGTATCCATTTTAGATCTTTATACATTATAGGTACAAATTTATGATTACTTCTTCATTTCCAACAGCTAAGCCTCGACCTCTTCTCCTTTCTTGTTCTCACCATTGAAGGTTGGTGGATTTATTTTCTTGAGTTAAACTTGCAAGATGTTTACCTCTTTCTTTGGTATTTGGATGTTGTCACTTATCTAGAACTAGCTACTTACTTGGTGCCAAACTATTTGTTGAATTTACTATGCAACGTATTCAATCTTTGGATTATCTCTTCCCAATCCTTCATAATCCTTTCATTATCTTCCCTATATCTCTGCACTTCTCTATGCAGGCTTCTCATAGTACACAAGCTCCTGCTTGTCTCTTTTTCCATTAGACTTTGTCTCACAATTTAGCATGGTGACATGAAGACCTATAGTATCCTCATCATGGCTGTAAGATACCTGACAATCTTCCATAACTCCAATCCTCAAATAATAACCATTTTTTTTTCTTGTACCTCTAATTTTGCAAGTTCATGGAATAATTAGTGTTAGAACATGCATACTATAAAACATTCCATCAATTATAATACATGTTATTATTCATCCCAATTTATTAAGGACATGACAGAATAAGTAAAAATATTATTCCTTAGACACATTCCTCTCTGAAACATCTTTATAATGACTATACTAATCCCTCATTATGAGTTCTGAGCGAAAAGATACAACATTCACAAGTTGCAATTTTCACTCACTTACTGCTGAAGAATTAACTTTATTACTTTATGAGAAATTTCAGTTCCTAATTAAAAATTATGGGTATATAAATGTCTTCTCCTCCTCAATTCATTTCCAACAACTATTTGTTTGCTCAAATATGATCTCCAAGCTGAAAATTATGCTTCTGAGAAGTTTGGATTGTTTTTCCCATTTTATCCATGTATTCTACATGTGTCTTCTTTCTCTTCCTACACAATTTTACATACCTAGATTTCAAATATAGCTCCATGGATGTCTCTTATGGTTCATAAGATTTCCATACACTACCCCCATGCATGAAACAAACTTCTGATCAAATCAAGGAGTCATTCCCTCTGGAAGTAAACTAGTGCTAAAATTTTAGCTTAACTGTTTTCAGTTGTAACTTTCTCATACGAGCTCTATTTTGTGCCCAAAGTAGCTCATTGGATAGCTCTCTCCAAGTTATTTTAATTAATTTGTGATAAAGTGTACCTTTGATACAGTGGTATAATCTATTTTTGTGCATTTTGATTTCCTAAAAACGTTTTTAAGGCCTCAAAATCATCTCATAAGTTTAAGACCTTCACAAATATCAAAATTTCATAAAAAAATGATTGTTTTATTAGTATAAGAACCTTTGAATATGATTCATCGATCTAAAATTGGGTGAAATATCATTTTTTGATCCACTAATACTTTCCAAATGCCACAGATCAATTTTCACAGTCGATCGACAACTTAAAAAAATATAGACTGTTGATTTCCAACGCTACATTGGCAATCGATGATTCTCTTTGTCAAGCCAAAATTGCTCAAGAATCTCTCCAATTCCTAATCATATACCATCAATCATTGAAGAATTTCCTTAGAAACCACTTGTCCACAAATCTCATTAAACCTCAATCATCGGTGATTGGTCATCGCTTGGTTGACATGGAAACCATTCTGACGTGGCATGACACATAGATGCTAACATTGCATCACACTCCATCCCGAGGTGTCAAATTGGATGATGTGGAATGAAAAATGGATAATGATGTGGCATGACACATCATCCCCCTTTTTCCTTTCATCGATGATCAACCATTTCTCTTAGAAGAATTCAACGTCACACTAATTCTGTCGACCCTCGATCATTGATCATCGACGATCGACGATTTCTTTTAGACACATGGAAATTTCCCCAAATTATTTTGATTCGTGATCATTGAACATAAACGATCAACAATTTCCTTTCGACGCATGCCACTTTTTCCAAACTTGTTAATCCGACCATCAATCATTGGTGAATTATTTGGGAAAAATCTAACACTTAGAATTTTTTACCAAATCATAGGTGAATTTGGATTGTCGATATATCATTAAAACTGATCTCAGTCATTGATCCATAAAAAATTTCCCAAATATTTTGACAAGACTCGACCATTTTTTTTCTCTATTTTTGAAGCTCTAAAAGAAAATCCTAACCATCGATTAACTCCAACTTCCCAATGGTTGAAAGTGAATCCAGATCGTCGATTATGTTCCTTTGCAAATGTCGAAAACTGATCCTAGTTGTTGATATACTCCCTTTACAAAAAATTGAAAACCTTATAAGTTTTTAAATTTATTCACGATGAATGTGGATTGTTGGTATCAAGATCAAATGTGATATCGATCTCCGATTCATCGAACTCTATCAAATTCTATAACGTCCATTAAAATGTGAAATTTGGCCTTCCAAGTCAAATTTTAACACTGCAACTATGAAGAATTACTCCATTAAACCTCTCTACTAAGGTTACGAGAAAAGTTTGACCTGAATTCGCTCATGAATTTTGGGATTTCACTCTATTTTTTCACCATTTTCCCCAAATTCAGACAGACCAAAATCTATAACAATGAATTTTCCTAATTCACACATGTCCTTTCCCATACAACCTCGATGTTTGCACCGGAGGATATGATACCATAATGTAATGCTATTCAACCCAACTAGGGTCCATTACATGTCAAAATAATCACAAAAATGAAATTTTCTACCAACTAGCTTCTTGTATCTTACCAACTATGAACTACAAATAGATTTAACTACTGTTTAATACCATTAATTTCACACATCTACAACATGCTAAAAACGACATGAATGAAACTTAAATAAGTTATTACAACAACATGTAAATCCTTTTAAAACACAGAGTGGATGCACAACAAATTAACTCATAAATAGAACACATACAACAAATAAAACACTTATAACTTATCTAATAAAGTAGTTTTGTAACCAACTACTTGGGATGAAAATTCCACCCAACCATAGACTTGTTGTCCCAAATCTCAATAGCTAGTGACCCCCATGCTAGAGATATCAATCCATAAAATAGGGTGGTCTCTCACTATTCATTAACATCTCAAAAATACCACAACCCACTGGTATTTTCCTACAAATATCTTGATTTTCCACCATCTATGTTTATCTAGACCTACCCAACCCAAGGAATGGACCCCTTCACTGATCTTAGTCCCTTGTGAATGCCATTCATTTATCAGAGTCTCTCTAGTAGTTGTAATCAAGAATATCTCTACTGGGAAATCAAGGGAGGTCACTACTCTGAAAAACTACCAACAAACAACAACTAACACTTGTTTTTACAATGCTTCCATAATTTCATTTGTTTGGTGTAATTTTGTCAGGAATCCAAATGGTGATTGTTTCACTCAAATCAAGCATAAAGTACTTAAACAAATTGGTTCTAGGAAATTTATCCTTTGTAAGACTTCCTATACCATTGCTACCACTGCAACAATTCCACATCCAAATATAAGACCCCCATTTTTAGTTTGTGTAGGTAGTAATTAGCCATGTTGAGTGAAATATTGTTCCAATTAGGTAATCCACCTTGAGGGATCCAACCCATGAAAATATTTTCATGTCAACATTTGGAAAACAGTGCCATAAATTTTGATCTTGAAAGTCTGGGCAATGAATACATTGAAACACATGTCTGGCTTGTACTTTAGGAGTGGTCAATTCCTCTTTGGTTGGTTCAATGTTTGCATCTCCTACCTATATATTCAAGTGGTAACCTAATACATTAAATATTGTATGATGTTTTTCCATTGATTCCTTCACAAGTGCAACTGGAGTCTCAATGTTATCCACTTTTTCTTCTAGCTATATGTGTTGAGCAGGTTGGGTCTATTATTGGCTCTAAGCTGATGGGGCCCATTGTTGGTTCTTCGAGTTGGTGATGTTGTAAGTTTGAACCATTGGATCACTGAAGAACTCGTGGAAGTTTTGTTCTCCACCTACCTCACTATGACCAATATCTTGAAATGAGTATTTTCAGATATACCTCAAGTCATCATATTGTTGGGTCCACATGGAAAGCATTAGTCAAGAGGTATACCCATACAATCAACATTATCCAATGAATGTTTTGAGATAGTTCTCCCACAATGGCCCCGATGGGACCCAAATTATATATATATATATATATATATATATATATATATATATATATATATATATATATATATATATATATATATATATATATATATATATATATATATATATATATATATATAATTTTTCATTTTTATTATTTACTTTTTTTTTTAGTATTACTCGTGTAGAATTATTACTCCTAGTTGATTATTTTTGGAGTGATAGAATATTAAAATTCCTTATGGATGTAAATATGTAGGAATTTGTTTATTTAAATACAAGGGCCCAACAATAGTACTCAACCCAATATCTCAGGGCACTAAATAAAGAGGCTCAACTAGGCCCTTATTTGTATGTCTTGACTGCCTAGGTACTAGAGTGTGAACTCCTTGAGTGTTATAATTGGTGTACTATAACAACAATATGACCAAACAGTTGATCTATAGTTGGTTTCAGGTATACCTAGGGGACTTATGATATTCAAGAAAGTACATGGAAGTGAGATTCCAAATAATGGTGATGTCTAATGCAATACTACTTGAAGGGGTAGAAAACAGGGGTTACAAGGGTTTCCGATAATGTGATTACACTTGTATTTCATGCATGTACTCTTAACTAGCTACAATTTTACGCACTAAAAAATGGATCACTGTCTTATTTAAAGACATTAGAACATGTCTCTATCTTGGAAAAAAATCTACTAAAATTGGGAGGTGTCTTGGCTCAAGAAAGAGCTCTTATACCACTTGTATTGTTCCTTAACCCTTGAAAATTGAAACAAAACCAAGTATACAACGAACATAATTGTATATTAACCAAAAACAAGAGACAATAAGATAAAATATGTAAATATGCCCTTGTATATTGATAATGCAAATAATAATACAATGTTCACTTGCCACTTCAGGTGGGGAGACCTTCCACTGAACAAATCTCCAAATACACAACACAAGACAAAATTTCAATAGTCTCCTATCTCTTTAAATGGATTTTACATAACGAAAACTCTAACTACTTGTGGTCGCATCCCTAATGGGTACCAACTACCCAGTGGGCCTTATAGAGTGGATCCTTTTACATTTAATATCTACCAAATACTATCCAATAAACCTTATTCGAAGAGTATGGATGCATACACAAATTAACTAAATCTTATGTAGCCTAAAGTAGGGAGGTTAGGGTAGGATCCTAATAAGTATCCTTATTAGGAGGCATGAAAATGTGTTTTTTTGGTTGTATTGAGATGTTCTTTTCTAATATAATACCTTGAAAATGTTTCCACATTCACTTTAATGATCTTAGATGTTGGCTGAAGAAAATGATGATTTCTTGTGTTTTTATTATTCTTTCTTATGACAATAAATGATGAGATGCATTACAATCTTTTGGATAAGTTTTCTTACCAATTGTTCTAAAAGTATTTACGAGGATTCTAACAATATGATAACTTGGTTCCAATTCATTTATCATATTTATGCCTAAATATTTTTCAGAAAAAAAAAATAACACCTACATTTTATCAAAGATAAAAATAAGTGTCATTTATCTCTATCACATTTTTATTCAAATTAATATTTAATTATTTATTGATTCTAATAAGAAATAACCCATTTAGATAACTTACCCTGAAGGTAACTCTTGATACTTTCATTGACCTTGATATGTTTTGGATTTATCTAGTGCACTTGGGACAATGGAGGTAAAGAAGTTGAATTTGTAGTATGGAACACATTATATGTAGGAAATTTAGTAGGATCTTATAGACCTTCATTCCCCTGCAACTTCAAAATGGTAGAAAATGGACATTCCTAAGAGTTTTCAAAATAGCATCTACTTATTCAATAATAGGTTGGACTGCATGTACATATTTACCAAAGGGTTCTATAATCATCATCTCTCTAATTTTATCACCTGTATAATTACAATGGGCCGAAATTGATTGTATTGCCTCATCTAGTTGATAGTTACATGATGATATATTCATTTATGGCCGACTTAATGTTAAAATTGAAGAAACCACTATTGAGAACCTACACTTCACTTCTTGACCAAGGATATGAGGTGTTTTTTCATCCATTTTTGTAGAAAATGAGGCTCCCTATATTGAATTCCAATGTCTTTTCTATCATGAATTGGTAGGAAGAACTATGGCACTATTTACGATAAGAATTGAAGTAGTTCCCATTGAATGCCTCTATTTCACCATGTCTAACCTTTATTTTCCTCTAATTTATTGGATTGTTTCAAGAGTCTTTCTTTTCCTCATCAATATTGTTACTTGAAAACCCCTTTAAAGGTGAATAAGGTAGAAGAGAGGCACATTTTGATGAGGTTTAGATTTTCAGGGTCAACTAGTTTGAAGACTAAGGTTAGGGCCTCGACTAAAGGAATTTGATGAATAAATAAACTACGTAAAATATGATAGTGATGCATTCATGATTCAGGTGGACATCGATGTCCACCCACATATTTCACTAGCTCAAAATATAGTTTCCATCTTTGCAGTTTTTCTATGTTTTTTCAGGTCTTGAACTTCTAGGGTTATTTTGAGGTCGTAAATGATGTTTACTTTCCTATAAATACCCAATATATATCGGAAGGCATGTCTTGGGATTTTCATAATGTTTAATCCTCAGCTAGACTTTTCTGATGGGTTACCGAGCGTCCCAAAAAATGATCGTATGCAAATGTAATGCCCTCAAGAAGTCGACATATCAACTAAACCCAGCGGGGCCCACAAACCTTTTGGAGTTTCATATTCTGGGGTTAGGGTTTTGGATGTTTATGGTTTTCTCGTTGATCCATTATTTTAAAAGGCCTTTTTGGGCTCATTGTAATAATTTTCTTATGAATTCATGTAGCCGTCACATTACTTCTCAGAGATAAGCTACCACCATTCTAGTGAGTTTTTTTCACTCTACTTTTTTTACAGTTCCTACATATTTCGTTCATTAATAGAAATTGAGTATTAGTGTTGTTAGAAAACAGGACCGCGGAGCAATAAAATAAAACAAATGCAGAAACAAAACACAGAAGACACACAATACAAGAGAGACA
>ML779091.1:561525-597291 GCA_009831015.1 Picea engelmannii | reverse complement strand
GGCAACCTCCTTTTACCCCACTTAAATGTTCAAGTACCAGATGATTCAAAATGAAAATGTCTCCTTGGTATATATAGGAGACTAGGAGGTATAATGGCTTAAAGCCGACATAATTAAAATAACATTACTAATCTAAATTACAAATAATGGCCTAAAGCCAACATAAATAAAATAGCATTACTAATCTAATATGCCCCAATTAAGAGGTAATGAGCCAATATTAGGGCTTAACAGGAAGAAAATAATAAAAGTCTGTATGGCTAGAAGAAATAAAAGTTTGGTTGATAAAACATGTGTAGAGGATGACTGGTTCATTCGAGATTAATAGTTGGATTAATGGAAGTGATTGAATTATTGTTTTAATCAATTCTGAGATTAGTTTTTCAAACTTTGTAATTGTTTCCATTGTTATAGCAAAAATTGCCACACCTATGCATTTGAGACATGGCCTAACACTTCCCATAGATTGCTAATCAAAATCCCAACTTACCTCATCAAAGTCACCTACAAACTTGAATTGTTCTTATATCCGTGGATTTTATTTGTGCAACACGCAGACATCCACACCTTTCAATCTTTAAACCCACAGATGCCCTAAAAAATGGAAAAAATAAATAATTCCACTTTTTCGGGTGGAGATTTTGGTTGGGCTCATTTCCCAACCTCCCTAATCCCATACCAAACAAAATTCAACCTTCTGAACCTCTCAAGGATGGTGTAAATGCACCATTGGGGGCATATATGAAGGGGAACAACTAAGGTGCAAGATCATGCTGACAAAACTTTTAGCAAGCTTTCTTAATCCCTTCATTATGTGAGTAACATCACATATATAGAAACTCATTTTCCAATGTTCCTTCCTTTCTCTATATAACAATAGGGTGTGTTCTTATCCATGTTGAGTTATCCAAGGAAAAGCCTCATCGCTTGAGTTGATGCTTGAAGGTCTTTGGAGGAACCTTGGGAAGTTGTCTTTGAATCAATGTTGAAGATTGAATCATGTTGTAACTACCTTTCTCACATTGTTGGTAATAGAAGAGTTCTCTTTCCCTCATATTGTGTGTTTATTGGTTCATTGTGATGATACAGGTTTATGTGTTCTGTATGTATTTGAATCTATACACATGATATATGTTATTTGAATGTATAACTACCTTGTAGTAGTCTATTATTGCTTTCCTATTGCAGGCTAGTTGTAGAGGAGATCAGGAGCGCTTCAAGAAGAAAGAGTGGGGATCAACATCAAATGAAGGATTCAAGGTCCGAGGCCTCTCCTTCTTCCTTTCTCTCTCTCTCCTTGTAAAATAATTTATTTCTTGTATGTATTGATATATATGAGGGCAGGTTTTGTCTTCTAATTTTGGTCTTTCTCTGTTGTGACATGACCCAAGGTCACGGGGGAAAAATCCCTTAATCAGAATTGGAGACCATACTACAGACTCTCCTATTTTGGGTGTTTTCTTAGGGTTTCTTTTTTTCTCTTTATTTTTGTGATTTTCTATGCTTTCCATATTTATTTTGTAAATATTTAGCCTCTTAGAAACATTTGGTAAAGTTTTTTGAAGCCCCCCTTCTGGATTGGTTTTTTAATTTTTCAAAAATTTCTAGCCCATTTGTGACTTTCCCTTCTATATCTTGCGGGCATCTTCCTTTTTCCTATGCATAACCCATGGATATTTGTGTGCCTTAGTATAAAAAGTCGTAGACTTGTGTAAAATTAAGGTTTTTTGAAAAATCTCTCTCAAAGTATGGAAGTTTTGTTTGGTTCTTCAATTTTGGCTGAGCCTCCTGGGTGTCTTTCTTGTTGCTCTCTGCTTTCTGAATTCTTCAAAAAATTGTCAATCAGACACAAAAAATAGAGGTCAGTTCTTTTTTATAAGTTTTTGGGGTTGATTGAGAGGTCATTATTTTTTTCCTGGGTTACATGTCCATTCTTGCTAAGTTTTCATTTACTCTTGGTTAATTGCTTTCATTATCTATATGTGCTTCTCCTTGTTTACAAAAGAAAAATAAAATTGCATTTGTTTTTCATTTCATTTCTTTTAGATGAAAAGAAAAGAAAAATATACTCATTTGCCAAGTTTATTCTTTTCTTGAACCCTTTCCCTTGATTATTGAAAGAAAATATGCAGTTAATTAGCATTCAAGTTGTCATGCATTATACTTTACTTTGGTAGTGGTACCCGAGGATGATTTCACATCACATTTTTCAATATTGTTGGAGGGTGCCTCGCGAAGCGTGGGTACTTGCAATAGATAAGGATGGTTAGTGGAGGTCAAGATAACTTTTTCTCATTCCTTCATTTGTTGGTCCACGAGACTTAATAAAATTGTGACTCTGTCTGGAAGGCCTTTACCTTGCCTTGGGAGTATTAATTTCTAAATACCTAATCCACTAGAGTCATAATATTAACGAGGCTTGTTTGTGTCTATTTTTTCCATATAGTATTTTTTCTAGTAGTGTGCTCAATGATAGTAGACTTGCGTAAGTTAGCATGTAGCATGGTCCCACGGAGAGTTGACACCTCAAAGTGGCTAACCAATTGCCTCGTGGATCAAGGATAATTCAAGGCATTCTTCCTGAGGAAGAAGTCATAAATAATTCTCCTCAACCTCCTTTGAGGCATCGATTTGATACATCTGACACTTTTGTTCTGAATTATTAGGCCAAGATCATAGACTCATAACCTTCAGAGGATATTGGAGCTGAATACCTCACTCCACATCTCAATCCTCCATTACCTGGGACTTATATGTTACCTATGGTGCAAGTCCCACCTCCGAGATCATATCTTGTTGATGGTATCCCTCTTCACCGAGATTCTATGGAAGACACTACACCTGTGTCTACGTTGGGAGTCCCTACAACTCCCACCTTGATGATTGTCACTAGAGGAATCCTTCCTCCTGGTGTGTCTAGTCAAACGACTCTTTTCATTCTGTCAAATGTTGTCACTTCGACCAACAATGTTTCTCTGTTGGTCATTAGTCCCACTAAAGCTATGAGTGCATCTGCATCTCTACTGTCAACAAAAAATTATTTTTCATACAATATGCCATCGATGGACATGATAAACACATTGGATTCTTTTCACTCGGTGTCCCATGTGTTGATTGTCGGTTCAAGGGGAATTTTGGCTCCTTACGAAGAGTTTTCCTGGGGTGGAGGTCATATTCCTCCATCGTCCCCATTTTTTGGGAGTGGATATTTCTCATCTTCCATCCCTAACCTCTCTTGGGGATGGGGTGATTCTATGGGTAGTAGATCTCATTCCTCTAGTATGTCGTCCACTTTGACCCCGTTCTCATTGTATGGTGGGTTTGAGAGTAACCCTTTCACATCATCTATAGTTTCAACAAGGGGAAACCCCTTCCAAGGTCAATTTGTTCCCATGCAAGGACTTTTCTTCTCACAAGGGATTCCATTGGGGGGTACCCCTCTTCAAGGCCTGTGGAATCCCATGCAAGGGATGTAGCCAGGGGGAAACACCTTTCCCGATTAGTTTAAATTGTGCCAAGAGTTTTTCCTTCGCAAGGGGGGTTTGCTGGGGGAAACTGTGGTGTTCCATTCATGAACCATATGGGTGGAGGTTTTTTTTCGTTGAAACATGGTAATAAGGTTTTTATCCCAAGCCCTGGTCCTTCAGTGAACTCTTTCTAGAAAAATGGTGTCAGTTACAATATAGGTTCCTATTTTCTAGTTGATAATCATTCGATCTCACATCCTAGGATTCCATTTCTGGTAACACTTCATTTTTTAGACCTATCCAAGTTGATGAATTACCCTATTCGTCATGACGCCGACTATCCTACGGTCCCAACCAAATTACCTTTGTACATACCCAAATTCGAAGGAAAAAGTGGTGAACATCCAAAAGACGACGTGACAACATTCCATTTGTGGTGTTCGTCAAATTCACTGAATGAAAACTCGATTCTCTTGGATATGTTCAAGCGCACTCTCACTGGAGGTGTTTCCAAGTGGTACATAGAATTAGAAAGGGATATATATGCCAATTTTGGTGACCTATACATGGTGTTTCTTAACCATTTCCCACTCCCTGTTCGGTATGATGTTTGTACAAAAATTCTAGCCAACTTTGAACAGGACAAGGCTACGCACAATTCTGATCACATTCGAGAATGGAGGAGACAAAAGAGTTTGAGTAAAGTAATGTCTCCACTAGAGTTTCTCCTTGAGTGGTTCTTGAAATATTTACTCCCGTATATTTCAAAGGACATTGCAACTTTAGTAGTATTTTCAGTTGAAGTAGTTGATGCATCGCTTGACTGTAATTTGTTACTTGGGATTAGTTGGTCTTATGCCATGACAATTGTCATCTCGTTGGTGTTTCACGTTATACTCTTTCCCCATGAAGGAAGAATAATAAACATCAACCAGGTGTCTTCCAAGCTTGTTGAGGTCACAACTAACCTAGGATCCACAATTACATGAACTGAAAACTCTCAAATGACAATTTAGAGTATCCGTTGTGGAATGTATCCTTCTCTCATGGGATATTTTTATTTTTCCGCACCGATTTCATATCTTCATGAAACCCTATTCAACTATCAAAATTCGAGTCCACCGAATTTCTCTTCAAGAGTTGATTCATTTATAAAATCATATTTATATGATTCGTGGACACTACCTTCGTCGTGTGATGTGATTAAAGACCATGTCTTCACTGGGATGGCCATACCTTTGTCTATTGATCTGAAATAGGGGGCTGGCTTTTTTTTCTATGCAAGAACCCTCTACTCCATTTAAAATAAACTTCAGGACCTTGCTCAATGTCTTAGTTGTGCAAGAGGATTTATGTGTCAAGTTTAGGCTCCTTTTAGGTGTTTATGTGTGAGATTTTTTTAAAGGTTAAATATATTGTTTAAAGAGTACAACAACAAGCATAAATTGTAGAAAATAATAACCAACAAACTCACAACAAAAACAACATGATAAAGGAGTTCACCCCCAACTAGGCTACATCTCCTTGAGCCTCCATAATTGAACTAGGATCTCTGGGATTAGTTTGTCTAATTTTTTTACAAGTTGTTTCTCAACTCCAATGGATTTACTGACTATACCATTGGGTTCAAAATACATAAAAACCCCCAAAATGACTGTTAGATCTCTGAAAACATACAATGGCTCATCTGGGCATGCCCTCTTCTACTAGTGGACTTGAGCTTCCCTGAGCTTCCCTATGGCCAAAACACCTGTAAAAGTCCTCAAATTCCTCCTCAACCTATTCCAATGAGTTCAAATCTTATCAATTATCCAAGAATGACTATTCAGTCACTGAGAATGGACTTTGGCTCCCCTGGACATGGCCTCCTTCACTGGTGGCCCTGGGCTCCTTCGAGTTCTCTAGAAATTACCTGTAGAAAAACCTGGAATATAAGTCTCCAAATTCCTTTGAAACCTATACCAATGGCTTCAGAACATCCAAAAACCCCTAGCTGGGCTCTTTCTGCACCTGGTTTGGCCAAAAAATGAAGAAGATAGACCTCCTGGAAGTTTTCTCCTTCAAGCTTCCTCTCTCTAGTTCGCCAAATCGCACCTCTGTGTCAATAACCTAGATTTTGGGAATTTCCCATGCCTAAACCTAGCATGCACACCCGTTTCCACAAACTTTTCAATTTGTCACACGGTTAGGGGACTTAGCACCCAAACCAATAGAGGTGTTGGATGCATGGGTCATGTGACGACGTCCTCGTGCAAATGTTGGGCACCCTTTGCAACGGTCTAGAAAGTGACAAGTGGTGGGAGAATGGGGAGAGATACATTTTAAGTTTCAAACCCTGCGCCACTCCAAGAGATAGGGTCATATGGATAGGCAAATACAGCCAGGGGTTGGGGCTAAGCCCCAGCCTGGACCCCGCCAAAATAGCCACAACATTTAATTTAAATAAATATGAAAATGTTACATGGTATGAACCATTGCGTGGGTGGGCTAGTAGCCTAGTTCATGCCAAGTCACTATCCACCTATGCGGGAGGTCCGAGGTTCGACCCCCGCGCACTCCAAATAACTTTTACACCATAACAGGGTGCCACGTGGTAGCCCACGCCTGGGCCACATGGCACCATACAACTTGCTAAAATGATTCCACGTGTCAACAAATTATTCGCCCATGTGTATGCCACTAGACTACTAACTTATCATTGCCAACTCCGTGGCCACATGTGGGTTCATACTGTACGGATTGTACGGACTGCATAGTAAACAAAATTTTGCCTATTTGGCAAAATGAACAGAATGTGATATCTCACTCATCTGATGTCCGTTTGAACCCATTCAAGTTGCGTTGGGCTCGTGAGAGCAAGGACTACACACCTATTCATTTTGAAGAAATTTAGAGCACTTTTATTGTTGAGAAAATATTTGATCCTTGGTCCAGATTCTGATCACCCCTTCCCACTGAATGGATTTTCATCCCACAAAAGATGATGATTATCTACCTGAGATTCAATACTTTTTTGATTCCAAGTTCTATCAACTGATTCTACTTGAAAAGTCTTTTTGGCAATCACATGGGTACCTTGACATGCCTTGCACTGCAACTGGCTATGTCCCTCAACCACTGTTCTTTGGCTGCTGCTGACCCACTGTTCTCTTTGTGCTTGGAAAATTGTCATCCTTCCCACTGAGAATCAAGTCCCTCTTGTGAACTCTTTGCGTCAACACAATCTTCTCTACAATGGCTGCAAAATGTTTTCCTACGACATTTTATACAAGAATGAAAAAGATTCCAACCAACTCTTTTTCTCTTCAAATCCATAACTGTCACATCTTGTACATCATCAAAGTACATGGTGTTTTCCTGCATCTTGGTGTACTCAATATCGATTTACAAGCCGACAAACACCATTGACTAAACATAAGTCGAAAAACATGATCGATAGAACATAGTCATTAAGAAAACATCGACACAAGTCAAGACTCATTTGAAACACATCGACATTCCAAAACGACAAGTCGACATTCATGATACACAACCATGTTACATTCATGAGTCACTCATAATGAAACTATCACAAGGTTCACTTTTTACACATACAGAATCACATGCATGTGCATAGCTCTTCAACTCTCCTTCAAGTACAAACATAATTACATAAACCCAAAAAAATGTGAGTACATAAGAGCTGAAATGAAAATATATATGGCTGCAATAAGTGAGTATCATACCCATCTTTTACACCCTCCTAGCGAAGTTGTGCAACAAGAAGAATGCCTTCAATAGAATCACATTCACATGCAATATTGCATCATACTAGTTATGATAAGCTGTTGTAACTTGTCATACCTTCAACATAAATGCGTACATAAGGCTGAAATATGCATCTACAAACAGAGAAATGCAAGCATTACTTGTTTAAGAAATCTAACCATTTCATACCAAGCCAATTCAATGGTGACTTTTCCTACTGAAAATCCTCTTCTTGTGAATCATCTTGACTTACACATCGATGATGGAATCTCCTCTTCCATTCTTGCTAGTTTCTTTATCCATCTTCTTCCTGTGCCGTGGATGAGTGGTTGGATGCAATGTCCAACATTGGTCAATGAGATGACCCCTCTTATGGCAGTGAGTGCAAATATTTTGCATCTTTTTTTCAAGTTGCCTTTGTTTGGAAAGTTTCTTGAATGTGGCCAATATTTTCCAACATCTTGAAACATGATGGTTATATAAACCACAATATGTACATGGAATTTTTCTCCCATTTTTACATGAAAATTTACCATGCTCAACATAATAAAAAACAACTGAATTACATGCATAAATATACCTTGAACATTCACCTTTATCGCCTTCTTGAGAAGGTGAATTTGAAGAGTTACTAGCTCTCTTTTGAAGACCAAAAACAATGTTCTTTTCCTCATGTCTATCACAACTCTCTCATTTCACACATTTGCATTCATCTTGAACACACACTTTGCATGCTTGAGGGATTGAACTTGCAACAAAAGTTGTTCTTGAAACTGTTTCCCTTGTCTCCTCAACTTTGGAATACGCTCCATCTTTTTGTTCATATCCAAGACCCGAATACTTGGGCCTCTCCTCAAAAACAATAGGATCAACAATACCTTGTGCATGTTTTCCTAACCCTCTACCTTCATAGCCCATTTTTAACAATAACTTGGACCTTATTCCTCTAGTATGCTTTTCAAAAACACCAAAGCATTCAACTTGAGAGGAATTTGAAGAAAAACCAACATTACATACCTCATGTTCATGCATGTACTTGGTAAGTGTTTCCTTTGCCTCATGGAGCTGAGTCTCCATCTCATGCAAATTTTCAAGAAGCTAGTGCTTCTCCTCCTTCATGGTCATCAACTGCTCTTGAAGGACAATGCTCTCCTTCCCATCTTCCCACATCTCTTGCACCATATTTCTCATGGTCACAATCTCCTTCAACATCTCTTTGTCAAATAAATTGGCTAATGAATATGTATGAGAGCTCTCACTGTTTGAAGCTTCCTCCATCCTTGCAAGGTATCAAACTTCAACACAAAAATTTCACAATAATACCAACAACTAAATCTCTAGCTATTAATGGCAATCACATGAGCAAAACTATTCTTTGATACCACCTGATTTGAAATAGGGGGCTGACTTGTTTTGCTATGCAAGCACCCTCTACTCCATTTAAAATAAAATTCAAGACCTTTCTCAATGTCTTAGTTGTGGAAGAGGATTTATGTGTCGAGTTTAGGCTCCTTTTAGATGTTCATGTGTGAGGTTTTTTTAAAGGTTAAATATGTTGTTTAAAGAGTACAAAAACAAGCATAAATTGAACCAAATAATAACCAACAAACTCACAACAACAACAACATGATAAAGGAGTTCACCCCCAACTGGGATACATCTCCTTGAGCCTCCATCAATGGACCAGGCTCTCTGGGATTAGTTTGTCTAATTTCTTTTACAAGATTATCCTCCAATCCAATGGATTTACTGATTGTACCATTGGGTTTAGAATACATAAAAACCCCCAAAATGACTGTTAGATCTCTGAAAACATACCATGGCTCATCTGGGCATGACCTCTTCTATTGGTGGCCTTGATCTTCCCTGAGATTCCTTGTAGCCAAAAAACCTTTAAAAGTCATCAAATTCCTTTGCAACTTGTTCCAATGAGTTCAGAGCATATCAATTAGCCAATAATGACTATTCAGTCACTGAAAATGGACTTTGTCTCCCTGGACATGGCCTCCTTCACTGGTGGCCCTGGGCTCCCTAGAGCTCTCTGGAACTTACATGTAGAAAAAAATACAATAGAAGTATCCAAATTCCTTTGAACCATATACCAATGGCTTCAAAACGTCCAAACACCCCTAACTGGGATATTTATGCACCTGGTTTGGCCAAACAATGAAGAAGATAGACCTCCTAGAAGTTTTCTCCTTCAAGCTTGCTCTCTCTGGTTCGCCAAATCACACCTCCGTGTCAGTATCCTGGCTTCTGGGAATTTCCCATGCCTAAACCCAACACAAATTCCCGTTTCCACAAATTGCACAATTTGTCACATGGTTAGGGGACTTAGCATCCAAACCGATAGAGGTGTTGGACGCGTGGGTCATGTGACCACGTCCCCGCGCAAATGTTGGGCACCCGTTGCAATGGTCTGGAAAGTGACAAGTGTCAGGTGCATTGGGAGAGATTTTTTTGAATTTTCAAACCCCACGCCACTCCGAGAGATAGGTTTGTATGGATAGGCAAATAAAACCAGGGGTTGGGGCTAAACCCCAACCCAGACCCCACCAAAATAACCACAACATTTAATTTAAATAAATATGAAAATGTTACATGGTATGAACCATTGCGTGGGAGATCTCATAGCCCAACCCATGCCAAGTCACTATCCACCTATGTGGGAGGTCCAGGGTTCGACCCCCGTGGACTCTAAATAACTTTTACACCATAACAGGGTGCCACGTGGCAGCCCATGCCTCGTCCATGTGGCACCATACAACTTGCTAAAAAGGTGCCACATGTCAGTAAATGATTCACCCACATGTCTTCCACTATAATGTCAACTCATCATCTACCAACTCAGCTTCCATGTGTGGGTTCGTACCCTACCACGTCATCCTGTACGGACTGTATAGTCAGCAAATTTTTCCTTGTTTGGAAAAATGAACAGAATGCAATATCTCACTCATCCGATGTCCATTCAAACCCATTCAAGTTGCGTTGGGTTCATGAGGAAAAGGCCTATGCACCTTTCTATTTTGAATGGATTCTGAGCACTTTGATTTTTGAGCAAATTTTTGACCCCTGGTCCAAATTCTGATCATCTGCAGCTGAAGTCGCTTACCAAGCTATTTATTAGGCCACCTGAGACCTAGATCAAACTATTCCATTGATGGAGGAGGATGATCTTTTTCTAGATCCTATTTGGGCTCAAAACTCTTCAAATTCCCAAGACTCTCTCGACACTCTCTTTCCCTCAGATGAAGCTATCATTGAGGAAATGACTGGAGTCGAAATGCCATGGGAATATATGCATCACAGATCGTATTTCCTCCATGAGATAAGTTATATGGAAAATGGAGAATTTAGGTCAGTTGTGATTAGGAGTGTCGATCGGACGGTGAACCCCTTGGTCGAGCACAATTTCTACGTCGAGGGGAACATGGAAAATATATCAGAAACCATCCTGATTAACATTTCTAAGAGCCCTGACGTTGTTAGAAAAATATTCATTCAAGCAGAGTTCTCTCAAGATGATATTTTCCAGTATACAATTCTCTTTAAAGATTTTTGAGATGTGTTTTCTTGGTTGTATGATGAAATTCCTAGCGTAGATCCTCAAATAGTTCAACATGAGATTCAAACCTATGAGAATGTCAAACCAGTTCGACAAAAATTGTGACTAGTGAATCCTAGGAAGGCATAAATGATCAAATCCAAGGTAGAGAAGTTCCTCAAATTCGACTTCATCTATTCAAATCCTTTAATGAAATGGGTTTCCAACGGAGTTCTGGTCAATAAGAAGTAAGGCACGATTCACATGTGTATGGATTTCCGAGACTTGAATAAATTTTGTCTGAAAGACAACTTCCCAACGTCATTTATCAATCAAATTTTAGATGAGTGTCCAGGAAGTGAAATATTTTCATTTATGGATGGTTTTTCAGGTTATAACCAGATTGAGATTCCACTTGAAGACCAACACAAGACAACTTTCATTTGTCTGTGGGGAAATTTCACTTATAAGAAGATTCTTTTGGCCTTAACAATGTCGGCACCACATTTCAGTGGACCAGGATGTTTGTATTCCATGGTTTGAAGCACATAATGGAGGCCTATTTGGATGATCTTACAACTCATTCATGAAAAAGAGCTCAACATCTGGTACACCTCCTTATGTTTGAAAGGTGTTGTTACTACTGAATCCAATTGAATCCGCATAAGTTCATATTTTGTTTGACTTTGGATGTCATTTGGGATTCATCGTTTCAATGAAAGGGATCATGGTTGACCCCTTAAAGGTTGAGGAAATCACTCAGTTTCCTCTCTCGCATACAATACGAAAACTTCAAAGTCTACAAGGAAAGGATAATTTCCTTCGATGATTTGTACGTAACTATTCCAATATCATAGAAGGCTTCATGCCCCTGAAAAAATGGGTATCATTCTGTTGGGATGAAAAAACTTAGTTCTCTTTTGAAGCATTAAAGAAGGCTTTGGTTTCAAACCGTTTGCTGAGTCCCCCTGATTATAATCGATATTATTTGTTACATTTGGTGGAAACAAAATATTATATTGGAATGGTCCTGGTGTAAGAAGATGTTCATCTCCAAGAGCATGTAAGGTACCATATCTTTCCACTGCACTAACACTTCCTTGATGGTGCACTGATGGAGATGACACTCACGTTGGTCCAATACTACTTGTGGCTGAAACCAAATGGAACCTTCTTCATCCAACTTAGGGAGACTCGTTTGAGTTTGGCACTTAGTACCAATCACCTTCTTTAAACATGAGACATGAAAAATAGGATGGAGATTATAATGATTGGGAAAAAATAAATGGTAAGCCACCTACTACACTCACTTGAGAATTGTATAAGGACCATAAAATTTGGGAGAAAGCTTCTGAAAATGGTCAGTTTTGAGTGAAGTTTGTTGATAGGGTTTTAGATGAAGAAACACCTCATCCCCTTCAATAAATTGTCGTTCAGAATGACCTTGATCTTCTTGTTGCTTCATGTGATTCTGAGCCATGGCAAAATTTTCTTTGAGGGTGTGGAGAATGGCCTCATGAACTGCAAGATTGTTGTCAAACTCATGAACCTTTGATACAATTTTCATGTAGGATAGAACCAATGGTGACATTTTTCCATAGACTGCTTCAAAAGGAGTCATGTGAGTAGTTGTATGGTAAGATTTTTTGTACCACCATTCAGTGAGGGGTAACCACTGAGTCCATTGATTCTTTTGTTCAAATGGAAAACACCTCAAATAGGTTTCCAAACACTCTTTAACAACTTCAGTTTGGTCATAAGTATGGGGATGATAGGTAGTAATGAGATGCAATTGGGTGCCTTGGAGACAAAACAATTCTTGCCAAAAAATGCTGGTAAAAGTGGATCTCAATCAAAGACAATAGAATGAGGCATGCCATGAAGCTTGAAGATATTATCCATGAAATTTTGATCCACTCTGGAAGTTGTGAATGGGTGTTGGAGAGAACATAAATGAGCATATTTAGAAATATTATCAACTACCACCATGATGAATGATTTATTTCCCGACTTAGGTAAGCCCACAACGAAGTCCATAGAAATATCCTTCCAAATAATCGATAGAATCATGAGTGGTTGGAGTGTTCCCGGGGTCTTGACTATTTATCCCTTATTCCATTGAAAGAAATCACATTCAACCACAAAGGTGCGGACGTACTGTTTCATACCATCCCAGAAAAAGGAGCCTTTGACCCTTTCATATGTTTTGGTGAACCCTGAATGCCTGACTGTGGGGGAATCATGAAGCTCTGAAATCACTTGAGATTTAATTTGCGACTATTTGCTGAGATATATACGACCTTTATAGTGAAGATCGTTATTTTTCCAAGAGTACCCTGCAAAAACTAGAGAATTGGCTTGCAACTATTGGATAAGGCCAGAAATGTTGGGGTCTTGCAACCATTCATGGTGAGCAACTTGGAGCCAATCTGGTACAATGAAAGAGAGATAAAAAAATGGATCATTCATCTTCATACTTCTGGGAAAGAGTAGTAGAAACCACATTTATTTTCCCTTGTTGTAAATTATCTCATAATCATATCCAAATAGCTTCATGACCCATTTTTGTTGCTCTACGGAGGAAATTATTTGTTCCAGAAAATGCTTGAGGCCCTGATGATCAGTTTAATTTGGAAGCATCGAACCAATAGATAAGGATGTCGTAGATCCACAACATGAATAATAGCCAAAATTTCCTTTTCATATATTGATTGGCCCAAATGGTGCTCCGAAATTTTTTTGTTGGTGAAGGATACTGGTTGTCCTTCTTGCATGAGAACTGCACCAATTCCTTTCCCGGATACATCACATTCTAGGACAAAAGTAATTTTGAAGTCGGGAAGGGATAGGAAAAGAATTAAGCACATAGTATATTCAAAGCATGGAATGCTTGATCAACTACAGGAGTCTAATTGAAAGCATGTTTTTTAAGGAGAGCAGTGAAAGGGGCTGCAATTTTTCCATAGTTATTAACAAATTTGCATTAATATTCCATTAAACCCAGAAAACCATGCAAACTCTTGATATTTTTTCAGCGAGGCCAATCTTGCATATATTCAATTTTCTTAGGATCCACCCTGAGACCATCCTTGCCAACAATATGAATCGAATACTCCACTTCTAAGGCTCCAAAGGAACATTTAGATTGTTTTAGGAAAAACTGATGATGAGAAAGGAGATGGAGAACTTTATCCACAAGGGAACGATGGGTTGTCCATGTTTTACTATACATGAGAATATCATCAAATAAAACTAAGACAAAATGATGGAGAAAAGGATGGAAGACATTATTCATGATACTTTGGAAAGTGGAGGGGGAATTACAAAGGACAAAGGACATGACCAATAAATCATAGTGGCCCTCATGAGTTCGAAAGGTCATCTTGGGAATTTCATCCTATTTCATAGGTATCTGGTGGTAGCAAGAACAAAGATAAATTTTAGTAAAGTAGTGAGAAACACTCAATTCATCCAATAGATCATCAATGACAAGAATGGTAAACTTGTATTTGATGGTGAGTTTGTTGAGAGAATGAAATTCAAGACTCATGAATTATGTGCCTTTTGTTTTGAGGACCATGACAACAAGAGAAGAATAGGGGTTGGTACTATGGTGGATGACACCTGCGTCGAGAAATTATTGAAGAATTTTCTAAATTTCATTATTTTGGGAAAAAGGATAACGATGCGGGAAGAAATTGGGAGGAAGATTGCATGGAACTAGAGGAATGGAATGATCATGAGCATTGAAGGAAGGGGGAAGGCCATGGGGAGTAGAAATAATAGTGGTGTTTGGAAAGTATAGATTGTATGTCAGGATGCATAGATGGTGTCTCAACTGCTTGAATGGAATTTAGTTGGGAAATAATGCCAGAATGGACTTTTTTGAGGAGATTTTCCATTCGATGGGAACTGATGATCTCAGGGGAGCCTGTTGCAATGCCTTGGAATTTACATTGTTGGTTGTCTTGTTGAAACTACATGGTCAATTGCTTAAAATCCACGAGGATGGGACCCAGAGTGCGTAGCCATTCTGCACCTAACACAATATCACAACCACCCATGTCGATAGCGAAGATATGATATTTCAGAGTGTACTGGACAATTTGGAGACACACATTTTCACAACACCCCCCACATTTCATGGAACCCCCATTGGAAATCATGATTTAAAAATTGTTGACTGCATGGATATAACAATGGTTTTCTTAATAAATGCATTGATGAATGAAATTATGAGTGATACCACTGTCAATTAGGATGATGACCTTACGATTTTTAATGTAGCCAATTAGCGTGAGAGTTTGGGGGTAGAGAAGCCAGTGAGTGCATTCAAGGAAATGACTAGTTCAACTTCTAGTGGAACAAATGGAGGAGTGATAGGATCTGGCTTAGGTAGCTTGGCTACATGAGAAGCCTTGATATCGTCTTCAATAAAATCCTTAGATATGGACATGAACAAATTTTGTTCCTTACACTTGTGCCCTGAAAAATATTTTTCATCACAATTATAGCAAAGACCTCTGAGTTGGCATTCAACGATTTCTGCCCGGGTTAATTTTTGGATCTTGAGAGGGGTGGGATGAGGGGTAAGAGTGGTAGGGCAAGGGGATGAAGGGAAAGAAGGTTTGAAGTGTTGGAAAAAAAAAACATGTTGGGCCTCCTTGGAACATTGAGTAGCTTCCAACCAAGTATGGGGGTGAGTCACGAGCACTTGGGCTCGGATGTCATCCTTAAAGCCACTAATAAAAAATTATCTGAAAAAAGTATCAGACATGCCCTCTATTCTGAAATATAATTTCTCAAATGCAGTTATAAAATCTTCCATTGTACCTGACTATTTCAATTTGGTCATACAACCTAGGGAGTGTGTATCAATGTTAAAGAAATCATAAAGTTCAGGAAAAAATTGGTTCCAAGCCACATATCCTTGGCGTTATTTGTGATGCCATTTCCACCATTGAAAATGTATAGGGTCCAAATATAGAACATCATAACAAAGTTTGTTCATTCATCAGTGATTCCATGCAAGGAGCAATAATTTTGCATTTGAGTGACCCAACCAATGGGATCCAAGTCATCAAATTTGTTCACGTACAGTCATGGAAGACGCAGATCACGATGAAAAGAGTTGCACTAAAAACACTAGGAATTGAATGAAATGTTACCTTCAAGTTTATAAGGTTGATAATATGAGGAATGGCTTCCCGAAATGGGTAGTTTTTCAAGTACCTTGGAAAAAAATGAGTCAATTTGAGACTCAAGGTGTGATTAAAGCTTGTTGGCAAGGTGGGAATTGATGTCCTTGTTTAATTCCTCTTTTAGGTGGTCCATTTTGGACTCGATCTGGGTAGATATTCAGTTTTCAAGGTCTTGGTTGCAAGTGTTGGCCATGGTGAGGAAAAACACTAGAAGAGGCTGTAAAGAAAGGTGGGTTAAAAGGGTAGGTGCATCCATGAAAAAACAAGGCTAAGAAATGATAGGTATCACTGTGATCATGATGAAAAGAGTAGTCCAATGAAATAGGTATCAAATAAGGGTCTTATCATGCCCCATACTTCGATTTAAAGAATACTACAGTGTTGAGAGGACAAAATTATTAACAGGAAAAAGAGTGTAGTAATTTCGTAACCAGGATGTAGGAGGTAAATTTTCACAACAATAGATCTTGTTTGGTCTATTTATGTTTCCATCCCAAGGGTTATGGTATTCATAGTTTTTGTAGAAAAGGGTTTCCCTGTGTTATAGCTCTCTAATATATGTGTGGGATCCAATAGTAGTACATGGCCCAATATCTCAGGGCACCAACTAAGGAGGCTAGACCGTGCCCTTAGCCTTACTACCCAAATAGCTAGGTACTAGAGAGTAACTTCTTGAGTGTTGTTCTCGATGGAATTATAGTAGTTAGGTGGATGATTGGTTTATATATGGAGGGCATTAGGATATCTAGGTCGATCCATATATAGGTGTTTTCTAATGCACTACCACTCGAAGTTGTACCAACATGGGTTACAAGGGTGTCCAACAATGTGTGCTTAAGTACCACTTCTAGTTCTTGCATATCTTCTTCCCCGAACTTGGATTTATGCTCTAAATGAAAAATCTCAATAACTTTAAGATGTCGGAATACATCTATACCCTAAAAAAAAATAACCCACAATTATCTACCAAGGAAAGTGCTCTGATACCACTTGTAAGGTACCATATCTATTATAATAGCTGAAAACATAAATATTGTAGAGAATAACAACAAAACAACAAAATAGATGAAACCACAATGCCAAAATAGTACCTTTATTGATAGGAAACAATGCTCACTTATATCTTTGTGGGGGAAACCTCTAGCAGACTACTGCTCGTTTACAATAATTCTCAAGAAAACACATCTCATGACTCCTACTCTTATTTATACTAATTCTATCTTCTAAAGATAATTCTAGAGGAACATCCTTCTAGAAGCATAAGCTTCTATTAGGTATTCTTGCATTGACTTATTCCAATTTATTAAATATGAATTATTAACTAATTTCATCCTTTATTACATGGAAATATATTATTCTATTTATGTGAGAGGTTAGGGAGGTTAGGTCCCTAACAGAGCACGCCACTACTACTTGAGTTAGAATTTCTTGGGTCCTGAGCTTAAGTACTCTTAGGTCAAGAAACTGGCCTTGGAAACATTTCATGTTGTTCAACGTCTTCGTCATTACATTATTTTGTGCAAGACAACCATCATCACCACTGTTAATCCATTTCAATATGTTTTGACTCAACGATTTTTCGAAGGGATGTACAACAAATGGATTGTGATGCTTCAAGAATTTGACTTGGATTTTTCCTCGACAAAACCTAAGAAATATTTGGTCTTCTTAAAATTAATGTCAGAGTTTCTGGTTGAGAATGAGGAGGGCGAGGTCATCAATTCGTTCCCTGATAAGAACATCTTCATCATCTCTTTGTATGACCCTTGGTATAGAGATATACTTACATATATCCGTACTGTGAAGATTCCCCTGCACTATTCACAAGATGAATGACGACAGATTCATCATATAGCTAAACAATAACTCATTATTGTCGACATATTGTATCGACGAGGGGTAGAGTTGATCCTCCATCATTTACTCACTCATGAAGTGGCAGAAGTAGTATTAAATGAGTGTCATGGTGGAGCATGTGGCAGTCATCTATTAGGGTTGGAAATATCCTAGAAGATTTGACGCGTCGGTTATTTCTGGCCTACTATATTTAAGGATTGTATTGACAAGGTCAATAAATTCCATGCTTGTAAATTTTTTACAAAGAAGATGTGCACACATCTTGCTCCCATGTTTTCTGTCATTACCGTTGTCCCCTTCACCAAGTGGGGGGTAGATTTTATGACATGCAACCCAACTTCATCTAGGGGGAATCATTACATCAAAGTGGTTTTGGAATACTTCACTAAGTGGGCCGAAGCCATGCCGACATTTGCAAATGATGCTGAAAATGCAGTGCCTTTTGTTTTCAATCAGGTTATTTCTAGGTTTGGGGTTCCGAGGGAGATTTTCACTAACCATGGAAACCACTTTTAGAACTGCATGATGTTAGAGTTAGCATCAAAATTAGGTTTTAGATAAGATCAATCATCTCCCTACTATCCTCGGGCTAACGGTCAGGTTGAAGCCATTAACAAATCCTTAAAAAACGTATTGAGAAGGACGAACAGATCAACCATATTGAATTGGCATTTGATGATATATATGGAATTATGTGCTTACCGAACCTTAATTAAGATTGCAACAAGATTATTTCCTTTTCAACTCATCCATGAGGTTGAAGCATTTTTTCCTATTGAGTGTGAAATTCCTTCGTTCAAGATCATTATCGATCTCCTACTAGATACAACTCAACTTGAAGAATGTCTCGTTTAACTTGAACAAGTTGATGAGAAATGTCGAGATGAGGCAATGGGAAATGAAGCGCATAAGAAAAGAGTCAAGTCTCAGTATAACAAGTATGTTCATTCTAAGGTGTTCTTCGAAGGAGACCTTGTCTTGGTTTATGACCAAGATAAGGATTCCCCGGGGGTAGGAAATTTCAACCCCATGTGGTATGGTCCATACACCGTGCGATGGGTGTTGGAAAAAAGGGTCTTATAAGTTAGTAGGTTATGAGGGGACTGTGTTATTGGAGCCTAGAAATGGGATCTACCTTAAAAATACTATGTTTGAGACTCACAGATCGAGTATTATTCATTTTATAAATAATCTTTGTTTTTAATATAACTTTACTTTGAAGTTTCACATTTTTTCACGTTAGTGATTATTGTGTGCTTTTGTTGTGTGGCATAAGATGAAGGAATTTTCAATTTATATTCGATATGTAGATGGTGCCAGTATCCATTCTCAGAACTTGGATTCTTCATCTTGGGTGATTTATTCTCATACTAACCAACTAGTGTCTGTTGGAGGTGTATGTCTCGGAGAAAATACCAACAATGTTGTCGAGTATAGCGCCATTATTGACATTTTATGAGATTCTTTCTCTCATGGCATTCAAATCCTTCATGTTTTTTTAGATTCTTAGTTAGTGGTATCACAATTGAATGTTCTATACTGGGTCCACGATTCGATCTTATTGCATCATGTCCTTAGGGTACATCAATTGGAATGATCATTTGAATTCACTACTTATGAGCATGTTCATAGGAACACTAATATAGTAAATGATGCCTACACTAATTATATTTTAGAATGGCATTTGTCTCATTAATCACATAAGCACAAATTTCACACATGTAAATATTTGTCATTTGCAAGTTAAAATACAAAAATAACACACACACACACACACACACACACACACACACACACACACACACACACACACACACACACACACACACACACACACATGTCCAAAACGAGGTCCATAATACAAAATTTTGGGCTACTAGCCCCAAATCTATATCAATACAAAATGGTGCTCTCGACACATAATAGTCTAGGCCCGGGGCTAGTGAACCCTAACATAGCAAAATATGGAATTCAATAGATTCCTATAACATATGGACCCATGTCTGAGGTACTCGTACTACATGACGTTGCATCCCTACAGGCGGTCATCTATAGTGGACATTAAATAGAGCATGTCAGGGCCTCTAGGTTCCTTCCCACGCTCCATAAAGTCCTCGACACATCCTCTCTAGGCACGACCTCCTCTCTCCCCTGAAGAATGTGTTGTGGGATTCCTGTTTATCTCACTAGTGATTTTTATGCACATTTGAAGAAGCATGGGTTAATACCATGATCTCAGAAAAAAGATAGAATGCTTTCATTTGTACATATAATATATAATCAAAAAACAAAAATTAAATAACATAAAATAAAAGTTACCTATGTCCTCAAGATTTTCACCAAGAGGAATGAAGACATTAGGATCATGGGTATAGTCGATCCCAACATATGGATAATCCTCGATAAATGGGATATGGCATTCCCACTAAGAAAATAATCATCATCAAATGGGTTAGACATCTTCCCTCCTCCTAGACGAGAAAAAAAATCGGTCCATCAGACCATGGTAGGACATAGTTGTAAGTGTACTCAAATATGAGTCCTCCAACTCATCATTTACACCCTATCAAAGAATAAGGTAGAGAGGATGCTACCAAGCCCAACGTTTTTGGTCTTCTGCAACTTGTAGTCAGTAAGCTGAGCCTTCATACATGAAAGCATGGTGGAACTCTACTCAAACATCAGAGGTCTCAAACACTCAACACCATGTTTCATTTGAGACCGTGAAGCTATATGTAAAGAGTTTGACCCCACGATGCGAACTATGGTGTATAATATCACCTTTAAGCTCAGGTTGGTGATTTGTTTGATAGGGACTTCTGAGCCAGTTTTATCTGTTCCATCTTCGCAATACTCATTGATATAGTCATTGATGGTTTGGCCACCTTCTCCACAGGTTGTGAAGTTGGGAACTTCACCTCTATGGGACAAATCATTGGTAAAGTAAATATCCTCAATTGTGACGGTGAAGGACTTCCCACCAAGCATGAAAGATTCTATGTCGGGTGCTAGTAGCGAATAAGAAGGTTTATGAATCATTTTTGTGCTCACATGCCACCAACATGGATAAATTTTTACATGCCACATTGTTGGAGAGCCTCTTTGGCATCATTGTCATGAAATATGGCCCGATCCACTTCCTCATTCTCACGTTCCCTCTAGTGCACAAACATCCTGCCCAGAAACCCAAAGGAAAGAGAGATATTTTTTTTTTTTTCAAAGTTTTTCTGGGAATCCACGACTCTCTTTGATAATAGGCATGGATATCTGCACCTAGTGTTTCTACCAAGTGTGAAAATTCGTGGCTCTCCTTGAGGGAAACCCCGTATGTATAGACTCATGAAGAAAAGGGAAGGCTAACCCTCAAATTTTCATGAAAAATTAAAATGGAAAGGATTAAAATGAAAAGAATGAGATGATCACCTACTTGGTTGATATGGTTCGTTATTTATTTGCTCCAAGCCCCTGCAATATCCAAACAATTTTTTTAGGTTTTTCCAATTTTGTGTTAATTTTAGTTTAATTGGTGAAAATGAAATAGTAAAATGGTAAAAAATTCTTTATTTATACATATTTTAAACCCACTTTCCATATTTTTTATTTTCTCCATTAACTGAGCTAATGTCAACCTATGTTGTAGTGTTGTGGTTTCCATGATAGGTTTATAAATATTTATTTTGGGTAATTGTTGATCTTTTTATTGGTTTACTGAGTCATTTCAAGACTCTAGCAGGTAATGTTTCCATGTAATTGACATCTAGAGTAGGCCTCTCCTACGTTCAATAGTTGCATTAACAGTCTCCATTGTCTCCTTAACCTAGGGTCGATCCCATTGACTTACGACACAAGCCTTTCTTTTTGGTCAGAATGTCTTTACATTGATGGTAGTTACTACCTTCCGTGGGAGCCCTAGTTTAGAACCCCTTTTGCATTTTAGAATTCATGTGGAAATATTTTCATTAGGCTTCAGAGTCTTGTTTAGTCCCACTGTGACTTTATGTTTGAACTTCATTCTTGTTACTCAATCTTCTTCTGGCTATTATCGATGGAATCCCTCTATTATTGTCTACCCACAACAACATATTTCCATTTGTCAAACTTGGTCACCAATGATGACGAAGGTACATCCTAGAGTCTTAGTTAAGCTCTTTTCAGACTCCTTAAAAATGAAAAGATTGTCGAGTGAGTTTTTTTTTCTTTTACACATGTTAAATAGATTTGAAAGGACGTCCATTTGGTACAAGTTTACCCCTTTTTCCGACCAAATGGAATAATTACGAAAAATGAATACTCTAGTCAACATTTACTAGAAGACTTCTCCATGGTTTTGTTTTACGCTTTTTCGGGCTCGAGAGACTAAATCTACGAAAAATAACAATATTGGAAGCTTACTTACAGGGGCTTCCAAAATGAGTTTGAGTTCTAATTTTATTTTATATGGACTTCTTGCGCTTTTAGTCCTAATGTCGGATTTATCATTTTGTTGTTGAACTCATTTCTTATGCTTTCCTATCAGTTCCTAGCCTTGCAATTTATGCCTTTGCAACTCAACTTCTTAACCCTAGAGGAAACATTCCCTTAGTGTTCTTATCTTTCACATGCTTCCTTACATTGATCATATGTATGTTCCTTATGCTTTAGAGCTAGTTTTATTTATCATGACACTCATTTCCTCCACTGTGCTATAACACTATTTTATTCTTTTTCATGCTTTAATAATATGAAAAACACCAAAAAAATAAAAAAATAAAAAATAAAGGGGGAAATATTCCATCTCTTTTGTTGGCAACAATATTGTCGCCCTTGAACAAAAAATGATATTGAGTCAATATCTCATCATTTTGGATCTAGTATGGAATTAGGAGACTTTTTCTCGTTATTGAGTATAATCTCCCCATGTTGGATTTTCTTCCAACCATATGTAGCATTTTTTGATGCCTCATGTATCACAAATGTATCCTAGTTTATAATCCATGATTCCTAAGTCACATAATGTGTCATAATTTTGTTCAAGGGAATTTTCAGCGTAAGTCATCCATTCTACAGTTAGTCTTTGAACTTTCATGTCGGTCTTCCCAAGTCAGTCAAGTCAGTCTGATCATCAAAAGTATATTTTTCCATTACTCTTTCTAGTATAGAAGGTTCCCATTGATTTATTTTTGGAGGGTCTTCTATTATCGACTCTGACACATCGCTCTAAGAGTACGACCTAGAGTTGCACCTTGGGCCTATTTCCATTATTTATAGGTGACCTTGTGCTCAAAAAATGACAAACCATCATTGGTCGCTGGTTGAGTGGTTTGTATTATGTTCGACGTCAACAAAAGTTGTCACATATAGGGATAAGTGTGCTACCTTGGTTTCCATTTGATCTCATTGGTAGATTCCTCATCTTTGTTGGTAGTATTAAACATTGGCTACTATTCAGAGAGTATTTTTCGTGCACTATTTCCATTTGGTGCAAGCCAGAGTCATACCTTGGTGTGGTCCTTATAATATTTTCATCCAAGTTCTTCCAAATCTTTGGCCTTTTACTACCCCTCATTATGGATGATGGAGGATTCCTTAATGCCTTCCTTCTAACAGATCTCTTCCTATCGAATTCAACATATCCTTCTCTAGGAAAAGGATCCAAAGTAATATTTGGTACCTTGGGGCTTGCAATCATTAGTGGAAATTTACCTCGCTATTGACAGTGGGAATACATCAATGTCCCATGATCGATAGATTATACTATGTGTTCGAAATCAACTCATTTATTCACACTTCTTAGGTTGTACCATGGTACCTTGACACCCATTATCATCATCAATGGTTTTTCTCGTGTTTGTTAATGGTATACACAAATTACCAGTAATCAAATGATGTCTCATTGCATTCAACCCCAACACATCTATTTGCATAGAGTATACTCGTACCATAATGGATTGTTTTGAAGACTTCAGGTAAATTATGAGCATCACAAGTTTTATTCTCCTACCCAACATATTGTACCACTCCACATACATTGGTACTTGCAGAGGGATAGCTTGTTCACTCCATTGGTCCCAAATATCCTTTGTTCTTGATTTTGAGACATAACTCCAATGTGTATCTATTTGTGGCTATGATATACTTTCACATAGATCCATTGTGTACTCCTCGTGGCCATGTTTTCTACTTCATATATATCACATGGATCCACTATGTATTGCTCGTGGCCATGGAAATTAGTCATACTCTCATACATTCCATCGATCTGCAATGTATTTGATTTGGCGACCATGCTTACATCACTCATGAGCAAGGGTATGCTCAACTTGGGAAGAGAATACTCTTAATTGATTTTGGTTGACGTTTTTCTTTTTGTATCAGTTATCTTGGGAACATTCATGGATTATTTCATTGTATCCTTGTCTCTCAGAGTTATAATGTATTTCGTCCATCATTTTCCCTTCCGACCTCACACATTAGGGGGTATCTGTTATAGTACAAACTTCCACACCTATGCATTTTTGACATGGCCTAACACTTCCCCTAGCTTGATAATCAAAATCCAAACTTCCCTCATAAAAGTCACCTAAAAGAATTTAATTTTTCTTATATCCACAGGTTCACTTTGTGAAACACACAGACATCCACACCTTGCAAGCTTGAAACCCATGGATGCCCTAAAAAATGGAAAAAATAAAATAATTCCACTTTTTCAGGAGGGGATTTCAGTTGGGCTCGTTTCCCGGCCTCGCTAATCCCATAAAAAATGAAATTCAACCTCATGAACCTCTCAAGGATGGTATAAATTCACCATTGGGGACATAGATTAAGGGGGACAAATAAGGTGTACTATCATGCTGATTTTTTTTTTAGCAAGCTTCTAGAATCCCTTCAATATCCGAGTGGCATCCCATATTTGGAAAATCCTTTTCCAATGTTCCTTCCTTTCTCTATATAACTATAGCATGTGTTCCTATCCATGTTAAGTTATCCAAGGAATAACCCTCTTTATTAGATGCTCGAATATATTTGGAGGAACCTGCGGTAGTTGGCTTCGAACTAGTGTTAAAAGATGAATGAAGTTGTGACTACTTTTCTCACATTGTTGGTAATAGAAGAGTTCTCTTTCCCTCCTATTGTGTGTTTATTGGTTCATTGTGATGATATATGTTTTTTTCTTTCATATGTATTTGAATCTATGCACATGATATATGATATTTGAATGTATAACTACCTTGTAGAATTATTTTCTTAGTTTCCTATAGTAGGCTAGTTTCGATAGAGATCATGAGAATTTCAAGAAGCGAGAGTGGGGATAGACATCAAACCAAGGATTCAAGGTTTGAGGCCACTCCTTTTTCCTCTCTCTCTCTCTCTCTCTCTCTCTCTCTCTCTCTCTCGTTGTAAAAGTAGTTATTTCTTGTATGCATTGATATAGATGAGGGTAGGTTCCATCTTCTAAATACGGTCTTGCTTTGTTGTGACTTGACCCAAGGTCACGGGGGAAAAACACCTTAATCAACCATGAAAATGTATACTTGTTATGATATGATAACAATTTGTTTGGTTGAGTGTAAATTGAAGAAATTGCATGTGGAGTGGTATTGGATATGGAAATAATGTAAGACCACAAGGATGATTATTCTCTACTGTTGGAAGAGCCAAACATTATGAGAAAAATCTCATGTCTCGAAACCTTATTTTTTTGTATAAAACAATTTTTGAAATTGGAATTTAACAATTACTGACAATCTTTTTGGCTCCATGTAAATTGAGGAAAATGTAGGGAGAATGGTCTTGGATGTGGAAGGGATGTAAGTCCATATATAAGACCAATTATTGTTGATAAAAGAGCCAAGCATTATGGGAAAATCTCTCATCCCTGGGGAATTTTATTTCTTATATATAAACAAATTTTATAAATTAAAAATTGTTATGATATGCTAACAATTGGTTTGGTTGATTGAAGGTTGAGAAAATTGCAGGAATAATGGTATTGGGTATGGAATTTCTATAATCCATAACATAGACCGATGCTTGTTGTTGCAAGAGCCTAATGAATTGTGAGCATGAAGGTCATGTTTGGAAAATATTTTTTCATGTATAAAACATATTTGACATTTATGATTAAAAATTCTTGTAATTATATTCGCAACTCTGAAACTTCTTGGTCGAGTGCACTAGAGCCCTGGAGAGAAGTGGAACATATTGAGGGGCTGCATGGAAAATAAAGGGGTTCATTTCAGGGATGATTTTAAGGATGGAAATTTATTTTAAAATGTAGAAACCTTTGTGAATCTTACTAATCCTTCATATGCCAACTATAAATGATTGGCGATATTTTTGTAAAAATATTCAAACTTCTAAGGATTTTATATAGTTTTTATAAAATTTTGGTGATTTTTGAGGTAAGATAATTTTATCCTATAGAATTTGGGCGAATCATTTTTAAAATAACGAATCTCGTTTTTGGAAAAACCATTTAAAATTAGCCCATGAGCGAAATTTAGCCCCTAAAATCATCTTTGGTTCATTTCTTTGGGTTGTGTAGGCTGATAGGGAAGGAGAGATTGTTGGTTAGAACTTCTTCTAGAAATATAAGTTCTGAAGATTGTTGTACATGTTTTGGATTGGAATGCCTATGTATGCATGTTTTATTTTAGGTCAGAGTGCTTATGTATATGAGAAAGTGCCTGGATTTCCTATGTGGATTAAAGTCTAGAGTGCCAAGAATCGTGAGAACATTGGTATGATGTTGTGCACTACAGATAGTGCCAAAATAAGGGGAGGGGGATGTAACACCCCGATTTTAATCCTTGTTAGTTCCTAGGCCTACACCTCTTCCTTATACTCATCAAACCAACCTATTCATCTATCAACCTAGCCATTAGTTAGTTTTTCTTATTCATTGTGTGTTAAGTCATTTTTTTTTCAGTCATCCCTTCTTTTCTTATGATTAGTTGTTTTGATTTTTATAATATTAATTCAAGTATTGATTTGAGTTTGGATAAGTATTATCACCATGGGTTATATCACTTTTGGATCACCAAATAGTTGAACTAAACCTACAAGTGAAAAAGTGTTGATTGCAAGAATGCCAAAAGTCTTACAATCAACAAACACGCTATGTTTTATGAGTTTTTATGATTTAAAAAATAATTGAAAGTTTGAATAAAAGTACATTTGCACCCAAATCGTGCCCTTTCGTTACTACAAACCTTGAGACCTTACGCATTGGCTCTTTGATCAGTTTTCATTGCAGGTGTGGAGAAAAACTTAAGTAGCGCATTCTTGGCCACCATTACCAACAATGAACATCTAATACATAATAATAACAGTAAGGGATATCAACAGAGAATTGGAGATCAGGTTACAATAATAATGTGTATTAGTTCCAAGAGATTGCATATCAAATTTCATTTCTAGCATGAAGAGATCAAAGCATATTCATTAAAGGGATTTATTACCTGCTGAAAAATGAAAAAACTATGAGCTGTGGATTTCAGGATTAAGCTGTGAGAAAATGGTAAGGAATTTGAAAAAACCCTTAAAAACCCACTTCAGGAATGGGGAGATTTATCTTGTGTGCAAAGGTTTTTCAAAATTTTGCATCGGTTTATGAGAAAATTTGGTCCAATCATAATTTTTTTTTCTAGAAACACAACAATTCTGAGTAGTGGATTTCAGGATTAAGTTGTGAGAAAATGGTAAGGAATTTGAAAAAACTGTTAAAACCCTACTTCAAGAATGGGGAGATTTATCCTAGTCAAGGATGGTTTTCAAAATTTGGTCTGATCATAAAATAATTTTCCAGAAAAAAATTTATTTCCAGATTGATGGAAAAGTGGCAGAGTATTCCGCAGCTTTGGTCAATTTCCAAATTTCTAGGGCACTTGGAAGCAGTGGATGGAAATCAATAGACCAATGACAAATATCAAGGAATTTTTTTCCAATTACTTGCATTTTATTCAAAGATATCATTTATTTTTAGTTCATTAACCAGTTCCAACTATTGAATACTTTTGTTATGCAACTCCACTTTTGTTATCAACAATAGCTCTAGTTACAATGATATAATCTTTTCGGTTTAGTTAGAGATACTACTACCACTTGTAATAAATTTATTCTTTTGATAAGAACAATGTTTTGATTAAGGTCAAAATGATGGGGAGTTATCCTTATGAAATAGAACTTGAACTCAACTTCATTTAGTTTAAACAAGTGTTCATGAATTGTAATCAAGACTGAATAGTGAAGTTTATATCTACATGATCTAAATATAATGTAAAGTGGAACTCTAGAAATTAGATCTAATAGAGGTATTCGAACCCTCTCTTGATGGGTATAAATAGATGAATTTGTGAATGGAATGGGGCTAAGTTTATTTTTGGGGTATCAAGAATCAGGATTTTGACTGGGATTTGAAGTGTAAAACTGCTAAGTTTCCCACTTGGTGAATATAATTTCTGGTGACAAATTGTTTCTTCTCAAATCTCGTTTGTCTTTAATTATCTTATTTGATTGCATGTGAAATGTATGTGAAGCATTGTTTCTTCTCCTTTCAACTATTGTCTCAGTGAACTATTTATTTTCATACAAATCGATTTCAACTATTGTTTCAATAATTTGTTTACTGTCATACAACTTGTTTGGAGAATTTGTGTTCAGGTATCTGAAATATTATTTCAAGTTTGAAAATACATACAAAAGTGACAAATTGTATGATTGTTAGTATTTCCTCTGTTTTAATTTTTTATCTTCATCCGCTTACCATAATGCATGACATTGGCTAAGGAAAGCCTTGTAGTTGATGTTTTTGAACAGTCCAACTAGATCCATGTCCTTGAAAGCGCATTCATCAGTTGAACTTTAAGAAAATCAATCAAAACTATAAAAAAATGATCCTTCCAATAACTGAGGTGGCTTAGCTATGCCCTCTAGGAGTCAGGTGCAAAACTTAGGACCAAAATATTCTGGCGCCATTGCCGGGGAATGGAGTAATGAAGCAATATTTCCATGGGAGAATGAAAATGATCAGATTTGTTTTTTCATGGTGAAAAAAATCCAGACACATTCAATCTACAGATCATTAACCTGATAAATCCATGGTTAAAGAAACCATTGGTGACTCCATAGTGTTAAGATGTTAGATACTTGAATGGATGCTATTTTGGCTCAAAGGTTTTCTCCATTTAATTTCTCTGTTGTTCCTAGTTTTCCAAATGTTGTTCCTAATATAGATGAGTGGGGATATTGCTTGCCCAAATTTAGAGAAGATAGAGATGATAATCCCACAGATCATTTGATTGAATTTCATGAAGTCGTGTATCAATTGGGAATACATCATGAGGATGTATCAATGAAAATGTTCATGTACTCATTAGAGGGAGAGGCATGGGAATGGTTTCGATCCTTACCGCCTTCCAACATATCTTGTTTAAAATATTTTCATGTTGCCTTTCATAACCATTGCAAGAAATATTTTTCTAATGAGTTCCTTTTTTAGCATTGTTGTGAGGAATTTGAGCTCTATATTCAACGTTCAATTATCATGGATGACAAAGGATTTGTTGTTGAGATAAATAGTTCTAATGAAAAGGTGGAGGAAGATTTGATTGATAATTTTACAAGTGGAGTTTATGACAACCATATGCTAGATACATTTTCTTTTACACTAGATGTTTCTAATATTTTGTGCACAAACCAAGTTGTTTCTCAAAGCTTCAATGAAGACCCTTCGATTTTGGATGAGTATGATGAAGATTAAGACAAACATATTTATACATCAACACATATAGAATCTTCTATAAATGGACTGGTGTATGACAATTATGCATCCAATTCACTCGAAGATAGTGAAGGAGATGAAGAGACAGTCCAATTGGATGCAGATTTCATTGTAAATTATGTCCCTCTTTTGAAGTTGATGAAATAAATTTACTTCCTTCCCATTCTAATGATTACTCTACTTATCACAAATATGATAAAAGATATTCTACACCAGAAATATGTCAACATATTCCAAAGAAGTTTGTTTCCTTTGATTGTTATGAAACATATGATGTTCATGAATTATTTCAAGGAGTTCAAGAGGATTTTGGTCTCACAAATGAAGAAGAATTTACAGATCAACCATTTGGTAGATTGTATCAGTGGGATATTTGTCAGATTCTTCAAGATCCAATGGCCATCTACATGGAGTCAGAATGCAACCACGAATCTCCTGTCTTTAATTCTTTGGGGATATAATTGTTGAACTGTAAGTATTGGACTCATTGTTTTGATAATCTTCTATTGTTTGAAATTATATTTATCCTGATCAAAGGCATGAAAAAACACCTTTTTATGAGGTAGTTGCTTACATGGTTGCACTGGAAATTCCATATTACATGATCAGTTTGAATTTTGTTGGTGAAGAGTAAGTAGTTTGTTGAATAAGATCACCGTTTAGAGCATGTAATTATTAGTTTTTAGTTAGTAATAAAGACTCCATATCCAAATAAAGGCACTAGGTTATATTTGCAGATTTGGTTTTCAGTTGATATAAGACAGATGTCAGGGCCAATATAGGGAATAAAGTGCCAGAGTGGAAGAAATAAAGGAAAATAAGGCACACATGTTTGTTGTTCTTAGCACCTGAAAGGAAGTGCTACCCCTAGTTGGAGCTGATGTTAGTTCCTAGGCGTACACCTCTTCCTTCTACTCATCAAATCAACATGTTCATCTATCAACCTAGCTCTTAGCTAGTTTTTCTTGTTCAGTGTGTGTTAAGTCATTTTTTTTTGGCCATCCGATCTTTTCTTATGATTCGTTGTTTTTCTTTTTATAATATTAATTCAAGTATTTATTTTATTTTGGATAAGACTTATCACCATGGGTTATATCACTTTTGGATCACCAAAGAGTTGAACTAAGCCTACAAGTGGAAAAGTGTTGATTGGAAGAATGTTAACAATCTTGCAATCAATAGACAAGCTTTGTTTTATGAGTTATTATGATTTAAAAAATAATTCAAAGTTTGAATAAAAGTGAGTTGGCACCCAAATCGTGTGCATTTGTTCCTACAAGCCTTGAAACCTTGTGCATTAGATCTTTTATTAGTTTTCATTGTAGGTGTGGAGTGAAACATAAGTAGAACATTATTAGCCACCATTACCAACTATAGACATACAAGAGATAATGACAATAGTAAGGGATATCAAAAGAGAATTGGAGATCAGGTTACAATAATAATGTGGATTAGTTCCACAAGATTTCATATCAGAGTTTATTTCCACCAAGAAGAGATCAAAGCAGATTCATTAAAGGGATTTATTACGGCATAAAAACACAATAATTTTGAGCAGTGGATTTAGGGCTTAAGTTGTGAGAAAATGGTAAGGAATTTGTTTTTTTTTCTAAAACCCACTTCAGGAATGGGGCGATTTATCCTAATCGAAGATGGTTTTAAAATTTTCGTAGCAAATTAGGAGAAAATTTAGTCTGATTAGAACATAATTTTACAGAAATTAATTATTTCCAAATTGATGGACAAGTGGCAGAGTATTCTGTGACTTTGGTCAATTTCCAAATTTTGAGGGCACCTGGCAACAATGGATGGAAGTCAAGAGACCGGTGACAGATCTCAAGGAATGCTGTTCCAATTTATTTCATTTTATTCAAAGATCTCATTTATTTTTAGTTCATTAGCGAGTTCCAACTATTGAATACTTTTGTTATGCAACTCCTTCACTTTATCTATCAACAATAGCTCTAGTTACAATGATAACATATTTTTGGTTTAGTTAGAAATACTACTACCACTTGTAATAATTTTTTTCTTTTGATAAGGACAATGTTTTGATTAAGGTTGAATTGATGGGGAGTTATCCTTGTGAACTAAAACTTGAACTCAACTTCACTTAGTTTAAACAAGTTTTCATGAATTGTAATTAGGACTGAATAATGAAGTTTATATATACAGGCTCTAAATGTAATGTAAAGTGGAACTCTAGAAGTTAGATCTGGTAGAGGTATTCAAACCCTCTCTTGATGGGGATAAATAGATGAATATGTGAATGGAATGGGGCTCAACGTTTTTTTGGGGTATCAAGCATCAAGATTTTGACTAGAATTTGAAGTCTAAAACTGATAAGTTTCCCACTTGGTGAATATAATTTCTGGTGACATACTGTTTCTTCTCAAATCTTGTTTGTATTTTTATCTTATTTGAATGCATGTGAAATGTATGTGAATCATTGTTTATTCTCTTTTCAGCTATTGTCTCAGTGAACTATTTATTGTCATACAACCTGATTTCATCTATTGTCTCGGTAAATTGTTTACTACCATACCTGTTTGGACAATTTTGTGTTCAGGTACATGTTTTAGATATAGAATATTATTTAAAGTCTGAAAATTCATACAACATGTGAAAAATTGCATGCTTGTTGTTGGTCACTATAATTGCTTATTTAACTAAACAATCAAGTGCTACATAAATTGTCAACCCAGGGAAGTCTATTTATTTCAAAGGTAACCACGCACTATATATGCTCAATCTCAAAAGAAACCTAGAGTTGTAGTAAAAACATATTAATCACACTTTGACTTGAACAAACTGAAGTTCTAACTTGAATTACAGGAAAGCAATCCACCTATTGCAGAGTTCAATGTTTAAAGAAATAATTGTCCAAAGAATCCTAGATTACATTAAGAAAATAACAACCTGGAAAAGAAATCTTTCAAGACACTGCAAAAGGAAGGACCATCTATTCTGTAACCAGAGAACAAGACCCTATTCCCAAATTAGGAATCTTCAGCACCTGTTTCTGATCACCACACTTTTATGAACTCATTGCTAATTGAAATAATTGAGACACACTGAAGACTAACTACCTCTTAACAGAGAACATGACCCTATTCCTCAAGCAGGAATCTTCAACACCTGTTTCTGATTAGAACACTTTCATGAACTCATTACAAATTGAGATAATTGACATGCACTGAAGGCTAACTATCTCTAATAGGGAACAAGACCCTATTCCCCAAGAAGGAATCTTCAGCACATGTCCCTAATTATCAAGCTTCCATAAATTCACCAAACAGGATTGCTAACTAGAATGATTAACAATTACCCAAGCATGAATCATATGAAAACAATGTAACAATCAGTAAAGCAGAGTTTCAGCAAGACAGAGTTCAATAAAGTAGTGTTTCAGCAAAACAAAGTTCAATAAAGTAGTGTTTCAGCAAAACAAAATTTAATCAAGGCATGAACATAAATAACACTAACACACTACAAAGCTAATGGGTGAATCTTGTGAATAAGGTGGGCCCTCCCTTCTCACAAGATTCCCCTGAAATGAAAGGAACTAGAGATAAATGCTCAGAACAGTCTTTTATTCATCTGTCAACTGTATCATATTACAATCTGAAGTAAAAACACGTCCTTCTCTGTAAAATCCTTTCTTAACTAACCAGAAGGTCCTCTCTAATGATGATTTCCTCTTATTTAAAGAGGAGAATCCATTCGATACAATTTGATCAACAAATTACAGGTGTACATCTGAGTCTTATTCTTAGTCAGATCGACTTTCTAAATTGGAATAGGATATCCTAGTCTCCCGCAACAGAATGCTATTACAAGTGCTGAGTGAGGTGTTGTTGTTGCGGCTGGAGTAACAACTTCTTTATTTGTCTTCTTGTTACTGTTGTTGTATGATATTTCAGCATCGCAAATCATGGGCTGTTTCAGCCACGGGATTTGTGTTCTGACTGTTTCAGTAACTTGGTCTCAGGCAACAACGATGGTTAATGCTAGCTCAAGGTGCGGCTATCGTGATCAATGTCACAATTTTGTGTTGTTGTTTCAGCATCGTAGACCACGGAGGGTGTAACAACTTCTTCTGTGTGAGTTTTTGTTTCAGCATCGTAGACCACAGACTGTGTAACAACTTCTTCTGTGTGAGTTGTTGTTTCAACATCGTTGACCACAGAGAGTGTAGCAACTTCTTCTGTGTGAGTTTCCGTTTCAGCATCATAGACCACGGAGAGTGTAACAGGTTCTTCTGTGAGTTGTTGTTTTAGCATCGTAGTCCACAAACTATTTTAGCCACAGGGTTTGCGTGCTTTAACTGTTTCAGCAACAAGCCTCAATGCTAATCTGCAGTTCGAATTGTTTCAACACTTATACATTTCTGATCAATGGTTAAGTACGAGAGTAATGAAAAATTATATGCAAAACATATTAAACATATAGTAAAGAGAAGAGACATTGTATACCTTTGGAAAGATAGGGTAAGGTGATAATGTGAGTTTAAATGTGAGTGAAACAAGGGTGTAAAGGTAGCAAAAAGTGTGAGCAAAAAGGTACATTATGTGGTTCTAACACTTGTTAGTATTTCCTCTGTTTTATTTTTGTATCTTTATTTTCTTACCAGAATGCATGCCACTAGCTAAGGAAAACCTTGTAGTTGATGTTGTTGAACAATCCAACTAGATCCTTATCCTTTAAAGCTTATTCATCAACTAACCATTAAATAAATCAATCAAAGATATAAAAAACCAATCATTCCAACAACTGAGGTGGCCTAGCTCTTCCCTCTAGTAGTCAAGTGCACACCTTAGGACCAACAATCCCTATGAACTAGAATGTATTACATAATTTTGACTTAGGTTGCTGAGCCAAAGATGCGGGAGGAGGAGATCATATTCACTTATTTCTCGAGGAATCCCTCATGGGAGAAAGGGATGGGATGATGGAAAGTTTTTCCCAAATCCTTTGAAAACTACCAACAAGACCAGACACATCTTCGTCAAGCAGCCACTTTAGAGGAACAACCCATTTCAATATATAAGTTAATTTTTATATTCCCATATTTGAAGGTCAAATAGATGCAGATGCATTTAAAAATGGTTAAATTTTCTAGAAGGTTATTTCTATGTTCATAATTTGTCCAATAGGGAAAATATCACCTTTGCGCTTTTTATAGATGTCCCCCATGTCAAAATTTGGTGGGAGATTTACTGTGAGAAAAATCCCACAGAGGATTCTGGAATATTTTAGGCCGAACCGACTTGGGGCTCTTTTATGGATGCCATTAAGGAACAATATTACATTATTTGAAACTATGATGACCAATACAGGAGATGGACTACAGTGCATCGACAGAGGGACCACACAGTGTTATATTTCATGGATACGTTCCATACCTTGAACCCCAAGATGGGTATTAATGAATCTAAGAAGGATATAGTTATAAAATACTATGGGGGTTTACATAGGTACATTTAGAAAAAAATGGAGTTTCTAGACATGTCATCACTGGGAGCCGCTTATCGATATGCTCTCAAAATCAATCGAAAATTTAAGTAGAGGAATAAACATGAGTTTGGATCTCTGAATACATCCTAGTAGAAGGAGGAGAAAGGAAACCCTATCCTACTGAGCAAAGGAAAAATCAAGGATGGAAAACCTTAGGACAACCCACCTAAGCCTTATGAAAAGAAGGGTAATAGTAAGATGAAGAAAGACACTAGGAAGTGGTGTGAGTTCTACAAAATCCCCTGGAACAACACATATTAATGTCGCTCAAAATAGTCATTGGTGGCCGAGATGAAATCCTCATAGTCAGATTCAAGATCTGATTTAGATTCAAACAAGGGGTGTTAAGAACCAAACCAAGATCCAAGACAGGAGCTTTACACATCACCTCTTTAAGTTGTTCAAAAGTTTTAGTTTCCTTTGGAGTCCATGAAAATGCATCCTTCTTAGTTAGTGCCGTTAAAGGTGTTGTTATTCTTCCATAGTTCTGAACAAACTTACGGTAGTAACCTGTCAAACCCAAAAATCATCTAAGACTTTTTAATGTTTTGGGAATCGGCCAGTCCATCATGGCCTTAATCTTGTTAGGGTCTACCTTGACACCTTCATGAGATACAATATGACCCAAATACTCTACCTCCTTTACTCCAAAGAAACATTTGGATGGTTTGG